>VWPW01008652.1:152408-265191 GCA_013389825.1 Crypturellus undulatus
TCCGCTTTTGTCCCCGCCGGGGCCTGCGGCCGCCCCCGGCGCGGGGCCGCTGCAGGCGCCGCCGTCCTTGAGAGCGGCAGCGCCGCAGTGAGGGCGGCCCCTCCCCGCCGCGGCTCCCCCGCTTTTGTTCGGGAGCGCGCGGTACGTGCCCGGCTCCTCTGATTTATTTATTTATTTATTTTCACCCTTTTTTTTTTTTTTTTTTTTTTTCTGCTTTTTTGCCGGTGCGGGGTGCCGAGGTGGTCGCCTCAGTGCTTCGCCTGGAGGCCGTTGTTACCTGCGGGGTGGGCTGCGACTCGCCTCGTTTCGTGGAGGCCCTTTTGTGAAGGGCCTTAAAAGGCGGAATGTGGTGGGGGGAAAAGACCCCTCGGCTGCCTGGGGTACCTCGTTGCGATGTATGTTCCCCAGCGACTAACGCCTTGGCATTTATTGCGTTTATTTTGTGCTCCAACCTTTAATTCCACCGAGGAGCAGTGCTGAGTAATTTCACCGCATGAGGGTTTTTCTCCTGACCTCCAGGTTTCCCTGTAACGCATCGTGGAAACCTGAGCACGAGCTGGCTGTAAATGCATAGATATGTACATATATGTGTATGCATGTATGTTATAGGTGGCTGTGCTGCATGTGAAGCAGGCCGGGCTGTTCAGGGCCTTTGTTGCCACTTGGGTTGCAATGTGGCATAACGGGGGCTAGCTCCCTGGGTTATGGTTGGAGGCTGTGATACTCAATTTCTGCTCCCTTTCTGCTGTTATACTCGATTTCTGCTGCCCTCCCTATTTTTAATTCTTCTTCATTCTCTGGCTGCAGAGTCCTGCTGTTCTTAAGCCCTCCCCTCCTCCCCATCCTCTGGCGCTATTTTCCTTTAGCTTCAGTGGATTTTTTTCTCCTATAGAAGCGCTTCTGAAATGCTTGAAGTGTTGAGTCATCACCTCTCGGTTTGCATTGAGCAGTCTATAGCGAGCGCTCCGAGGGCTTCGGTGACTTCACGCTTTCCCCACGCTCACATTGGACCGCGTAGCGAACCTCCATGCTGCAGATGGAGACGTAGTTATGGCACTTAATTACACGTTCTTCCAAGGGCGAGCGTGTTGCAAGAATCCATCCTTTATGTACCGTAGTGTGGGAGATGACAAATGCCTTTTGCGAAACCGCTCTTGCTTTTGAAGCTAACCTTCCTATTGGGAAAGGGTAGCCTGTTCCATGAGGTAATCTAACATTCTTCAGCGGAGAAGATCTAGTGAATGAATAAACAAGATATTTAAGGACCTCAGCAGTAGGTATCTGGCTTGACCTTTTGGATGTGACAGTGTTAGATAAAGATGCGGTGTCCTTTTAGGGGCAAATAGGTAAAATCAATATGCAGGCAGTCTTGTCAGCAGATTTCTCCTCCACACCTCCCCTTCCAAATTACCTGTGAAGTTGTTGGAAAAAAAATGTCTTCAGTGCTTGCTGCATCTTGAACTTGGAGATATACTGGAGATCTGGAAACTGTTTTCTGGAAGGTGATAGTGCCAATGCTTGAAACTGAGAACACAGGGAGCCTCTGAAGTGCTAATGCTAATATCTTTTCAGAAGGAAGATAAGCAAAAATTGTTTTTAGGGCCAGTGGATACTCTAAATATATAAAGTTCTTGTCTGTGGCTGAAAATCCACCTTTATTTTTTGTTTTCTTTAATAAACGCTTTGGTCTCAGTTATCTGGTGCTAGTGATGCACTAAACGTAAAGGTTTGTGTTATGCTACCCTACCTCTTTCCTGCTTCAGTAGAAATTGTTATACAAACAAGCCTTTTTTAAATTTACTCATTTTTCTTACTTAAGCACGGAGGACAGATGATTGTACTTCTTGCTAACAATTATCACACTTTTTGCAATGTCTCTTGTTAGTGCACAATTGGAATCAACTTGAACTAATGAGCTCTCTGTCCTGGGTCTGGGATTATAAATGAAACATCATTTTGACTTTTCACAGCAGTTCCTTTATTTAGAGGGTCACCCTGCAAGTAGAGCCTGTCGGCTGTGGAGTAAACTTTTAAATCTATATATTTAAATATCTTAAATAGATACAAGGCAATAGAAGGTAAAATATTAATATGCCATTTATCTGAACTAAATAGAGCTAAGATGTGTTACAAATAAGAATTTGTATCTAACACTTTTTTTGGTTCTTTCCTTCCCAATTTAACAGGCTAACTGTTAGTGGACACCTTCACCTCCTACAATGGCACAGAGATCTGGACAGGAAGATCCAGAGAGATACCTCTTTGTGGACAGGGCTGTGATCTACAACCCTGCCACCCAGGCGGATTGGACTGCTAAGAAGTTGGTGTGGATTCCTTCAGAGCGCCATGGTTTTGAGGCAGCCAGCATCAAGGAGGAAAAAGGAGATGAAGTGTTGGTTGAACTGGCAGAGAATGGAAAAAAAGCACTAGTCAACAAAGATGATATCCAGAAGATGAATCCCCCCAAGTTCTCTAAAGTGGAAGACATGGCAGAACTAACCTGCTTAAATGAAGCTTCTGTATTGCACAATTTAAAGGATCGGTATTACTCTGGGCTCATCTATGTAAGTACTAACTATTAGATTCTTTTCCTGGTGCTAATTCAGCAGAAACCTATCTAATTCCTGCTTTTCTACATTATTTGAAATGGAGGAAGTGGGCTTTGGCTCTGTTTTTGATAACATAAATACTTATGTGTCCCTGGCAGTTAGATTAGGCCAGGATTGTATTCTGTGCTATGTCCAGGTCAAGAATTCTATGTTGTCACTGTACAAATAATAAAGTTTTCTCCTATGGAAATAATTCTGTGAGCATCTTTCAAAAATAGAATACTAAATGGCAACTCTAGGTACTTAGCTCATGCTGCTAGTTAGAGCACTTGCCTCAGACATGCTTAACTGATACAGAGAATAGTATCAAGTAGCTTGTTTGAGCTGATGAGATATTACGAAATCCGACTTTGCTGAATTACAGTTGTTTAATTGCTCATATGAATAAGCATGTATCTTGTTTTAACTTGCTGCCTCTTAAGAATGATAATAAGAGGATATATTCTTATTTAAAAGGTGAAGATGGAAAATGCTAGGAATGCAAAATGTCTTTTTTGGAATCTAATATCAACCTAGTGGGCCAGGGAAGAATGTATTCAAGTGCTTAAAATAAACCAATAAGATAAAGCTCTCTTTTTCAGCTGTTTGAAAGTGCTAATTGAAACATCTGGCTTATCACCATCTTTCTATGGTGTTAGAAATCACAAAGTCATTGATGCTTCTTTTGACCCTGTTTCTTCCTTGAACAGTGTTGAATGGACATCTGTGGCATCTACAGTTAAGAGTAGCTCCTTGTTTCTTGGCAATCTGACTGCAGGGTTGTTTGTTGAGTATCATTAAGAGCTACAAGTATACTTTCCATCTTAAAGGAAACTGTAACATCTGCCTAAATGCTTGGCTTATTTTCATAAGCACTAGCTGTAAAGTGTAAACACATCTTTGTCTAGCTGTCTAGTTGGCTTTTTTTCTTCTAGATATTCATGGGCCACTTTTTTTTTTTTTTTTTTTTTTTTTTTTTTTTTTTTTTTTTTTTTNAGCTTGGCCAGTGATAGTGTTTGGACTTCCTAGAGTTGTATGCAACTTCCAAATGTTCTTCATGCCTGCATTTCTGTATCATTTTTCTGTGTGAGATTGTGTCCCCTCCCTTCCCCAGCTTCTGAGGGCTTTTACCAGGACCCTTAAAGTAGAATTTGGCAAAAAGTACTTGCCAGAATGCTTTCCACAAGCTTGTAATGAAACTGACTGGATAATTGGTAAGGATTGAATTTAAACTTAAAAGCACCCAAGTTGATAGGCTAATTCTCAATCTCAGTATATCATTTGTAATATTAGTTAAACCTGAAGACCATAAATATCAAAGCACGCCCTAATCTAAGGGCTCTTCCTGCAAACATGGCCATGAAGCTCATGTACTGAGCTGAGAACCTGTCACTTTTCTATATACAGATGGTTCAGCACTCTGAAACTTTGGACAATTGACAAATGAAGCGAAGAAAAAAGTCCTTTGTGGAAGGCTACATTATCTAGATATATTTCAAGCTGCAATACAGAGTTGATTTACTCCTTCTCCTAAGATTACCCTCAAAGTGGTCTCTTCTATAATTCTTTATAAACTGTTCTTGGCATAGAGGTACTAGTGTCACTGGAGGATTATTCCTGTGCATCTCTGTGTTACTAATGGTTGCCTCTTGCCCCCAAGCTGGAGGAAGTTAGTTTATGATCAAGAAGCTAGTGGATTTATTGGCCTAAACTGGAGGCCTGAATTACAGGAGTGTTGCTGGAAGATGCTGCTGTTTCTGAGAATAGTGTCTTTACACAGCTGTATTAATGGTTTCTTGGCTGAAATGAAAACTCAAGGTACTTGGAGCTGTGAGTAGATAGCAGGAGAGGCTAAATATTGGCAAAATCAATAGGCAAACAATTTTTGAGAAGTTGGTGACAAATTTTGGTGCAAATCTGGGTAGAGATTTTTGCTATTGCTTTTGTTTGATGTACACTTGGTACAAGGAGAAAAATGCGGCATTGACAGGAGTGATGAATGGATTATGGTGACTTCTCTGAGGAGAGTCAGGTAGAGATATGTTTCAAGTCCTAGACAACACTGTTGTAATACCTAATTTTGGAGCTAGTCCAAAATTGTGTGGTTGTAATAGAGGTGAGAGTCAGATCTGGTTTCTCTCAATTTACTGTAGGCAATATACAGTGTTGCCAGCCTCAGAAATAAGAGGTAACACTGTCAACTGAAGTAGATACATATTTCCCTTAAATCCTTAGGAAGGACACAAACAAGATGAGGAATCTGTCCAAAAGGTCTAGTCATCTGTTTATAATGTACTACTACGGGATGAGACCACTTAGGGGAACAGAGGAGATCAAAGCTAGCTAGTGATAACCAGCATGATCTAGAGTGTGGTGTTCATCTCATCAAGAAGAGACCTAGGGAAACTCCAAAGGATGTTTGGGGTTTTCTGGAACTTCTAACACTTCTAGTATCTGCCGGGTGCCATGACCTCTGTCTGCAGTTGTGGTGGGAGATGAATAAAAGCAGAGGATCTCAAAGACCAGTTCCTTGTAAAAGAATGATGTTCCTCCTTGGTTCTGTTCATTATGGGATGTGGGGGGAAAGATGAGAAATAGCAGGCTCTAAAAGAGCTGCAGGAGGTGAGGAGAAGTCTTGGAGTATAGACTCTGCCTTGCCTGTTCTGCTCTGGAGTGTCAACCTTCAGTGATAGTTCTAGCACTAAATTTGTAATATCCTTCACAACTGTGGAACACAAGCTGGAGAATGTTTGATATTGGGGTACCTGAGAAGAATGCTGAATGATGGGACTAAGTATGATTCTGCTTAGACTGATCTTTTATGGTGGTTGTTTCATATCGTTAATCCATAAAGAGTAATTTCTGCATTTAAGTGCACTCTACCCTCCCCAAAATGGACCTTCCACTTGTTACATGTTTTAGATCACTGAGGCCTGTAGCTTGAGTGAGAAAACAAAGGGTTTGCTCTGAAAACAAAATGCTAGGAGGAAAGAAAGAATGATGCTGCACTTCAGAAAAATGGAGGGGGAAATGGTTTCTGCATTGATAGAAAGCTACAGAGAAAGTCAAAAAACTGAAATACCTTTTGGGTGTGTGTTGTCTCATCTCAATCTTTCCCTATGCTTCAGTGTCAACAATTTAAAGACTTTCCAAATTGACTTTAAGGTGTATATGTTGGCTTGGGGTGTGCATGTGTGTATTTTTTTTGAAATAGGCTCTTACTCAAAGTTCACTATTAAGTGAGGTGGAACAGCTGATCTGAAGGGAATAGCTGAATCATGCTTTGTTTCTTAAGTCATCTATTTCTGAACTGAAAAAGGTGTGAGAATGTTCTGTGCCATCTCTAACACTGTGAAAATCAAAGTGATTGAGAGTGTTCAGATGTTTTCAGTAATGAAATAAAACACTTCATTATGCTATGCTAAAGATACATTTTTCTTAGCATTTGGAGTCTTAGAAGCACTGAACCTGGTCAAAATGCAGCTAGTTAAAACCCAGTTATATACTTCTCTTCTAAATGGAAAATGACTGACACCTTGTATTGGAATGTGCAAGCTAATGATTTGCTATTCCTTGTAAGGAGCTAGATGAAACTTCTTTCAGTAATTTAAATCCGAGTATTTGTCAGTCCATCTGTGATGGAAAATGGAAGGGTCTTTCCTGTTCTTTTTTCTTTTCTGTTTATGTGGTCATATGTACTTTAAGGTAAAAGTGCAACCTCCTGCTCATCTTCTTAACAGGAATGTTTTGTTAAGCAAATAGATGTTTTAAGCATACAAAAGCCAATCCTATGCATTGGATTCACCTTCTTGCTCTTCTGGAAAAAGTAGAAATATTAGTTTAATGTCAGAATTCATATTTTAATAGTCTCAGTGGTAAGATCAGGCTGCTATTCCTCTATAAATAGTTAGTTATGAATTTCACTGCTACAGAATGAGTTATAGGTTTTGATGATCCTAGGATACCTTCTTTCAGTTTGACAGGATCAAAAATAATTCTCTCCAACATTCAACAATTTCTGTCCCTAGCACAGTAAGATGGGATGAAGCAGCAACTGAACACTTAAATGTAGGGAGTAATCTAACTCCAGTAAGGCATAGGATAATCAATATTTGATAGCCTTTCAAAAAAAAAAAAAAAAACATCTATTTTGACTTGTTGCCCTGTGCCCTTTTCTGGATTCAGGTCTCCTGGAAGAAGTTTGTAGCCCACATTTGATTCTGTGCAGCTTACTGATGCTCACCTAGATCACTGCAATAACTACTTAACTGCTTCCTGACCTCATTCAGTCAAAATGAATAAATTTAAATATTTCTCAAACTTGTGATGTGTATTTAACCCATGTTATCTTCCATATAGTCCTTTGCAGTGGTTTGACTTTACATAGGTCATTTTACTGGAGTTGCCCATTGGCAGGGAGCCCTTGGCCTTGGTGTGCTGCTTCAACTAAGAAATTGCAGCTGGGAACACAGCTTAGGCTGTGGTGGGGAGGTGACTGGTCTGCTATTCCTTGAAACAAAACTGGAAAACTAGAAAGAAATTTTGAGGAAAGAGGTGGATTCAGCTCTAGAGTCCTTCAACCACTACGGATTATTCTCTCTGCTCTCCCCCGCAATGTGTGTGGTGTTGTGGGTTGTTTTGCTAATAAAAATAAAGCTTATTTGAAGGGGTAGGAAACAATTAATGAAGGTCTGATGGCCTTTAAGGGAAGATAGACCAAGGAAATGTCTTGTGCTAGAATGCCCCCTCTAGACTCTGGGCATATCTGGAAGTCTGCAGAGTCAGCAACCTAGCTGGAGCTGAGAAACTGAAATGTTAATTCTTTTGCGTCTGAAGATTGCCAACACAAAGCAGGATGAATGAGGGTGTATATGTGGCTGTTTTTTTTTTTTTTTTTTTTTTTTTTGTGGGTGNTTTTTTTGTGTGTGTGTGTGTGTGTATGTGTGCGCGCGTGTTACTAGTGAAATGTACTGTTAGAGACTAAGTTCTTAAGTGATAGCACAAGGGTATAATGAAGTCTTTGTCACTTGGCTATACATTTTCTTCATATAGGTCTTTGCCAGGAATCTGAACTCAGCTGACTGGGAGAGTTTACTAAAATCTGAATTACTGAATGACATACTGAGTAAAGGCTTGTAAGCATCTGGTAACATTCAGACTCTGCAGTTGGTGTTCTGAAGGACAGTTTATATAACAAACCTGGAACCTTCTTGCCTAGAGAAGGTAGACTCCAGCACTGCCTGTATCTTTTGCCTGCTAATTTCTGCACCTATTCCTCAGTAAAACAGGAGTATGTCTGGCTTATGCACCTTGTGCTCAGCTTACAGACATGCTCTCAAGGCAAATGTGTATCTTTACTTGACTTTAACTTCTCAGTATATGTCCTTACCCCTGTCAGCTGAAGCTGCTCTTTAGCTTCATGCAGTCCAGTTCCTCATCTGCACTGGCTCATTACTATGTCTCATAATACATTTGATTTTCACTCTGGTGTATTTCTGACAGTTTAGGCAAGGTTCATGTGCTTAAGAACAGGGAGGGAGGCACAGGGTATCACTTGCTCCTCTGCATGGCTGAAAGCTTTGTACATCTTCATCCGGGCACACTTCTGAGGGTGGACTGCTGAGTTATCTAGATACCTTCTACCATGTAGAGGAATAGTAGTTTGCACTGGAGATGCTGGATGGGATCTACTTCGGTCTCAATTAGCAGGGTGCAGTTTGGGGGCCTGGATAATCTTGAGGCAAAACCACCATCCTGCTCAAGAAAACTTGATCACAAAGGAGCTCTTGAGGTAAACAACAGAAATATTGATTAATGCTGGTCACTTTAATCACTGCAAGTGGGGATGACTTCTGCATAGTAGTGTATAAATGTTCCTGCTGCTGTGTTCTGGAGCTGGTCACTAGGAACCTTTTCAAGGGATGTCACACAGTCCAAAGAAACGCTTCAAATCTTTGGTTTGTGTGCAGAAATTCTAAAGCTCCCTTTCTCTGACATGTTCCAGTCAGCAATTTTAGCTTCAGTAATCACTAAATGTAAAATAGCTATGAAAAAGGTTGTCCCCCTTCCCCCGCCCTTTTCCCTCTATACTTTTTATCTCCCTCCCACTTAAATTTGACTGAATTAAAGAAAACAAAATTCTCCCCCCTAATGTTTGTATACCTACCAAATCCAGGAGAAGGGGTAAATAAGACACATTCATATGTTACTCTTCTCAATATATAAGGGTCAGGAAGTTTGAAAGACTTGCAGAAAAACTCAGTTTCATATCCTCTCATGAAAATGATAACTTTAGAGTGTAGATATTTTGCAGAAAGTTCAATTTTAAATTCTGCAGGGAAATGGCAGGATGGGCAACTGAGTTTAGATTATTGTCCCACCAATTTCACATATCTGTCCAGTTATTGCATTGTAGAGAGATAGCCTTAGGCTGGAAGCCTTTCTAGATGAGGTATCATTAATAGTGCTTCAGATCCTTATGAAACTGTTAAAATAAAATTTTAATATAGTTAAACAATTTATTTGCTTGATGTCTGTATTGGGGAAATAAACAGCAAATGTTAAAGGAACTGAAGGCAAGAATATATTTTTTTAATGGCTGTTTTTTATTCCATTTCATTTTTTTTTTACTTTAACTGAGCTCTTTAAAGCAATTTGTTCCCATCTGGGGACTGGGATGTAGTGATGCTGTAGAAACTCCTTTTTTTTTTTTTTTTTTTTTTTTTTTTTTTTTTTTTTTTNTTTTTTTTTTTTTTTTTTTTTTTTTTTTTTTTTTTGTGAGGCTAAAAGGACCAAAATTTCTGTGAAACTGATATGAGCTTTAAAGAGGTTTGCAGAGAAGAGAGGTGTTGCTCTCAAAGGGTGGCTCTACCTGGCAACTCTAGTTTTATAGCTGGCATATACAGTAATGTAGCTTAAATGTTAAGCTGTGGTTTTGTAAGTTCTCAGCCTTAGTAAAACACAGGCCATGAATTTAAGCTGTGAGTTTTTGGAGGTGAGTGGGTAAAAAATAGAGCAGGGCTCAGTAGTGCTGCTGGGTTCATGCCCCTTCCTGGGTGCTGAAGAGAGGAAATGTTGGACCAGAGCTGGAAGCTGGCAGTGACTATGTCAGTTCCCTTGCTGATAAGTGATTTTTCATCCAGCCACATGATGGACTAGTATTAAATTAGTCTTTATTTAATTGGATGCAGTTGTAACACAGAAGTAAGGCGTAGATGCTATTCAGTGATATGGAGTTGGCAGTCAGAGGAAGATTTGGTGAACATGCGTCTCTTCTTATTGTCTTTATTTGAGCACTAGAATGAAAGCCAGATCTGTGGTAATTCTTGGTGAAGCCTTGTCCCTGGTACTAATTATAGGTGGGTGTGGGTGACCTCAGTAGAGACTGAGGCAGCTGGCTAAGAGCACAGATCTAGGGTTTTTTTTTTTTTTTTTAATTGATTGACTCTTTGGTTCCTTATATGGTGCTGTTAAAATAACTGTTCTGCCTTCCTGCTCCCTTATGATATTGCTAGTGACCACAAATAAACTTTATCAGGAACTGATTCTACTACAAATCAATTAAATCTCATCTTATCAATTCAGTTGATCTTCAAGAGGATCCAACTCGAGGAGTTACTGCATAAATATTGATGCTGGTCATAGGAATGTGTGGTTAGGCAGGGGGAGTAACCATCCCTCTTGCCAACAGTCCTATTAACTCAAAATAAGCACAAATCTGTTAGGTTGCTTTTAATACTTGGGTCTGTAGGCATGATAACATCTGTTTCCTTTCTCTTAAAAGCTAAGTACCTTATTGCCGAAGATGTTTGACCGGCTCAGGCCGTGCATTTCTTACCCTTCAGGAGGCCTGACCAGACTTCAGATTATTTTATATATTTTCTTTAAAGAGAGGCAGAATACAAATGTAGCAAGAAGAATTTAAATTCAACAGGTAGTGGAAGAATAATGAAACTTGCTTATTGCTGTTCAGGCTCTCAACAGTTAGGAATGCTGTTTGCTCACTGTCTCCGATTCCTTTTCTTCCCTTTGGCTTGGAAAACCAGGGGGGAAACAGCTTTATTTTATCACATTCTGAAAGATATTCCATGTTTCTCTGAGAAAAAGAATAAGTCTTTCTTGCTCGTATTCCTGTGCTAATACAAGTGAGGATATTCTTAATGACTAAACCACATAGTCAAAAGGTTGGTCTGAAATGTAAAAGGGCAAGATTTTAGGAAAATCCATCAATTAAGATTGACTGAGGAAACATAGGAGTCATCCAAATGTTTTGGTCCAGGGAAATCCCATGGATCATCTTAAATGTTTTTAGCAAAAGACAGAAGATTGTCTTTTTGTGGGTTTACTGCTTGATTCATAGTACAGCTCATGCAGCCAGGGCAAGCTAATCCAGCCAAGTATGAGTGACTGACTGTGCCTGTGTTCTTTTCTTTTTAATTCCTTCCCATACATGTAATAATTTCTTGCCAAATAATTTTTGGCAAGATATTCAACTGTTCTGGAGTTGTCTTTGATCCTTCATTCCTAGGAGACCTGTCTGCATCACTTGCTCTGTGTTCAGGTTTAGAAGACTAGAATATTGGTTTCTCTTGAGTGAAGCAGAAGAAATTTCTCTTTGAGAGAGTCAGTAGAATGTATGTCATGAAACTCATAATTGAATTTCTCTATTATAGGAGTCCCAGTAATTTCTCTTCTGTATCAGCTCTAAACGCGACCTGAGACATTGTCTGCAGCAAGAGCTGTCAGGCTGTTCCATCACCTGCAACAGGAGAGTGTAGGGAGTGACTGTTGCCTGAGGAGGCTGCTTGGGGTTTGAAAAAGGCTGATGAGCAGGAAAGACGGGCAAGCACAAGAGAAGAAATCAAATTTTCAGGGCGGCCTATGGGAAGGGAATACCAGAAATAGTTGTGGCTAGAAATAGGCTTTTCCTTTTCCAAAAAGTGACAGTAAATAGTTAGGGCTCATTACTTGCACAAAGCCTCTGCTCTGTATGTCTGTCAGTCCTCTCATTAGTCCCAGCTGAAGGACTTAAAAAGAGTATAATGCCCTGCCTCTCTTTTATTTTCTTCTCCTTTTAAAACTCTGGTCTGCCACAAATTATAGTTCATTGTGGAATACATATCTCTATCAATGTGAGAACTTCAGCTGTTTAGTGGTTAATTTCCATACTGTGTGATACACATTAGACTAGCCCCTAGTGTAGATTTATTAGTTTTTTAACTTAAGACTTTGCAAAAGAAGACTATGAAGATTATTGCATAACTTGTTCACTCTTGGGTGAGCGGATAACTTTGAACAAATGTTTTGCTGAAGGAGTTAAATGTAAAAAAGATGCACATATTTCTGTATCTTTGTAAATGGAGGAGGAATTTAAATATCTGTGGGAGAGATTAGATGCTCCACTTCATATTTAATCACACTTATATTTTTAAATTACTTTTAATGCAAGTAATTAAGGAGCTTTTTGAGAGCTAGGGACCAGTAATGTGTCCTTTAGATGCTCAACAAAAAGATTCTTAATTTCTGACTAAGATAAATGTTGTATAATTTGTGAAGAATCTTTTCTGCTTTGTGGCTCTATTTCAATACTGCATATACTGACATAAATCTATAAGGACAAATGTCAGAGTGTGTTAATATGGCATTTTGTGTTTTTGTTTTTTAGACCTATTCAGGACTGTTCTGTGTAGTCATAAATCCCTACAAGAACCTTCCAATTTATTCAGAAAACATTATTGAGATGTACAGAGGGAAGAAGCGCCATGAAATGCCACCGCACATTTATGCAATATCTGAATCTGCATACAGATGCATGCTGCAAGGTAAGAATTTGTTAAATGTTACTTACTGTCAGTAAATGGCTATACAAGGACATCGTTATCCAATTACATAGTTTCTGACCTAATGCAAATCCCTTCCAAATACTTAAAGGAGGAAAATATTTTCTCATTTAGAATCCTAAACTTCTGCATGGGAATAAATTAGATTTTCAACTCTGCTGTGTTTCTGACTTGGTATTAGTTTGCTCTTGTGGCTTTGCAATGGGTAGTGTACTGTGCCCAGTGGTGGCACTGAAACTTGTAGTAGAAATATTTCTTTAAAATATTTCTTTAAAAAAGAGGCAAGTTTCTCAGAAGATGTTCATGTACTAGAGAACAGTTGCTTTAGATGAACCACAAATGACTGATTGAAAGGGGAAAGCTCATAGGCCACTACATTAACGAGTGGCTTCTAAACTGCAGTGACAAAATATCAGTACTTATACTTCATTTCTATTGGAGAACAACTACACTATAGCATGTTTCTGTTCAAAAGGAAGTTTGAGTTCAAAAGGATGTTTTTAACCTCTCTTCCCTTTAGATTGTAGGTCATGTCTGTAGAATAGAAAGCACTTTATAGTGGCTGCAGATTTCTCTGTAAGGCTGAGCTGGAAAAGTATCAAAATATGGACTTAGTGTTGTATTAAGCACAAGGTGTTTGGCTTGCAAAATTGCACTTCTAACATAGCATGTTAGAAAGAGCTGGAATTACCCAATATTGGTTTGTATTTGGACAGCTGCTTACCCCAAGGGTATATTAATGATTCAGAAATACCACCATGCTTTATCTAGAAAAGAGTTGGTGTCGAAAAGGCAAATCTGAAAAGCTTTCTGTGTTTTCTGTTGTAGAGCTGGCATGGTTATGCTGAAAGTGGGTTAAAAGCTATTTGACCTAGTTCCCACAAACTAAGAAAACATTGTTTGTACTTCCAGGTTAACGAACCATTTACATCTAAATCTTTTTAAAATGACATTTCTTCAAATAAATCACTGGAAATCTTTGTCTCTTTAATAGTGCTCTTGTTTCTAGAGCTGCTTAATGATAAGCTAGCAGGTTGTTTTTAGATCAACTGCTTTCTGGAGGTTTCTTACCCCAGAAGCAGATGTATTTGTATCAGAGAGGGCTGAGGTGGATACAGGGACAAGCAAAAAGTGCAGCAAATTGGTGCTGCCAAAGTTCTCATATTTCTTATGGATATTTGGGACTCTGTTTTTCATTATTTTGTGAAAGAAAAACTATGGCTTTCTTGACCACAATAGTCTGACGGCTCAGATGAAAGGATACCTACTAGCACATGTCTTGGGAAGAACAGAGCTGATTTGCTGATTATCTTGATTTTTTTTTTTCTAGCTATTTCTCTTAGAGTGCACATAAGGGCTTCCCACACTAAAAGCCCAACCTCCCTTGAAACTGTAGGTTGAGAGAGAAATATATTGTGGTAAAGTAAGTTTTTGTCAGTAGTTCTCAAACTTCAGACGCTGTGATTACTTGTTCATGGGTCACGCTAGTACTGATTTCTGCCTCGTGTACTGATTTTATTGGATTTTTGGAGGTGAAATGATTCTTTTTACCCAAGATAGTACATATTTGGTTCCTACTTTATTTTCTTTCTATACTGAAATATGATATTTCATATCAAGTTTTTATTCATGTCTTTCTGTGCTTTCTTTTTGATTGCAATTTTTTTGCTTGAAAGAGTGAAGCTTTAGGTTGGCATAAGAATAGCTGAAAATGATGCAACAGAATCAATTTATTGTGGAATAATTTCTTTGAGGTTCACTAAATCTGTGTCTCTAGTATCCTTGGCCTGTATGGAGCTATTCCTTGTTTATTTAAGCAAGTGACTGCAACTGGTGTCAGCTTCTGAACTTTCCATTGATGCTTTGTCTTCCCAATTATGTTGCCAAAGAAAAGTAACAATTCAAGAACAGGCATTAGCAGTTTTGCACTTGGCAAATATTTTACTTAGCAAACTGTTTCTGGCGGGTCAGATTAGGTCGGAGGAAGACAACTGCAGAAAATGGGAAAAACAACTGCAGAGAATGGGAAAAACATTTCCTCTGATTTTTCTCATGGACTCCATAAAGCTGTTTTGAGGCATGACTTAAGGAAAAAGATGATATACAAACTTTTTGGAGATGTGGTTGCCTGGCATGGGTGACCCTCAGTGCTGTTATACTGCGCATTTCCCCTAGCTTTCTATAGTTGTGGGAAACAATGAATTGGCACAGTAAGGAAGAATGGTAGGAAGAATTTTTCTTTTTCCTGCAAGTAGCTCTGAAAAATTTAAGTTGATAGACAAAACATCACTAATCTGTTGATGAGTGGTCAAGTTTTAAGTATTCTGTACGCATGTGCTAGAGTTTCATCTTTAACAAAACTGTTAGAAAACTTCAGTTAGAAATAAGTCTCTGTAACCATTAGAACTGTTTTAATCAAAACATTTTGCTTAAGTCATTAGAGCTGCTGATAGCTCTGGTGTACTTGAAACACAATCTTCAACCTTGCTGCTTTTGCACCATGCATTCAGTCACTAATATATGTAGTTATAATTACAGAATTGTTTTTCTACAGCAGGCATGCAAATTCTTGCATACAGTTGCTTTGGGAGGTGAAGATGGAGTGGTAGAGAGTAGGGCAGGGATGAAGAGCTGCTTTCAAGTGTTACTGCAAAACATGGTTTTGCAGTTCCAGAGTATTTATAGTTTTCTTTTGATGTGAATGGCTTTTGTCTTTCCAGTATTTGACATAAAGAGCTTAAGATTCAAAACTGACATTGAAACTGTAAGAATGCACTTGCCTTGTATAATGTGACCAGGATCTTATAGACATATCTTGACCACTAATGCAGGTCAGGGAAAGTGATTTGCTCTGTTTTCCTTACTTGTTCTGTAGCATTTTGTTCCATTTACTTGTGTTCAGTTTCTTTGTAGCTAATCGTGAACTGCTAGGTGTTTGAGACCTGTGTTCACTGATTAAACTGGATACCTGGAGCCAAACTGTCACTCTGAAGCTTCTTAAAAGGCAATTTTCTGTGCTAGTTATCAAGCACAAGGAGTAAACGATTACTCAGTATTTTAATGCTTTCAACCCTTTACATCGGAGCACAGATCACTAGAGATCACCTTCAAGCTAATCAAAAGCTGTAGACATTTGAAAGTATTTGAGCTTAAACAGCAAAATGCAAATTTGTTGAAGCAGAAAGGTTTTTTTGTTGCAGGAACAGATGTGCAGACAAATGCACATCTGAATATTATTTATTATCTTAAATGTTGCTGGAAATACTCCATTTTGTTAAGCTGGTAATACAAACTGAGCTGCACATCACAATGCAGCCTCTGTTGCAGAGGTTGTCCAGAAGCATTGCAGGCTGCCTGCCTTCAAGCTGCCCCTCTGTTCTTATCCCCTCCATGAATTTCCTGTTTGGGGTGACCTTAAGCACTGCAGTCTTTGCAGTTCAGCTCTCACTGTGCCCTTTAGCAAAAGAATGGGCTGAAGCCTATTTCAGTACTTGTTAAACATGGAGGAGGAAGGAGGGGGGGTGAAGACAGAAGAATGCAGAAAATGTGTTCAAGCTTGCTAGTTTTGAAAGGAAATAGTATTCTGCAGAGATATGTGCTGACTTGATGCAAGTTGTAGCAACAGAGAGGGAGCTGGGGGATTTTTTTTTAATGGCAAACATGCACGTTGCTGATGACTGTTCAGTGGTACAGCCATGATGCACTAAGGGACCAAGTGAACCCCAGAAGCAAACCCCATACATTGCTGGATCTCATAAGTGTTGCTTTTTCCTGCAAATCCCGTAATAAAAGTATAGTGTAAGCACAGACTATTAAAAAATGGCAGGATTTTGGATATGTTATGATGATGATGGTCTAGATTTGCTTTTGGAACAGACTAAACTCTGCTTTCCTGCTGGATAGCCCCTCTCTGCCCCTACCTAATGTCTAGCAGAGTGTTAGCCCTCAGTCAGTTTAATATCTCTTCTATGCACTTTCCATTAATGTGATTTTTGAAACTATAGATGCACAAAACTTGGGCTTCTAGGTTTATTGGAATTTTTTACTCCAGACAGAAATCAAATATATGAATACATAGAGCTGGAGGTGGTTTGTTTCACAAGAAATCTAGACTGAGCTTCTCAAAGCTGCTGAGCAGTTGACACTGTCATAAGAAATTGGTGTCCTAATCCCTGTGACAACACTGACCTTAATTCTGTTGGGTAATACAATTTGTAAAACTTGCTGGTATTTTTTTCTTTTTGTACTGCTAAAACTAATGCTAACAGAAAACAATTTGGCAGTAACTAGGGTTTTCTTTAATCATACATGAACTACTGGAGTTACCAGATTTAGTTTTCTAATCATCTTTATTTTACCTGAAGTGGAGTCTTTTCTGATTGTGTGAAGGCAGCACTAGCATGAATATTCCCTGATGCTTTTGCCACACTTTTATTTCTCTGCCCTGCCTTCCCTTAATACTTTCTTCAAAAATAAAGTGTATCTTTCTTCACTGATTCTTAAAAATGTATATTGAGGAAATATTAAGGAAAACTTTTTTGCTTTTGACAGCCAAAGCCTACCTTTGGGAACCAAAGACTACTATTACTCTTGTATAATGGTTCTTAGTCTTTCTTTTCTATCCTGTTTCCCTGAGGACATCTTGATGAGCACTAAATTAGCACTGATATTTTAGGACTGCCTTTAATCCTGTTGCAGTGAAGGTTTATCGGAAATGGCGTAATACATGAAGTGAGCGCTTGGTCTTGGCGAAGCCAGTATTGCCTACAGAGGTAATGCTTGTATCTAAAGAAATAGCTACATTTCTACTTGATTTGAATCCTTCCTTTAAGGAAGGGTGTTTTTCCCTTGAAGATATGGAAGAGAAGAATTAAAGGTGAAATATGGCAATGCTTTTCTGTAAAGGACTGCTAAATCCTCACATAGAAAGGGTGAGGGGGAAAGAGTGAGACTGGAAAAAGCCTGCCAGTAATAACTAGCATTTTTTAGCACCTAATATCTATGTAATTAATAGTCTCAATATTTTCATTATACCAAAAGATTTCCCAAAGCTTTTCAGCTTGCTTGCAGTGTACAGAATGGCAGTTGAAGCAGATCCAACTGCATGGCAAACCTCATGAGAAGGATTTGTAGGTCTCTTGCGGTGGTATGTATTTTCACTGTGGTGTATCACCAGAAGATGTAAGTGAAAATAAAATCCTTAGTTTGCATACCAATAAGAGCATGATATAGAGCAGTCCTATCAGATAAAGAAGGAGAGTTCTGATGGAAGAAATAAGAGCAAACTGACTAAAATCCATCATGCTGAAACAATCTTCTACCTATATATATGCAAATATATGTTTTTTTTGATTTTCAAGTCAAATGTGGAATGGTTGACAGCTGAACCCATTGTATAATACCCTGTTTCCTTCACTCTTCAGTACTGTCTCTTGGTATCAAATCCCTCTGTTTCAGTGACTAGTGAGGTTATTTTGAAGACCTAGTGCAATAAAACATCATATTCTGTCTTTGGCATTTGAGTTTGATTAATTGTATTTATTTGTTTGACTTGCAGCAAAACTGAATTGAAATTGGTTTCCAGAAAGATTATTTCAAAAGGTTAAGCTTAAAAAAAAGTCAAGAAAGACATGTTAGCACGCATGGTTTTCGTACTTCTTTTGACAACAATTCCTAAGCTTTGTCTTTCTCTGTGTCAATGTTTGGAGCCCTGCTCCTACTGGTATCCAAATTCAGGATTTCAAAAATAATTAGGTAATGATATTTATAGTAAACAAAGTTTCTCTTTTTTTCTTCATTTTTGTTAAGCCCGAATTGCTTAAAAGTATTACTTGAAGTGGTTGACTTCAAATTTTTCTGCTTAACTTCAAGAAGCAATTTTTGCATACTTGAAAATAGCCAGGAATGGCAAATTATGAACTGAGGTAGTCTTAGTTTTCTTGGTACCTTGACTGTTTTCACTCTAATTCTGAACTAAAGTGCAGGCTAGGCAGTTTCTTGGTCTTTAATTGATATTCTCACCAAATAATGATATTTTTAAAATTAAAACTTGCTACGCAAGCTGGCCTCATAATTAAATTGTGACTGCTAGCCTACAGACAAGCATTAAAGAGTAACTACATACAACTTAGGAATTTGTTTGTGAGATGATTCATTACTCAACTTCTTGTGCATCTTACTTAACCAGCAGCTGCTTCTCTTGAAAACCCTTTTCTGAAGTTTTAGTTGGAATTAAACTCCATTTTATTCTGCACAGTTGCAAACTTGGTACCTAAGTTCTCCTTGCCTTTATTTATCACTTGGCTTTTGCCTCCAGATGCCATATATGAAGGTGTTACCCCTTGTGCAACAAATGTCAATGTATTCTAGCTTTAATGTAGTCTAATTTCAGCATCCTGCTGCATTATAACAGTGCTGCTGGGTGTTGTGCCTTCTACAGAGCAAATTTGTCAGTTATGTCTGCATTCCTCCAAACTTAAGCTAAGCTCAACTACTTTGTAGCTGATCCTTACAGCAATTGTGTTAGCTCCTTTTCTCCCTCCTGCTGCAGGGAATGGGAACCAGCAGGAGGGAGCGCTGGCCTTAGCAAGTGGAGAGAAGTGGAGAGACGCTCATGTTCCTTGGCCCTTTGCCTTCCTCCCAGTATGACAAAGCTCACAGCACTGATGCAGCTGTCAGTGCCGGTGTTTTCTAGCCAGGAATGGTGGTATCATCTACTGTCCTTTTGGTTGTGCCTTCTTGCTGCTTTCAGGTATTTGCCTGCTTGGATGCCCTTGACACTCTTAGTGTGCCTCCCTCGCTTGTTCTGGGTTCTCTCTCCCTTCCCCCCTCCCCCCAAACTCTTCCTCTATGAAGAAAAATCATCTTTAATTGAAATTAAGAGTCTCATGTTTGCAATAGCAGCAGCAGTTAAATTTATTGCCCTCTGTTTCTCAGGATATAGTGGATGCTGAAAGCTTCTGCTTGTCCAACAAGTGCTTTAAGAATCTGTGAAATGGAAATCTGAGGTTGTTAGTTCAGGAAGTTGCACGGTTGTTTGCTGGACCAGGAAAATGTTCTGGGGAATCATCCTGACATTAAGAGTCTCATGTTTGCAATAGCAGCAGCAGTTAAATTTATTGCCCTCTGTTTCTCAGGATATAGTGGATGCTGAAAGCTTCTGCTTGTCCAACAAGTGCTTTAAGAATCTGTGAAATGGAAATCTGAGGTTGTTAGTTCAGGAAGTTGCACGGTTGTTTGCTGGACCAGGAAAATGTTCTGGGGAATCATCCTGACACCAATTTTGTGTNTTAGTGATGGATCAATCAGCACCTGACTTGATGGGCAGCACAGGTGGGAGTGCAGGATCTACCTGCTGATGCTGATGAGACTGTTGGCAACCATAGCACAGATTTTTAGCTTAACATGACTTCATGGAGCTCAATTTGGTCAGTTTAGCCCAAATTGCTGTTTGTCATGGCTCTTTCCTTGTTTCTTATTACTCTAAAAAGTTCAAAGTTGTCCAAGAAGATGCAATTAGTGCAACATCATTATTTTGAAACTGTAGTTGTTTGATTCATTCATTGAAGATGCACTCAGCGTCTTAAATATATTTGCTGCAGATGCTGGAGTACATACATTCTTATGCTAAGTGCATTAGGCAAAATAAATCTTTTAACTTTTGGCATTTAGTTACCGCTTCTGTCCTCTAGTGGTTTCTGTCTCCTCCCAAAGACTTGATAAGGTGTGAAAAGTTACTGTTCAGCTTGGGAAGAACTAGTTCTTGGAATATTTTCCTCTGCATTTCCCTTCCTTCTCCTGCTAGCAGGCTGCACCACCAACAGGAATATACAGATGATTTTGTTTCAAAACATTTTTCTCCCCATTTTCCCTTCCAAAAATCAAAAACCCCTAGAAACCCTGTGTAGCTCTAATCCTATTTGAGAACAACAGACAGTAGCAGCCATTTTATCATCCAGGATTGCTCAGGCGTGTTTCCTATAGGGAAGGCTTGTTTTAAATATCAGCAAATACAATAAATTCTTCTCAGGTGAGCGTTAATCCTTTATGCTGTGTCAAGCCTATGCCTTCAAAGGAGAGAAGGTGACAGGATTTTTTTCTACTCCCCCAAACTCTGGAAATAGCCTAAGGGATATAGGATGTCTGTATCTAGGAAAAATGACAGAGGAGAAAAGCCCTTTTGGCCACAAATAAATGAAGTTTAACATTGTGGTAGACCTTTTATTTGGAGTACAGTAGATCTGAATATACCTCTCAGACTGTAAAAGCTGAAGTTTCTCATTGCTACATTGAAGTAGTTTTTATTGAGCACTTCTGGATGACTTTTTAAAAAAAAGTTTAGGGAAAGTGTGTGTATTCTCAATTTTCAGATTTCTTTTAAAGCAATTCCAAATTAAGTGTCAAATTTAATGTTTAAAATATGATGGCAGCATTGACTGGGATCTCTCAAGGAACAAATTTTAGTGTCTGTTTGACAATCTTTTACTTCCCACCCACCTTTAAGAGGAACATTTGTCCACAATTAGGATTTGAATGATTGCACAACAAACACGGTTGCTCCATGCATTCCCCTACCTGCATAGCAGCCTGCACCATTTGCCATTTTAAATCATGATTTTTTTTGTTTCCTGATATCTTTCTGAGACTTCAAGTGACCTGGTGTGTTAAGTCTGAAATCCCAGCTACATGTTAGGCTGCTGTACTTGCTATTTCTCCAAGCTTGCAAAACTTAGGAGAATGAAATAGCGTAGGAAGTGCCCACTGCAGTGAATAGGGGTGCCCAGCCAGTTTCATTAAGTAGTTTCTTCTTGCTTATTTGCTCAGAAAGGAGAGGAGCTAAAGTCAACCTGTGCTCCTAACAGGCAGCTATTGCCACTGGAAGAGCTTGGGTTGTGCTGGTCGACACTGTAACCTTTGGACAGAATTGTCCTCCATGGGAAACAGCACAACGTGCGTGGGTCATGCTT
This sequence comes from Crypturellus undulatus, assembly GCA_013389825.1. Taxonomy (NCBI): domain Eukaryota; kingdom Metazoa; phylum Chordata; class Aves; order Tinamiformes; family Tinamidae; genus Crypturellus; species Crypturellus undulatus. The sequence goes on from VWPW01008652.1 coordinate 173,802, forward strand.
AGGCTCCGTGTTGTATCGCCTAAATAGACCTTTTCTGTGCCAGCTACTACTGAGCTCAGGTTACTTCTAAGCAGCCTGCAGATACAAGTAGTAAAACCATAGGCAGTATGAAAAATAACTATGGGACAGGCTATATGGATTTAGGAGATGACCTTTTCTACTAGGAAATAAATCTCAAGGAGCCAAAAATTGGAGAGGTGAAGAGCTACCCCCTGTATCACTTAAGCATAAACCAGCAAGTGCTTGTGGCTCTGGCTGGAGCAGTTTGAGAAGTTGCTGCCTTTTTGGGTTGTTTGCTTCTGCCCTTCAGCTACGTTACATTAAAGCTGTGTGAGAACTAGCAGTTGGCTTCAGTGGAGACTGGGTCCTCTGAGCTGTTACAGCTTTGTGCTGCTTAAGAGCAGGAACCATGTTTGTGCTTTTTCCAGCTTGCTAAATGTAATGAGTCTTATACCAAAAATATCAGTGTGTGGCTTGTTCTTCCAGGTTTGGATGCTGTGGTGGTAGTTGACCATGATGGTGCAGGTACAGCCTGTCCTCAGCTGTGCAGCAGTTTGAGCCAGCAGCAGTGAGGACCACGTGTGGTCCTGAAGTTTGCTGTTGACGTGCAATAAATACTTGTATGTAGAGCTATGGTTCTCCATAAACAAGTTGTTGGATGGGCTGTGAGTGCGGTCTGAGTGACCTCCACTGTGTTCTACTTGATAATAATTAACTTCCAGCACTTGGCAGCTGGTCAGCAAGTGAAGCTGAAGCAGAGCAATTGTGATTTACCAAAATCTCTCTCTTTCTAGAGGAAAGGATATAACCACTTTAAATTTTTTTAATTATTTATTTTGGTTAAACTTTGTAAATAGCAGGAGTAGCTTACGCAACCTCCCTACCCCAAAGTGAGGACATACTTCAAAGGTTCGGTGGTAAGCTATGCCAAGCGAGGATGAAGGATGGATCCTGAATTTGATCTGATTTCTGGTGTGAATTGTAGCTTTATGCGTTGAGGGACAAAATGGAGCTTCCTATAACTTCATTGGCTGAAATTTTCAGAGAATTAGGTTCTGGGTGTAAAAATTGGCCAAAATTGTGCGAATGAACCAATAAGGCCAAAGCCAAGATGAAAAAGGAAAATGCAATTACAAAGTACATTGAGAGGAGCTTTTGCTAAAGATAAGAGTCTGTGTCCTTGATCATCCCTGGCCTCTGGGGATCCCTTGCAGCTTTTGAAGGATAGTTTCAACTCTCCTGCTTGCTTTTCTTGAAGAAAGCAGTGATACCTTCCTCATCAACCCAGTCCTAAACCTCCAGAGGAGAGTAAATCTCAAAACTATGGTACAGCTCCCTTGGAAAGTCACAGAGTTTTCACATTGAAGAACGAAATCACACTTTGCAAAGACATCACAAATAAAGGCAGAGATAAACTGTGGGATAAACTGTGCTCACATAGAAATTGTATCGGTGGGAAGATCAGCGTATGTCATGGTGTATTTGCACTGCAGCAGGGCAGGTAGGTAGCAGCAAACTTGTGCCTGTCACTCTTGCCATGGCGCTTAGTAGAGATGTTTGTTGTAAGTTGCTTCATGGCGTGAAGAATTTGCTGAGAGTTTATGGAGTAGCTAGGCAACATTTGAAAGGCAAATAAAAAAAAAAATCTAAAGGCATCTGGGTAACCAGATCTTCTGCTGTGTTTATCAGTCCAGTAGGACTTCATTTTTTCCAAACAATTCAAAGTTTGGAATAGCATTGGTGAATTATAAAGCAAGCAGGCAGGTGTTTGGCAGTATTTTATATGGTACTTAGAATCAAGCCTGTGAATGCAGGAAAAATGAGTTCCCTGTGGGAAGGTTTCTCTCTTCTCAGGACTGATGCAAGCAAACATTGCTAAGAATTAATTTTTTTAAATCTCTTTGAAATTTGAGCCTTTGACCTAGAGAGAAGGATAAATATCCACAGATCATGCAAGCCTGACACCTGCAGCAAGCAAGGCTATCACCTGAAAAATCGAGCTTTTTGCTTTTACATGTACCTGAACATTAAGTACTGTCTGAGAATAAACAAAACTCTCTATTCCCTCTACATCCTCCCTTCCTTTTTCCTTTCCTTTTCTATTTTTAAGGAATTTCTCCTGTTGGGAATATATTAAATAATTCCCGAAATGCTTCTCAAAAACCCACAGCAACCCATCACCCACTTTTGCATGTGCCTTGTACAGAAACAAGGCTGGTAATTTATCACTGCTGAATAGGAACTTCCTGTCGCAGAGAAATAAAAGGCAAGGTTATGTCACAGTGGATGATCTGGAAGAGTCCTGCTGTCCAGAAGAGCAATCCTTGAACTAAAAGCAATTTCTCTTTTGGTGTCTGTTCCTTGTGTGTGAGGGTTAAGTGGGTAGTATGCCATAGCTTATCCTTAAACCCCTTTTGGAGGGTAGGTGTATATTCAGATATGTCCCTTCTCATAATTTCTTTTTGTTTCTTTCTTTACTAGCCTTTTTTTTTCCTTGACATATCTGTTTGCATAAATGCTGCTTTTTTTTAGCATCAAATAAAATTCTTGCCAAAGTAATTGTTGCATTAAATCTGAAAGCAAATGATACAAATTTATTAAAATGCTTCTATCAGTGTATACTTGTTTCAATACAGTAGTACAGAAATGGCATTCTAGTAGGACAGTTCACAGGATAGCCCCAGCTGGCTTCTTTAATTCAGTCTGAAGTTAATTGATATGTCAAGTGATTATTAGGGATAAATGCACATCTAGACAGCTACTATAATTAAAATGTCAGAGTACTAAAGGGCAGTGACAGCAAAGACAGTTGCTGAAGAGGGGTGAACACCCAGTTCCTTGCGTAGGGTGCTCTGCAATACAAAAATTTGTGCTTACGATTCTTCTGCCTTTGGGGTTTGTTAGGAAACTTGAAGATATTCTGTCTTTTCTGCTTAATTATCTTGTATCATTTTATGAAAGGCTATAGTGTGACAGAATGAAGATTTGCTTTATAGAAAAGGTGCCTTTCTAAGATACAGTAATTCCTTTGTAGACAGACCATAGCTTTGAGCTACAGCTTTTCAGAACGTCCTGCCTGAACCAATTACCAAACAAATGTTTAATGCACACCAGGAACTTCAGAGTTGATGGGAAGTTTGTCAGATCTGCTGTTAAAAACAAAAGCAAACAAAAACTTTAAAGCTTGGGGAGAGCCAGGATGGGGAGTAAAATGTCTTGTATTCTCTGAGTTGATCACAACTTCCTGTGCATATTCCTATACATAGATAGCTGGGGACAGAGGAAGAAGAACCTGCTGCTACTGGTGGCATCTACTTGGCCTCTGCTAGCTTACCTGAGCAGCTCTGCAGTGACCAGAGTGTAGGTAGCTGATGCACAAACTGATTTTTCTACTTCCCATGTGGTAACTCCAGTGCACTTATTTGCTGAGGCAAAGGGAGTGTTGGGGAAATCAGGCAGGGGAAGCAGAGACATCAGTTGAAGCTCCAGTTGATCTACGGTGGTGATAGAGCTTGAGCCTAAGGCTAATGGCAGGTTGTGTGTTGCCTTCTATTGAAAATAACATATTGCTCTCTAGAAAGCTTATTTCATAAGCAGAAAATCAAATTTCATTTCTTTATTTTTAGACTGTGTGATGGTGTGAAATTCTTTTTTTTTTTTTATATATATTGAGAATATTACAGTGAGATTTGTATTGGCAACTTGAGGAACATTACCTTTGGTGTAATTGACCTTGGGATACATTCAAATCCAAATTCTATTCCTCTAAAGTGATGCAGAAGCAATGCAGCATTTTTCTGGGCTTAATAATGAAGGGTGATCTTACACGTTTGAATTAATAAGTTGTCCCTCCTATTTCAGCTCTTTCTAGTGCTCATCTTAAGCTTTATTCATCTAATTGGGTTGACTTTCTGTGTTAACCGAGTGCTTCTGTTTGCTCAGTGAGTGGAATTACTTTAACCCACAATGGGCTGAACCCCAGAATTGTTTCAGAGGATGGTAGCTGCATGGTTGGGTTTGACACAAAGAGGTTCATGGTGACACCTTTCTTGTAGCCTTTGAAATCTGCTAATTTGGCTCAGGTATAGAATGAAACTGTTGGGTTGTATGGGAATAGCTTGTTAAAGGCTCATGCTGATTTGAGAAGTTGCGATAGCCCCAAAATGACCGCTCGTTCGCAGAAGATGCGACTCGGTGGCTCTAATAAAACTGCTGTGAAATTGATGTGAGGGATGGATAGAAAGAAATTTTTTAATAGGCTTGGGTGTGATATCTATCATAAAAATCAGTTTGTGAACTGAACGCTACCCTTCAGGTTGAAGCAGAGGGTTTTTCAAAAGGCCACTCAAATATATGTCCAGAGATGAGAAATTCAGTGCCACATCTGGGTCCAAACAACACCCAATAAAATTGGAATTATTTCAAAAATACAGGCAAAGTGCTAAGTAGGAAGTTGTCATAGGAAGGTTTTGGGAAAGAGTCTTTTAGGTGCTTTGTGTCTGCGCACACGTAGCCTTTTGAGCTGCTGCGAATCGGGGCAGGTGCAAAGAGTCTCAGATCTCGTCTTTGCTGGTACGAGTCATTTTTAGAGTAAGATGGGAACCAGCTCAGCTGCGTGCAAGTCACTGCTGCTGGCCCTGTGACTGCGTTACGCTGGGGACGTTAGTGCTGGCACAGCAAGGGGCAGGAATGTTGCCCCTTCAACGCAACTTGTCTTTACCCTGGCCGCGTACCCGAGTCTAATCCAGAGCTCTGCATTTCGCTGTGGACGCAGCAGGGGTTGGAGAGCAACTTAAACGTTTTTAAAAATAGTTTCTCAGGTGTATTTGAATTTGATTATATAACTTTTTATATGTAGTGTATGATGCTGAATAAGATAAAGATCCTGTAATTATGAAATGCCTCTTGCAGGATGTAATTTTCTTCTGCAGTGTAGTGAGCACAGTAGCAGGTGTCACAAGGGCTGAGCTTGTTGCAGTTTCTCTCTCTTCAGTATTTCCTTGGGCATTGTTTGGCAAGTCTCTAATGAATAAGCTAAATTACAGAAGTGTTAAAGTTTGCATGTAAAGATGATGGTTGCAGAGGAAAGTGCTTGTTTCCTGTATCAAAGTATCTGATCTTTCATGCTTTCCTCTAGAAACTGTTTTACTTCTTGCTTAAAACTTGAACAAGTAGGTGTGAAAAGAATCTGCTAAAAGTAACAAGTATCTGTTAAAATTCTGTAGCTGCAGTATCTGGAAAGGGTGAGATTAGAACCTGAGGTGTTGGGCCAGCTTTGCCTGAAAATATTGTTAACAATATTACTACAGGTTATTACATTTCATCAAAATGAAACAGTTTCATTATATGATATGTCAGAACTTCCATAAATTTCTAAGATAATTTGCTTGCTTAGGGGTTTAAAAAAGAAAAATAGAAACAGTTAGGCTATCTTATAAAAATGGTTTGAGAGTGCCCTTAGAGTTGGTAAGCTGAAAAATAAAATTTTCTAAGCCTTCTTTTGAAGGAAATACCCTCTAAACTGGGGAGCAGTAGTAGCAAAGCTATAACTGTGTCCGTTTCTCTTTTTCTTTTGCAGACCGTGAGGACCAATCAATTCTCTGCACGTAAGTAAACAAAACATTACTTATTTTCAGTTGAGCATTTTTGGAAGTTTATTGTGGGTGAGGGTGATTTCTTAGGCTGCTGGGGTCTTCAGTATCGTCATAGCAGTCAGTTGTCAATATTTAACCTTTGGTAGCTACCTGTCAAAGTTGAAGAGTGTTTGAAGTGCTATTTAATGTGGGGAGACGTTCCTCTCTTAGTGTAATGCACCTCATTGAGTGTTTTGGAGGGTGTGTGTCACTTGAGAAATCTCATTTTAAAAAAAACTCGAAACATTTGAATTAGAAACAAAGTCTTTAAAACATGTGAATTTGTCTGAAATGCTTTCCTGTAACTGTTCAGTTTATAGTGGCTGAGGTGGGGGCGTGAGGGTATAAAATACTGCAAACTAGAAATGCTGCTGAGCAGCAACATAACTTCGGGTCTGCTTCAAACAGGAAAGCTCTGACCAAGTTGACACCAGAGCTGCTTTTGCATCTATGATTTTGCTTTCTCCATCCGCCTAAATTTGCCCTTTCTGGGAGCAGATGCGACTGAGGCAGGGGAGACAGCCCTGTTAGGAGGAGCCTGGTTCATCTGCGTTACGAAACCAAACCTGGTTTCAGTTCTGCACCTGCTTGCCCTTAGCAGTCTTGGCGATGGTTTGCGCTCGGTTATCTGAGCGAGACGAGGGAGGCAATGGCAGCCTGGTTGTTTTTTTGGCCTCAATTGTTTGTGAGCAGTTGACCGTGCTGCATGCCAGCACATGCCAACTGCATTGAGACCATAGCTTGTGAGGGTGCCTGCTGCCTGAAATGGTTAGATTAATGGCTGGGAAGACTCCTGGTTTTAATTTCCTCCTTAACATGAAGGGATATGAATCTTCATCTCCAGCTTCCTACAAGAGTGCCTTAACTTTTGGTCTGTAGACTAGACTGAAGAAGGATCTTTTCCTACTCTCCTTTTCTGAGCTATGGAAACCATGAGCACTCGGCTCCTGGGGCCTGAGAGCACTCAAGCAGGGAGCAAACCCAATTTTGTAGCTAAGCACAGTTTTACCCCAGATAACATAGGCTGCGGACCATGGTTCTTAGCAGGGCTTATGTTTTCATGTGGCGACTATTTAATGTTCAATGTACAAAACAGACCTCAAAGATGGGTAGGATCCCAGGTCAAACTGAAAGGCGTTGTTGTTTGTGTGTTTGGGGATGCTTCTGTGGTATGTGCCAGCCTCAGGTGAATTTATTTATTAAAGCACCTTTGCCTTGTGCCCAACATCTACCTTGCTCCTTCACATGGTCACCAGAAGGCTGAAATTTCCATGCTACAGCAGTTAGTGAGCATCTCATCTGTTCTTTCTTATGCTGGGAAACCGCTTTCCCCTCAATTCTGTTACTGCTTTGCTTGTAGGACCATGATAATTTTTTGATGCAATTGGTCCACATACACAAATGAAACCTGATTTATATGTACTGCAGTACATACTTCAACCCAAAATGTGTGGAACTGGTTATAGGGTCTGAGTGAGTGAATAAGTTTTTACTTTTCTGTTCTTTTGAGGATATTGGCAGTAGCATGGTTCTGTGCCTTGGCTGGATATGTAGTAAGTTCCTTCTGCAGAAGTGAGCTTGCCTCCAGGTTGGGAGTAAGGGAGTTGGTGCCATTTCTTAACACATGACCTGAGGAGGATGCCGTCGTATCCAGTACTGTGGTCCGGAAGTTCTGGGGACCGCTCTGGATGCGGTCACATGTTAAGATGCTCAGAAACATCTCTTCTGTTGGACATGTAAAAACTTGGATGACAAAATCTATTGTTACCTCTGAATTTTCAAAACCTAGTACTAAGAAGCAGTGAGCAGCACGTCTCAGGAGGACTTCAGTATTGTCTTGCCAAAATCAAGTGTTGGTATTACTAATAGCATGGCACTGAACAAGTTATTATGTGTAATTCCGTGTCTTGTTGGTACCAAAGCTAAACACTGCACCTAGCAGAATGAGTCTCAGTGAAGCTTAGATCTGAGCAACAAATTCCCAGACTATGGATTGTTTGCTACTTTAACTTGTATTTTGTACCTACACAACAGCATAAGGAAACTCAAAATTAAGAAAGGTCAAAGGCCTAAGGATGGCTTACAAGTAAGTACAAACCTCCCCAGGATATTGTGGGCAGATTTGTGGCCTCCACATTGTAATGTGTAAGGCTTCCTGCCTCCAACTGGACTGGTGAGGTCAAAGAACACCCAGTTAAGGTCTTACCTTTGGAGGTACTTGATGGACTGGCTGCTGGACTCTGAGGTGGTTCTGTTCTCTTGAAGCTCAATGCCCCAGCTCCACCACTGCCCAGTGGATCTTGCAAATGATGTCTAACCACCAGCACCACAATGCTGTTTGCAAAAAGAGGCAGTGGGCATTACTAGACTTTTGTTCAGATTGTTGCTTTTCTTTTGAAATACATTTTATGATGCTTTCTGGATCCATGTCTACTTTGGGAAAAAGTACTAGTAGGGCTTTACTTATGTTTCTCTTCACATATATTTTGAGGAAATGAATTGAAGACATCTGCCTACTGCATTGTCCCTAAGATTGTTTTCCCTGTGTGCTTTGAGAGAGCTGCATTATTTTGTCAGATTTGCATTATAATCTCATTAATTGACATCTGGTTGGTTGGGATGTTAAATGACTTTCATGAATTTGCTTCCATAGCAGACCTGAAGGAAGTCTAATATATTTTGCTCGAGGGTGGGTCAGTGTCTGGGACTCCTCTTTTTGCATTTCAGCTGCTGTGGTCAAAAGACCAACTATATGTTTTTTTTTTTTTTTTCTCCTTCCATGCCACTGGTTTTACAGGTCTTAGAGCAAGGCAAGGGTAAATAAGGTTGGAGTGTGTCTTAATTGTGCTGAAGGTGGTTTCAGGAACTGCTTTGGCAATTCAAACTTGAGACATATCTTCTTCCCAGAACTCTCATCTCAGAATCTTTATCACTAATTAAGCCTAATACGAAGATTTCCACCTCTGGATGGTGCCCTAGTAAAGGATACTTCCTTTGTTCTGAGTGATCATAACCAGACCAAAAACGAAGGCCCTTTGACATGTGCTGTCAGGAGAGTGCACAGTTGTACCTGTTATTCTCCCCTCATTGCCTTGGTTGTCTTGAGGATGGGTCTGTCCCATAGCTTGGTGAAGATCTGCCTGGCTAGAATCTTTGGTTTCTCTCCCCAGCTCTTGTTGATTGAGTTTCCCATTTTTTTTTTTTTGTTCAGCAGCCTTCACAGCACAGGATCCCATCAGCTCTCAAGTAATGGTGCTTGAACAGCGTGTTACCAGGTGATTTGAACCTATGGACTCTGTCCTTCACAATAATGAGGAGTGCTGCTTTCACTGATGTCCTTTGCTTTCAAACTAATGGTTTTTCAAGTGCTTAGGTTTAGTTTCAGCTCTTGCTCTTCAAAGAGTCTCTGCACCCTTTCCAAATTCCTTCCTTGATTAAGTTCTTGCTTCACCAAGGATATTCTTGATCTAGGTTGATATTCTTATAGCATAAAAGTGTGCAACTTGAATCTGGACTTGAGACTGTTCCAACATCTTCCCTGGTCCAGGACCTTAGGAAATCCCATACCGTTACTGTTCAAATAAATACCTGGCTGAGGCATTCAGCTAAGTGCTCGGTGGACGAGGATCTACTGACAGATGGTTCTCCAAGCATGTTTTTATCACATCTTATTGTTTTGGAGATAGTGGGATTACTCGAAGGTTTCCTGCCCAAATTTGGGAAGTTTGAGGTCTAACATCCCCTAAAGAGCAGGCATTTTGTGTAAACTGGTGAGCTGAATTAGTACATTTTCTTTCACAAACTTAACCTTAAAACCAGGAGGGGAAAACAAAAGCCCTGCTGCTTTGTCTGGATGCAGCAGAGTATCATGCCCCTCTAAAATAAAAAAAGGTGAATTCTTTTCTGGAGTTTTGCTCAAATGGTCAACTAATAGTGGCTGAGGTTAACTTCTCTGGTGAAGACTTGATACCATTGATAACTTTGATAGCTTCTTGGTGTAGAAATGAGTCAGAAGAAGGAATGATGTGCTTTCTTCCCCCTCACTGTAAAACAAACACAAAAACACCCTGCTATTCCTTCCCCTCTTCTTTCCCCCGTGTCTAGTCTCCATCTTTTAAGGAACTAAGTAGAGAGAACTTTTATCTGCTGAAAGCAGCATTCCAGAGGAGGTGAGTGTTCAGGGCTTTATTCTGAGGCAATGGCATATAATCTTACAGGGATTTATGCACTGACTTCCTTATTTTTATTCTGATTTGCTTCATTACTTCTCTAACCCCAAACAGTTCTGTTATTAATAGATGAGCTAGTAGCTGAGCCCTAGGAAAAAATAGCTAGCAGGAGCTACTAGGAGTTTGGATGAAATTGGTTATTGCTTTTCTCAGAGTGGACATAATGCAGATTTCCCACATTCAAAAGGACCCTTATTTTCTCTGTGACTTAATCCTGACTTTCTCGGGAAGTGGTGTGTGGATTTTTTTATTGTATTTTTTTATTTTAGCTTTTGACTAAACTCCAATATATGCCCAGGCACATACCTGACAAGCACATTTTCTGAACCCATTGGTCAGTTTATCAAACACTGGTGAAGGCCACAGATCTGAGACACTATATTACAACAGATTTAATAAAAATCACTATCTGCACAATGTTTAATAAAAATAATTATCTACACTGAAGAATGACACCTCTAAAAAAACAAGACTATTACTTATTTTTTTATTCCAGCAGTCATGCAATAATTGAGCTGCTCTTATTTTGCAGCACTAACTTTCTGGAGATCATTTACTTGTCGATCTCACTTTGCTTCCTCTGTTTCTCTTCTGTTCTGAGAAGTTTTACAGGGTTTTAGGGAGCATTTGTTGCTGGATTCACGAAGAGCTGTGATGAGCTGAGTGAGCAGTAATTGCAGTCACTTTGCTCTGCAGTTGGGTGGTTTATTCTTGGCATGGTAACCACTAACAAAAGGGTTAGTGAAGGTGCTAGAGCTCCTGTGCTTTGTAGTTGAGTTCATTAAGTTCTTAAATTTGAACAAACTTGTTTGGCCAGCTACGCTTAACAAATTTTTGATCTAATCACGCCCCCTTGATTGGAGTACAAAAATAATGTATTTAGGATTTTCTGACCATAAATTCCTCATTTGTTAAAACAGCAAGAAAAATGTCTGTAATTCCAGCAGCTGTGTTGTTCTTACTAGCTTTAAAGGAATTTTAAGTCTGCTGTTAAGGGATGCTGTTTAAGTTAGCATCCCTAAGATATCCAGTATAGAGAAGCAGTGCTAATTCTACAGTGTGCCTACACTGAAATGAGGAAAGTACATCCATGAGGTAAGGCATGAAAACTTGATGAGAAGTTCTGCAGACTTTTTCTGTTTGTTTTTTTTTTTTCTTTTGAGTAGCTGCAGCTGCAGGAGCTCGTATGGGGAGTTTTCTTGCTTTCCTTCCGTTGTTACTGCGTATTTAATGTTAAATATGAGAGCGTGCCAGGCTGCTTCGGGCAGATGACCAAGATGAAGAAACTTCTGTTACGGTATACTAGGAATCTGAGAAATACTGAAGTCTCTGCAAGATTTGTTATCTTTAGCTGCAAGGCGCCTTCAGAAATTCAAAGATGAAAATGTGCTGAGCAGTGCCTTTTTTTTTTTTTTTTTTTTTTTACAGTAATGTTCTAAATTTGAGGATCTCACCACAAGCGTACGCTGCTCTCAAAACAGAGGCTAGGGCTGATAAACCAGCCATTTAGCAGATGCTTGCAGCCCTACAAGGATATCTAATCCGCACTGGCCTCAGTAGGAGTGGTGGGGTGTGGAGGGAATAGAGGCTGCTTATGAAAGGACAACAGCAGCAAATACCAAGCATTTTTCTATACAACCTCTGGCTGGGCTCCAGCTTCCAACATTCCCTAGACAACTGCTGTGAGGAGACGTGAAGCATCTAAAGCGAAACGAAGGAGCTATAAAGCAGCCTTGTAAATAGTAAATCCAATTAATGACTTTCGGTGCTAGCCCAAACTATCAGTTATACTACTTTGCTGAAAATTAGGCGAGTAATTAAGACATCCTTTTAATTACAGGTTTTGAGTCTAAATATTGGGAGTTTGTTTACAATTGCTAGAAGACCTTCCCAGTTGCGCCTGGGAATAACTCTCTTCTGTTCTTCGGAGCCAGTCTTGTGAGAAGGACAAGAGACTATTGTTGGGCTGTTTTGTTGCAGTTACTTTCTCCTCCAAACAATCCGAGCTCATACCCTCATATTTTACTTCCTAATGTGAGGGACCCCTTTGTATGAAACAAGGCGTTCCTGGGCACGAGGCCTCGGAGCGGTAGGTCGGGATTCCTGGCTCTTGTGAAATTGCTCCTTGAGGATGATTTGCCGAGGGCAGGTGCCGCTGCTGCTGCTCTTCCTTCTGCAGGGTGTTTAGCTGCCAGAAGGACTTTCTGCTTCCAGATAACCTCCTCATCCCCATGGTTGTTGCTCACCAGGAGGGAGAAAAATAAGTTGACTGAAATTCCTAGGGCAGGGGGAAGGTTCCTATGCTGGATCCAGGCTTCCAGCGTGGGAAATGTTGGCCTGGGTGGTTAGCTTATCAGTATTTTAAATCCTGGAAAGATGATCTGCAGTGGGATGGACAAGGCTAACTTCATCTGAAGAACTAGAGTGACCACCCTAGTACATTTTAATGCTTACCGTCAGGATAACTGTGTGCTTGTAGCAGTGGTTCTGTGAAGACAAAAAAAAAAAAAAAAAAAAAAAAAAACTTTTATTTGAATTTAGAAGTTTTCTTTATTCTTTTGCACTTCCCTGCCTTGTGTGGGTCACAATACTATGTTTTTTAGGCCCTGAATAGGTCCCTGATGAGCCAGCAAAGGTTACAGTTAGCTGGGGTAGCTAGTGGGGCTCAGATCCTTGCAGTGGGACTTCAGAAAGCAGCTTGAAGCTCCAGTGACACTCCTGAATGTCAAAAATGCATTTGCCACTTCAGGAGATAAGTACTCTATTGAAAATGACACTACAGCTTTACATCCAGGGAGTTTAAAATGAAGTGAAAACTTCAGAGTGCTGCTTTGCTAGCTAAGGATTTCCTATTTTAAACATGCTTTCAGAATGTACTTAAAATAAATCCAAAGCAGCAGCTTTTACTGCTTGAGGGAAAAGCGCTTTAATTCTGGATATTGCGTAAATTTGCAGGTAATTCTTTGCCTTTCTTTGACCTGTCTTTGTAACATGGTTTGCAAGAGATGGCTTCTTAAACTGAAATGAAATAACTTTCTTGCATCCAGCTTAAAGCCATTCCTCAAGATTTTTTTTTTTTTTTTGCCTGCTGGGAAGGTGCACCCTGATGGGCTGTTTGCAGAGCCCATAGCTGGGGTTGCTATAGGGGTTGAATTCAGTCTCCCGGAGCTTTGTGTCTGTTGGTGGAATTGAGACTGAAAGAGAGGTGAAATTGTGACCCTACCGAAGTCATTAGCAAAGCTGCCATTGACTGAAGTCAGGCTAGGATCCCAGCCAAGGGTTTTAGTTGTTTAATTTATGGTAACACTTTTATTTGAGTTGTGTTAAAACAAGGTTTTTTAAGAAAGTTAATCTTTAGCTTCATGAGACTATGTGCAGTATTTCTGAAAAGGAAGTGGTGTTACTAAAAGCTTACCTTTTTTGGGCAGTTTGATAGTGGTAGAAGATTATTTTTATAATTCATGTGTTTGCTCTCCTGGAAAAGAACTAAAGTATGCACATGCCCTTGTTTCTATAAATGAAAAGGACTTCATCTTAAATCTTCTGATTCTTTTAAGTATATGGCAGGGAGCTATCTAGTGCTGTGTCCTGCAGGAAATATTTGGCATACTTGTAAGCTCCAAGGAGAGGAGAGCTAGGATGATATTGTGCATTAGTATTGCTTTTTGAATGAGAATTTGTATAAAGATCTTCTCTTAAAAAAAAAAAAAAAATACTATCAGTTTTAAGAGGTTTTCTACCCAAAGGAATGTGCTGCAAGCTTTTGACCTTCCCGTGCTTTATGCAGCTTTGCTGCTGTGTGTTCCACCAAAGCCTGCAGATTAGGGGACTCTTCTGAAACTGCGTGCTTTCCTTCAGAAAGTTAACATCTGGACTCTATTTGTAGTGTTTTCTTTTTGTTAGAAGAGTAGCTTTTTTGCCCTGAAAACTTAACAAAACTTTTTTTCCCTGTAATTTGACAAAATAGATTATTTACTTTGTTTTAAACGTGCAACTAATGATGTCTCACCAAGCTTCAGTGACAATAAGAACAAATTGTTCTGTTTTGTAGCTGTGTGATTTGGTGTTTTTATTCTCTTCCCTCTTACATGGTGGTGGAATTTTAGTATTAGGCAGGTTTTAAAATGCATTTAGAAACAGGCAAGCCTGTTGGGGGGGGCTGGAAAAGAGGCAAACTGAGAAACAGTTAGCATCTGAGATCTGTTCTGTACTTGACAGTCTTCACAGTTGTTTGTTATAGGCTTTTAAGTGTTGTCTCTCTACCAGATAGAGAAATTTGACTTTTCATAAAGACTTAAAAAGCACATATTGTACCCGCAGCGATCCCAAAGTACACACAGTTTCAGTATTGCGTACTGATGATCCCACTGATCTTTGCAAAATGCAAAGCCAGGTATCCACATGCAAATAGTGAAGGTCNTACCAGATAAAGAAATTTGACTTTTCATTAAGACTTAAAAAGCACATACTGTACTGCAGTGATCCCAAAGTACACATAGTTTCAGTATTGCATACTGATGATCCCACTGATCTTTGCAAAATGAAAGCCAGGTATCCACGTGCAAATAGTGAAGGTCATCCTTTTTTCAGCCAACTTTTTAGTAATATCTTTCTAAAAATTTTGTGTGCGTTTGTGCGCAACAAGCCATACTAGTGTAGTCAACAGGTTTCAAAGCACCTTGCTTCCATATTATCCTGAAGGATGTATGTATTGGAGTGATTTCTAATCTCTTTCATACTATGTATTTTCAAAAGATGATGATTGTTTTATGGGTTGGGGGGAGGGAGAGAATTAATCCTGGACAGGATGATGCAGTCAACACACTTCATCAGTACCACCGGGGGCCTTGAATAATTCTCTAACATTGCAGACCACAGTTTGGTAATTGAGGCCATGGCAAGCATCCCAAAGCTCGTCTGCAGAACCGTTTGCTTCAGTGTTCTCAATTAAAACTTTTCTTCCTCGGAGCCTAGGGGCTAATAGCATTCTGTCAGGCCAAACAGATCAGCCTTTTCATCTGCAGTGTGTAACCCGCTCTTGCGGGCTCTTGTTAATCTTCCATAATGAATTTGCTAAGCTACTATGAATGAGCTTTTTCAGTCCACGTCACTTCTTGTTCATGTGTGTAGATAGATGCACACGTATGCATCTGTTCTCTCTGCTACTGCAGTTTTTCTTTACGATTTCTATGATTTTAGAGGGTTAGAAGGTAAGAAAAAGCAGATTTTTTTTTAAAGATTCCATTTTCCTTAAATCTGGGGTAATATCCTTATATATGCGAAGTTAACACCGCAGCTTCTAAACTGTCCCATTTTTGCAAATGTTAAGTGTGGCATGGGATGGGAGTGTTTCTAAGCTACCTGTCTAATCAAGAAGTGTGGGTTTGGAGGTCCTTAATACCTAAGCAAATACAAGATAAATACAAAACTGGGATATGCACTGTAGCAGAGGAAGGTATTTGAAGACTCCAAAAGAATACAAGGCTGACAAGTATATACCTGAGGTGCTTGCATAATTTTCCAGTTAAGATATTTATAATGGAAATTTAAGGAGAACTTACCATAAAGTAACTGATAGTTTCCAAACCTTAACTTTTGAACAACTGTTGAATGACAGAAGTACTTTAACCCTTTCCCTGCAACTCAAGGTAACAAAATCCTTTCTAGTTTTGTACAGTGATAGGCCCCATTTCTGTTTTACTTGAAAGGGAATTTTTTTTCAGTAGTTACTGCCATTAAATGATGGATAAGTTGAACGTGGAATTATCCTATTTTAACCTAAGTTAAAACTGTAGCCTCATTTCTGACTGACGTGATGTGACCTTGGGCTGATTTCTAGCCCATATTATGTTCTTACTTGGGCTAAGTGAGTTCTTGACTAAGTGTTTAGTCTCTCATAGGTAAATCTTGCAATAAGTGTAATTTCTAAGACAGATGCAAAACAGGATATAAATTATGCATGTACCACCTTTATTGGTCTGTGTATTGTGCTGCTTTGCAGTATGAGATCTGATTGCTTAAAATGCATGGAAGTAGCCCTGTGGTCATACATATGTTTGAGAGGAGCAGCATAAAGGATCTATTTAACATGTGTTTTACTGTGCTTTAGAACTGACTCCTAAATAAATGGAATGTCCATCAGGTAGTTCTCATAACTGGATCCAGGAATATGAAATCTGTTAAAATAATACTACATGTATATCTGCACTCTGAACAAAGCTGTCCCTGGCCTTGATCATGAGTCCGTTTCTCATTACTGAAAGTAGCGTAAGAATTTGGGCATGTAGTCAAAAGCTTTTAATTCAACTGATGTTACATATTGCATCAATAGTTAAATTCTAAGGAGAACATCTGGATGAGGAAAATATTTTAAACAAATACCTTTTAGTTCTGTGCAACACTAATGCTTTTGGTTTCAGATGGTCAGTGGAGTTCTGTCTGTTTAGTCTAAGCTCCAAATGGAATGAAATGAGGTAGTGGTAAAGAAATGGCTGATATGTTGATGAAAATTAATTGAGGAAAATGTCTGAAATGTTTTGCAGAGGTGAATCTGGTGCTGGGAAGACAGAAAACACTAAGAAGGTTATCCAGTACCTTGCTCATGTTGCTTCCTCCCATAAGGGAAGAAAGGACCATAATATTCCTGTAAGTTTTGATTTTTTTTTTCTTTTCTTTCCTCCTTTGTTATTTTGAAAGTAATCTCTTTGCTTAAAAAAAAAAAGTTGCTGTCTTCAAACTTTTTCTATTAAAGATCAGCTGTAATGTTATTCCTGGAATCTGGCTCAACTATTGTTTCTTTTGCAGTGGCTGAAATGAGTAATTGCATCAAATATTCCAGATAATGTGTGCTGTCTAATAACCTCCTCTGTGAAACGAAATATTTTATGGAAAACCTAAACTAGAAAAAGTATCAAAACTTTGTGAAGCTGTAAACCTCAGTCTCGTCTTCCTAAATACACATGCTGTGGTCTGAGTGTGTTGCAGGCTGTCCATGTGCATCGATTACAGGTCTTAAAGTTCTTGCGTGGAGAGTGTGTAGCTATGAAGAGTGTCATAATCCTTTAAACTCAGTTTTCTGTACTTTCTGATTTATGAATATTCTTGGGCTGTACCACTGCAGTCTCAAACAGCATCTTTTTTGACCACTTTGCCTGTTAAATTGCTTGCAAGTTTTTGAGGGAGAAAAGATGATGTATGCAGTGCAGGTTGGACCAAGTACTCTCAAATAAACTGTTGATACTTAGAATGGTTTAGGCAGAAAGAGACTTCTGGAAGTCAGGCTAGGTTGCTCAAGATGAGTTTTGAAAATTTCTAAGGATGGACATTTTGCTGTTTCTCCAGGAATTTGTTCCATGCATAACCCCTCGAAGCCCTATTATTGGTTGTTCTAAAAATACTGAATATTTCTTTGGCCTTCCCCATGCTGTGCTTTCATGAACACTTATGCCAGCACGAGCCCTTTATGCCAGTACAGTTAATTGAAGAAACACCCTTTTTTGAGCCTTGTCAGTGTAACAATTTCTGTGGCCACTTGCTGGGCTGGGAATATGATTAAAACTAGTCATTTAGAAAAGTTGGTCTTTTTTTCTTGAACAAGCTTCCTCTGTTCTGCTTATCATGTGTCTGCAAGACTAGTATGAGGGAGGAGACAGAATGGGACAGTGGGGGTGGATAATGTTCATGAAGATGACTTGGATGATTAAAAGTGAGTTGTCCTTAATGCTAAGTTGACTTACTCCATTTAAATCATTGATGGAACTACTGCTTCATTCTCTTCTCACCACAGTAACCAAATAATAGATAGTGGTGGTAATCTTGGAAAGGTTTTCGAGGTGATTGTAGCCATCTGCCCAACAAACTATTCATGATGGTCATGGCAAACTGGAAAAGTTTCTGTTCTTTGCAAAACATGGTTCACCTTCAGGGAAGACTGGGATGGTGTCCTGAATAAAAGATGGATACTTTGGTTCATGCCCTTCATTCACTGCACTGCCATAATCATCACTGGATTAAGGGAATGTTTATGAAAAATGTAGGATATTTCTGTAGCTAAAGTTGTTTTGCAAATAAATTGAGTCTTCTTTAAAATTCATCTTTATTTATATATTGCAAACAATGTTCTACCTACCTACCCCTCAAAAGTTAAGAAGTGTCAGAATTGGGGTTACAAAGATCATCCTGTAGTAAAGGGAAGACACTCATCCCTTGGAGATCGTCATCGTCATTGTCATGTTCAGCTTTGAGCTACCTTGTCCGTGAGACTCTTCTTGCTCACCAGTCCTTCTCTGCCTCTACTCATACTAGTTAGTAGCTGCATTCCTGCTGCTGGGTCCTGAGCAATCCCTGGCATGTGACACGTCTACAGAAGTCGTGTGGGAAAAGGGCACTTAACACATTGCAGCCACATAGAGACAACCACACAGTCTTCTCTTCTGTATGATTTGAAAGACCCTTAAAGATATTGCCTTGGAAACAGCACTGGGACATGTCAGTAGGTGGTAGTGGTTTAAGATAAAAACATTATTAATTATGGGACTTGGCTGAGCTAGGTGGGACTAATGTCTCCAACTTGGGACAGAGATTAGGCTTTCCAAAGCCATATAAGGGAGGGGAGATGTACCCATACTTAGTTAGAAGCCTTGATTTATCTAAGGTGGGATGAAAGTCAGACAGAATCCTTGCCAGGACTGGTGTGTTTACATCTTTGAAAACTTCAGCTTCATGCTCAGCAAATTTGAGCTTTAAAAAAAAAAAAAATGGGGAAAAGGGAGGGGGAGGCTATAACACATTTTTCAAGTAAATGAGAACAATTTCTCTACACACTTGTGCCCTGCCTGTTGCTCACCCTGCTGGACCTCCCTTACAAGACCATTGACCTGCTTCAGCTCAGGGATCTCCTACCAGGAATGACCCACACTGCTGCCATGTTAACTCTCCCATGCTCTGAGGCTGCATGTGGTACCACCCACAGCCTTGTGTTGGCTTAGGAAGCATCGGAGAACAAAAATGAATGTTCAGAATAACCAGGGAGCAGGAGAACATGGGCAGGTCACGGCTAAATGTGGGGAGGAGGCTGGTGTGGCTGGAGAGGGCTTGGGGCAAATCAAGAAAGTAGGTGCAGACGACCAGGAAGGTTATTGCAGACTGCTTTAACTTAGCACCTAATCAGGCTCCCGTGTATTAAGTGATGTGGGAATGAAATCACTGCGTTCATAGTGTACGTGTCACTGAGCTGCTTTAACAGGGTTAAGTAGCGAATCTCAATTCCAGCTCTTGTTCTGATTTAAAGAATTGAATGTTTTCAGATAGGCAAGAAGTCCTTGAAAGATAAAGAAATAATAATAAATAAAAGAAAGTTCACATACATAATTTTCTATCAAGGAAAAAAGCGCCACTCATTCCCTACCTGAGGACTGCCATGAACTTGCATGTTTTGCAGGTTAAATGAGATCAAGTTGTTTTCTCAACTGCAGGTCTAGACTGGATACACCTGGACCCTGTTCATGGTCAAATATAGGAAACTGGAAGATATTTACAGACATGGTATAATATAAAATGAAAACCAGCCAACAAAGCACAAAAGGCTCCCCAAATTCCCCCCCAAATGTTGTTCAAAATAAAATCTGGTTCTTTTGATGGTGGTATTTTAACCTTCAAGAATCACTATTGGCACTTTAATGTTGATGACTGCTTTCAGCATGTGATTACATATATATTTGTAGCTGAAATGCTAAATTGTTGAATATAAGTAACAGGAAGGAGTGATTAGCTTGTACTGAACCATCTAACTTTGGCTTTGCCAAGCAGATATGATTCAGCTGTGCTAAATTCAAGTTGCTTAGCTTAATGAGCAAACCTTTGCCAGCTGCTTTAAAGATCTGTGTCAAAATCTGTAATCCCTCACTGTAAAACAGAGCTGGGTTTTAAAATAATAGACATAAACAGAGCAAGCCTGTATCTATCTCTGTGTGAAAGTCTCTTGGTACATGTGTTTTACAGTGTATTCTCCTTAGGCTTTATGATATGAAGCTCTGAATTAGGAAAAATTGTAGTCTGGGTGAAGAATTTAATAATGGAATTGAAACTTAAGTGTTTCTGCAGACACTGTGCAAAGCTGACGTTTTTTTTAAAATTTGATACTCATATTTGGTGGTTTTTTCCTCTTCTTCCTGGTAGAATTTAAATGTCTTCCAGTTTCTTAAGACTTTATTGCTTTGCATCTGGAAGATCACTTTTATGAAATAAAACATTTATCTTGAAGTTATAGCTATTGTTTTGCTAAGCACCTGAAATGTACGGTATAGAAAGAAAGCCTTAGACTCCTTAAGAATTTCTTTCCTTAGGTTCTTTCATAACCTTTTGGATTTTTGAGGAATACTGGCCCTTCCAGTGACAAAAAAAATGTTTGATGATAGTTCAGTGAATTAGATGTAATAAATACATATATATTTTTTTAATTGATTGTCAAAACTATGGAAAATGGTACACAAATAATTTTACTATTGCCTTGGCAAACCTTTGCAGAGCAGTGCACAACTGATCCCACCACTGCCCTTTTCCCTCCCTGCTCAGGTCCATCTATCATCCTTTCTTTCATCTGGAATTAGTTCTGTGCCTAAACACAGGTTTTAGCCTCTTGTGCATGCAATGACAAGCCAGTAACCTTCTAGAATTACCTAAAATCGTTTCTGTGGAGTAAGTATGTGGTTGCAGTAAACCTGCTCACGTTAATAAGTGGGGATGTAGCTCCCAGCTGGTGTGCTTGCTTACTAACCTGTGCGTTTGTTTGTTTGCAACGAACAGCCCGAATCACCTAAACCTGTGAAGCACCAGGCAAGTGGTTTTCTTTATGCTTGTAAAGTTATATAGGTGAACTTACAGATTTTTTCCTATTTTCTGACAGTTTGACTGTATTTATAGCATGTGGGAAAGCTTGTACAGGTATAAAGCTAATAAATTCAGTAAAATTTAACTGGCTTTGGTGAAGAGGGTGGACTGAGGAGCAGATTGCATGTTTCTTAGTGGTGCAAAGCACTTGCACGTTCCAGTACTCTTCCTCTGTCCTTCTCACTAGTTAATGTGCTGCTGAGAGCGGCCCATGATGTTGTTAATATTAAACAAAGTATTAAAGAAATGATACAGATTAAGGGGAAACCCATGTTCTGTGCAACGTATGGTTTTGCCTGGGTGTTCTTGCAGCTGCTCAGACAACCTTAAGTTAAAACAACCAGTCATCTGAAATCTGTAGTTTCCTGACATTTTTGAAGATAAACAGACTAAGCAGCGTGGGATCTATTCAGTTTGGCTGCCTGGATTGATATTTTCTGATTTGTGCTTGGACACGAGCTCTTAAAGACAAAGTCTCAAGCATACCGTAGGACGTAGCCTAAGTCTGGTAACTTAAGAAGCTGCCACAAGGCATTTGTGCCAGTTGGGTCCATTTTCTGCAAGCTTGGACACGATGCAAATAAACTTGCAAGGGGGAGACTTTAAGACTTGTGTTGTGGTGCCAAAGAGCAGTCGTGGGCAGTTGTGATGCTCCAGTAACTCAACAAACCTCCATAACCCAACTGTGTGTCTGAGCCTGTGATCTCGTTTTCAGAATTTACAGACATTCTTAGTGTTTAACCTAATCCTCCCTCCCTGCAAACTGCTGTCAGTTCTGAGGGTTCTTTTAACTGCAATATTTCTGTTCCAAAAATAGATTGACCGATGCCTAGTTTAACCCTCTTTTTGCTTAGAATTACGGTGCCAAGGTTGAACGCTTTAAATGTGTCGGTAGAAACGTGCTCACGCAGAACTGTTGCTATTGCACCAACCATAATCATTAACATTTGTCTCAATGTCATTCTGAACTACAGAGTGGATCCCTGTTGCATGTGAGTAGCATGTGGTTCCCTGCTTGCCTCGCACAGACCCATGCCACTGGGATGCTCGTTTTTCTGAAACTGGGACAATAACCTGTCCTCTCCGTGTGGCCCTGCATGACGTAGTGCATGACTTCACTTTTTCCACAATGTTTAGACGCTGCTTTTTCCAAGTTCTCTTTAGATACCTATGTAGGAGGTATGTCCATAGGCCAAATTTACTCTCTTTCCAAAACGTTTCTGGAAAGGATAATTGTTTTGAATATAAACTAACTTACCCAAGATCTAAAATTAAATCCATATTGATACTTCCACCATCTTTTTTTTTAATCAGAAGCTGTTTTGTATTCTAGGAGAGGTTTGCTGTCTCGGTGATGATGGTAAAGTCTCCTTGCACAGGAGAAGTGGAGAGGCCTGCTAGGCTGCAATTCTCTGCTTGCTGTTTTTTTTTTCAGAATAGCTAGAATTGGAAATGTAGGCTGTGAAATGCTCACTCTGCTTGGCATATATAATGTGGCTTATTCCAAGCTGTGCAGAGCAAGGTGAGCAATCTCCATCTTTTCATACCTGGGGTCTTACCAGGAACCGGGGTCTGGGAGAGGGGAATGGGAAGCATAGTGTGACCAAATGCTGTTCCACTCCCTGATGTGTTTCACAGAAAAGCTTTAGAATATAAATTGCACACACACGCATGTGGTGGATGTAACAGTCATCTAGTTCTTTTGCAGTGGGGGATAGTCTTAATTTAAATGTGCTCCTTGAGAACTGTAAAGTTCACACACCTAATACAGGAAGTTTAGGTCCTGTGGCTTGAGCGGTGCCTCGTGTGATCTGGACTGAGACTAACAGATTTTTATCTATCTATCTATCTCTCTATCCATCTATATATATATACTCATATATATATATATAGATATGCATTATTTTTAGTTACTTTAGAATTCAGAGACCTTGTAGTGCCAAAGGGAATATATTTGGAAGTAAACTATGTTTTGAGCAGATAACCTGAGGTTACATTAGAGAATGAACAGCCGTAGAGAATGAACTCGAAATATATTGCAATCCACAACTGAAAGCCTCTTTCAGGTATTCGCCAAGGGATTTCCAGAATTCCTGTGTAATACGTGAGCTCATATGGAAGTCTTAAAAGATTGTGTCTCCTTTCTTGATTGTTCCTTCCTGGGCTTTTGTTCATCTATGCTGTAAATAATTGGAAAAAGCAGAATTATGAACACGACGTTGTTTCTTCTTTGTGTTTGTTTCCTGTTTTGTTTTGTTTTGACTTCATTCCGGAGACCTGCAGCTTCACCTTTTTATTTAAGCCATCCTTCAGAGCAGGAAAACAATATCATGTTCTTGCCTCCTGGGCTCATGGAAGCAGCACAGACTTTTGTGTGAGCCAGACCTCCTTATGAGCAGCGATTGTACAAACTGTTGTGCAATTTCCTTGCGATAACTGGTTTATTGGATTTCTGCATCCATTCGCTCGAACTTAAGGGAGCATTTAAAACAAAGCAATAACCATGCTGGCCTATGTGGGCAGCCTGGGTTTCTTTTTGATGTTGCTCCATTCCCGTCAGGCCATTCTAAAGTGATTCTTGGGAGTCATTAACTCCATCTCAAGTACGTTGATATGAAAATCTGACTGTTTTAATATATTGCAATTTGAAGGTAAATACGAAATAGCCATTCCAAAGTACTGCACTGTCAGATCACTGAAGAGGTAATTGATGGATAGCCTTGCACTAAAACCTCAAAACTATACAGTTAAATTAGCTTTTCCCAATTAAGAACTTAAAGTCTGTGTCTAATTTCATTAGCCCTAAATATGTTTTTTTTTTCCAAGTTCATTGATTTTTCAGCACCACTTCAGTCATATTCAGTCACTGCTCTGTGCATGTGTGTTTTAAATACATATATATACATGTGTGTGTGTGTGTGTGTGTATTTTCCACTCAATTGGAGGAGACCATTCCTACCACAACCAGAGTAAAATGACTATCAGGAAGAAACAAAATATAGGAACCTTTAATTAAACATGCGCACTGTGGTTATGTTGATTTGCTTCTCTATTTGTATGATTTTTAGGGGGAACTGGAGCGTCAACTTCTTCAGGCAAATCCCATTCTGGAATCCTTTGGGAATGCAAAGACAGTGAAAAATGACAACTCCTCCCGTTTTGTGAGTTAGTTCTTTTCTCTTCAGAGCCTGTGGATCTGGATTGATGTTTATTGAAAATTGCCATTTTTTTTAACCTAGCTGGTATTGGAAACTTGCTTTGCCCCTTTCCCTCTGTGAATTCAAGTTCTCCTACAGACTTTCTGCATTGTGGTGTAGTCACTGAAGATGGGCCCTAAGTGGCTTTTGGCAAAGCTTGCTTTAATTTTGTCTGGTCTCTGACTTCATCCATCCTTGAATTAATAGCAACATTTGGAGTATAACATATACAACTCTGCCACAAAGCTAAACTGACTTGCTTGCACAAATTGCCAGGGAACTCTGAGAAATGTGAAGAACTATGACATCTAGATGGGATGGTGTTAAACACGTAACCTTTTTTTCAATAGTTATAACTTTACAAATTGGTTTGGCGAGAATATGCTTAAAAAAATAAAAGCACAGAACTTGTAGATAAAATCCTCTCTAAATTTGGATGATCTTCTGTCTGACAGCTTTACTGATGGAAAGCCCATATGACTTTCTAAAGGTGTTGAAAACTCACGGAATTTATTCATGCTTCTGTTGGGTCGATGCCTTCTGTTTCACATACTTTTACAGTAGTTAAATCAGTGCTTTTTTGAAGTGTTCCACTGTGTTAAAACCAGTGGTGGAGCTCAGGGTTTTACCCTTGTTTACCACTTCTTAAAATTTCCTTTAAGAAAAAGCTACCTCTCATTTCAGGGAAAAGATGTTTTAAACCTATTCAGGAGTCCGTAAATCCTTCCCTGTTAAAAACACAAGCAGACAAACTTTAACTAAATTTACAGGAGGAATGAAATATTTTTGGCTGCCTTGACATTTCAGCAATTGCTTGAACTTATACGAATGAACTTAGTTCAGACAGTGAGGACCCTGGAAAGCTGTACAGCTAAATCCTTTAGATAGTCCCTATCAATCAGGAAAGGAAGGCACTGTAGAAATGGAAGCCTAATTTTATAGCCTTATTATTTACAATCATGATTGATACTTATATACACTGAGTATAGGATTTATAATGTCAACAAGTTGTACTTTCCAGTAATTCTGCTTTGCTCCATCCCTTGAATTCATCAAAGACTGCACTAATTTAATGAAGATACCTTTTTTCTGAAAGATGTTAGCATCTGTTCTGTATTATGTTGAAGTCTGCATTGCCATCGTGAGCATAATCAGTCAGATGGCTCCAGCTCTATTTTTATAAAGGAGTATGTATAATGCACTCCAGATGGTGTCGTCTTTATTAAAGAAGAAAAAAGAAAAAAAAGTAAAAAAAGACTTTAATAACAAGCATTTTAAAATCTGACTTAAAAAATATCCTTCCACAAATTAAGAAGTGCTGTTACTAAGCACATACAGGCACATACAGCGTTGACAATCTTTGCTGCGCAGCATGAAGAGACCAGCCTCTTCCCTACTTGCTAATCCCTGCTGCATAGTACTGTAAGAAGGCTAATGTTGACATTTTTTCTTCAAAATGCAGTGGTCTTTTTTATATTTCAGACTGTTTAGTTTGCAGCAGATGAAGAAGAGGTCTTTGGAGGTTCATAATCCAAAACTAAGTGCTGCTTTCCTTCCTGCACGGCTTTGCAAGAGCCGTGTAGTTCAGCACAATAACTGTAGTGTAAACAAATCTCTTGTTAAAACAAACTGTTTATCTGTGATAATATAAAGATTCATAGTAAGATTCATGAGTGCTAGCTAAAAGGATAAATTAAAGCTCAGCTTTTAAGAAGATGAGCTAGATAAGTGGTTTCTCTAGTGTAGACTTCAGGGGTGAAAGGTCTCCTCTGATGTATTGGCTTTCTTAATGACTGCGTTTCCTCTCAAATTTATTGAGGGAATTGGTAACTTGATAGCAGAAATTAAGTAACTTTTAAGGGCAAAACAGAGTAATGTGGTTCTGAAATGTCAGAAGAAGCCACTGACAAGCCCGCACATAATACTTCAGTTTTTGTATGTGGCAACTTCAAGCCATGGCCTAAGAGGAGGTTCTGTGTTACCCATTCTGGGTAGGGAAATCTGTCCTATGCTGTCCTTGATATCCTGGTGCAGACACATGCATTGTGTGTCTAGTCTGTTGACAGAACATTAAAAAAAATAGTCAGTTTGTGCTTTGTATCAGTTACAAAATTGTGGCATTTGAGGCAATTGTTAAAGAACAAAAAAGTATAGAGCTTTAGTTATAAATTGAGTGTAGAGAATTCTGGGTCTTCCTACTCAGAAATCTGGAGTTCAAGACTCCTGACAATTAATATGTGAAGAGAAACCCTGTTCCTTGTAGTAGTCAGACTGGTGCCAGTGGCTTTCCAAGCAAACTGCAGATTAAGTAATGCTGAACCACTGAAGCCAATGTAAAAAATTCCACCGGTATTCTTAAAATTCAGATAAATAATGTTAGAGGGTTGAGTACATAAAACTGGAATCTTAGAGCGGTGGTTTTGCTCTGGGTTGAAGTCCAGGTGAGGCTGCTGGGTTATGCCTTTCCCTAGATTCACTGGTAAAGCTTGGTAAGTCTTGTACATGTGAGCCTTTCTTTGACTTAGTAACCATATTTTATCAGGGAAGCTGGGCAGAAGAACAGGGTTTGGTAGAAAGAAGTCAGAACAGCTCAAAGGACTGCACGAACCTCCTTGGATAGCGTGAGAGTACAGGTCAAAGACTTTTACTAGATCAAACCCACGTTAGAACACATATACCCTACCTGTTCACAGATGAGAATATTTAACATGGAGATTAGTAGAACAGTCCTTGAGCTGAATGGATTTGCCAAACAGGAATTTACTTTAATGGAGTAATAGCTCTAAGCTGCCAGATGTGAGAGGATGTGAGACAGATGTGAGAGGATCTGGATAGGGGCTGCAAGAACAGCTTTGGGATGACCTCCACGAAACATGTTAGCAGGTGCCTTTGTGCAAGTATTTAAGTAGGTGTTGGCAAATTGCTATGAAACTTCCTAATCCCCCAGACCTGCTCCTTTGTATACAGAGAAATGGAGAAACTGGAAGCAGTGAAAGCAGAGGTCTCTGCGTAGTCGCTGCATATTCCCATTGGCTGCTTTGCACGTTTTTTTTTTTTTTTTTTTTTTTCCAAATGCTGTAAAAAAAAGACCATGCAAATAGCAGCCATCCTGATTTTGGAAGCAGAAAAAAACACAGGTGGGTCTAGGCACACTGACATTGAAGATTTCTGTAGATAAAGCAGGTGTGCTTATGCCTAAAGATGCTGTTGCTTTATAGAAACATTAAAAATCTCAGCATTTCTGTGCTCTTATCAGCCTTACAGAGCACTTTGTTTCTCTTTTAGGAAAAAAAAATAAGCTTTCATAAAGCTGGATTACAAATATACCTAGAATAAGGGGTTTTTTTGAACTTTAGAAACTGCAGACTAGCGTGTTCCTTTGACATGACAGTTGAGGGCATTGAATGGAAAATACTGTATTTTAATGTGAATGTGAAATGCGCTGTGCTGTTCTCACTTGGAGAGTTTAATCTTAATCAAAAAAATATTAACGCAAAAAAATCTCTTTTCTTTGCAGGGCAAGTTTATTAGGATTAACTTCGATGTTACTGGTTACATTGTTGGGGCCAACATTGAGACGTGTATCCTACTTAAGCAGTGCAACCTCTGTGTAAAGCAAGTTTGCTAATTTTCTACTTGACCCTTGAATTCATTGGAATGCATTGAAAAATGAATATATTTTTAGATGCCTTTAACAACATCTACCTCTTCCATTCTGTCAATCAAATACCACAAAGTCAGTATGTTGCTTCACACTTAGAAATTGGATATCACAAAGCTTGGCACTGCAAAATCTACTGAATTTGCTGACTAGCCTTGAAAGCGGGATTCTGGGTTCTCTAGAGAAACCGCTGGAAGTCAGTTTGTTCTCTGAAAATTTCTTTGGAAAAGGCACTTTTCTCTTCATGAGTTGAGCTCTCATGCTGTTCTCCTGTGCCCAGAGTTTGTGTTTCCGCTCGTCGGTGCTGCATAAGCAACGCTGGCCCTGGGTGGAGGTGGCACGTGCCATAAAGTGCTATTGATGCTGGGCTGGCTTCTGTTTTCTTGGCTAGTCTAGATCCTAATAGGCATTCACTGTTAATTGCTAATAGATCTTTCGTTGCTGAAACATACTTCAGTTTTAGCTTTAAGGCCTGCTTCTATTTAGAATTGCTTATAAACAGGAAAAAAAAAACCCATAAACCAAAACCTGTTTATACTGAAAGCCTTTCTCTAAAGTTGCCTTATTATATACTAGAAATACAGTGCATGTGTGTGCATATATACAAGCTTGTACATACACTTAATTTCTAGTCTTTTTACCATGTTTTCTAGGTGAGTAGCAGTAGGATGGTGATAATAAATTTTTGAAATCCAGAAGTTTTGGTAAACAAAATATCTTGTGAGTATTAATCACGAACCACTAGTGCCGCAAATAACCTTTCAGCCTATGCCTGTGTTTTAAAGTGCTTAATTAATTTTAACTGCAGTCCATACTTAGGACTGTCACAAAATAATTTCCTAAAAGTCTGCAAAAGACCTTTACTTGTTCAAAACATGTTATAATGTGAAGACTTTTTTATTAAACATGAAGCATAGTAATGAATATAATATCATAGTTCATAGAATGTCATAGAAGACAAAATCTTGTTGTAATTGTTAAAGTGTCTCTAATCCTTACATAATGATATAGCTTGTTTTGGCCCATAAGGTTGTTTTATTTCTTGTTCATTTAAAATGGAAGTGTAAAATCCTTGACGTGTTATAATCAGACTTGTTGGAGAAGTCTCGTGCTGTTCGTCAGGCTAAAGATGAACGGACATTTCATATCTTCTATCAACTGCTAGCTGGAGCAGGAGAACACCTGAAGTGTAAGTTGCTTCTTTTGTAAATCTGTTGCTTTCGCAGGATTTGCTCATTTTGGTGCTAACACACTGCAATTAGAACTATTCTTTGCTCTTGTGATAGTAAGTTTTCAAAGGAGAATAGAAAGCCAAATCTTCTGTGTTGTATCAGGTGGGTTGTCAAGCAAATGTTGTGCTTTGAGCAAATGGCTTCTACATGGCCAGGTCCAACCTGGGCAACCTGTCTTGTACTGTATCTCTGTGAAACAGTACATTGAAGCTGCTGGACTCTGGGTTGATCAGCAGCAAAGATTTTTCAGCCAGACTCCTTCTGCACCATGCCCTCAAACTGGGTAGAAAAACAGCCTATTTGCCCCAGAATAATGAAATCTTGAGGCTTTCTGCAGCCTAGAAGTACTGCATTGGTTATTCTCCCCTTTTCCCTCGTTAACTCCTGTTACATTGTGATAAGTGCAACTATTTGAAGTTACAGACACCTGAGAAATGTTTCAGTGCTTTCGCCTCCAACATTAGATAAGTTGTCCAGCACCCTTGATGTGGTTATCACCAACACCCAGCTGTCTTCTGCCTATTACTTTTCAATCTAGATAGTTGTTTGGCCAACCCAGGTCGGGATTTGAGATTAGACTAGATCAGAGTCAGGTCCTGTTCTGTTTGCATTAAAGAGCTAATGTAGGTCGATACAGATAGGGATTCTGTGAGCACAGCTTTAACTTTTAAAGTATGCTCGTATCTCCAGCATTTCAAAAGAATAAATTACTAAGCTGGTATAATGTCTTCTAGTCTGTTTATTTCAGTAACTAATTTAGCAAACTGTAGTTTACTTGCTTAGTGAAAACTAAATCCAGTTGTGTGTGAACAGTATTTTTTTAGCTTTTTTTTCTCCCCTCTCCCCCACAACACAGCTGACTTGCTGCTTGAAGGATTTAACAATTACAGATTTTTATCTAATGGCTACATCCCCATTCCGGGGCAGCAAGACAAGGACAACTTTCAGGAGACTATGGAAGCCATGCATATCATGGGTTTTTCGCACGAGGAGATCTTATGTAAGTTATGAAGCTTTCTGAATTTCTAAGTGTTTTTCCTTGTCTCTTGGGCAACCGCACACACTTGCTAATCTAATGTCACCAAATTTAATATTTTGATGTCTTGTCAGCCTGCAGCAAACGTTTGTTTAGCATAAGACAATGTTAATAAAGCCATTTGCCTAAAAAGCACAATATAAACTTTATTTCCTTTGTGAATTCATGCTTAAGATTTGGAATGAAAGTCATTATAGCATTTATTCATTTATTTTAAACACAGCCATGCTGAAAGTGGTGTCTTCAGTGCTACAATTTGGAAATATTTCCTTTAAGAAGGAGAGAAATACTGATCAAGCTTCCATGCCAGAAAATACTGGTAAGTTGATTGCACTTGCATGACTTACTATAACTTGCGTGGTAGTTTTCTTCCTATTGTTTTACTGCATATCTTTGAAAGTATAGACCAGTCTCCTAAGCTTCCTTGGTAAAGTTTTGTGCCAAAAAAGGCCATGATTGTGATAGTAGTAGCCAACAGGCAATTATTTAAACTCCCTTGTCTTCCGTTCTCTCAACGCAGACAGAAATTAAATAGCTATCACTAGAATTTATGCTGTTTGCATTGCTTCTAAACTTTGAACAAGTATTTCAGCTGAAGTCTTGCTTACTGCTTATCTACTTAAGTACTAGGAAAATGTGCATGCTTCAATACATTTGTTTGCTTTGGTTCTTGACAGCAATTTTCTTGCCAAAGATAAGACTTCTGAAGCCAAGTACAACTTCCATAGTGAAATAACTGAACACAAGCATGCAGCATTTAGAAAAATCTGATTTCTGAAGTAGTGGCAGTGTGACTAAGGCTTCATTTATCAGTTAATGCCTTAAAGTGACATCAACTTTTGGAAAAGTTTGTTCCTTCACAAAGAATATGGTTCTTGAAGTAGTTTTCAAATTTTTAGTTTAGTTCTCTGATTCCAGACTTTAAATGCTGTCTTGGAAAATAAGGTTATAAATTGATTTATGTACTTGTACACATTTATGTACTTGGTACTCCCAACTTCCATGCGTGTGTCTAAGATCCTTGTACTTGCCACCTAATGCTGTGGGTTTTACACATACCGATGGGTAAGTTTATACTCAAAGCACAGAAGTGCTCCTGTATGTAGCTAAAATGAAATCAGTGCGGAGTTTGGGAGGTTACCCCAATTTTACTGAGGAAGCTGCGGTCTGATTCGTGAGCCCTCCTAAGGAACGTATGGCCAGACTGTCTCAGACACGAGCAGCAAGTAAGTGTTTTTGATCACAGCGCAGGTGCTTCTGCGTGTTGATGTTGGGATCTGTTTCTCAAGGCCGATTTGGGAAAACAGCATCGTGCCTTTCTGCCAGCAAACGAGTGAAGTGTGGAACTAGCAGGAGTTAAAACACTCACTAGCTCTGATTGGAGGGCTTCCTGCTAAAGGGCAGCACTTACCCAGACCTAAAAATATCTTTGGCGTCACTCTCATTTTTAGAAATCTGCAGTCATGAACGCCTTACCTATCGGAAAAAGTTTTAGGAAAAGGGATTGATGCAGGAGGAATGTGTACAGATAGCGTGCGTAATAGGTTATTTTAAATAACTGACACAAAACTGGCATGACTTGTGCCATCTAAAGAACATCAGCGACCTTTGGTGGTGCTATTCTAAACAAAATATTAGAAGTGGATGCTCTAAATCATTTAAATAGTGATTTAATATATTCTCTAACGGAAATGTCCGTAATATTACAGTGGTATAGCTGCAAGATTGAAACACAGCTTGTTGGGCCACTTCTAGTATCAAGTATACTTGGTAGTATCAAGTATCACTTGATAGGTGTCCTGTGATGTGTTCATGCATCATCATTTTTTTTTTTTTTACTTTTTTTTTTTTTTTCTGGAAAGGTTAAAAATGCACATGCTGTGTCAAAATGACAAAATGAACGCTCGTGGCCAGTAGTCCGCTCTGTGACCTCCGTGCGGTTTATGAAATCTGGTACTTTCCCCACTCCAAGTAAATTGAGAAGTGCATTTCTATAAACGTTTGCGCAAGCCTTGGAGGAGATGCTGCCTGCGTGATGGAGCAGGGCTGTTGTCCACCAAACAGAAGTGCCTCCCTGGCACTTGCTCGCCTTTGTTTGCAGCTTGTTTTCTCCGCTGTTGCTAGTTGCTGGGAAGAGGTGAGAGTTTAAGAGCTTGTGTTTTATTCCTTTATTTCCAGTTGCCCAGAAGCTCTGCCATCTACTGGGGATGAATGTGATGGAGTTCACTCGCGCCATCCTGACACCGCGCATCAAAGTCGGCCGAGATTACGTTCAGAAAGCCCAGACCAAAGAACAAGTAAGCTGTAGGGCTTAGTAGAATTTCACTTCATCTAGCTTTTAATAGAGAGTTGGGATTAAATAGGTACTGCCACCAATTTTGTTTAAACTCACTGTCCTTAGTAACTGTTGTTACACGGTGAAAATCAATAATACAGTAGAAGAAACCTTTCCTGACCTGCTGCTGCTGTCTTTTAATGCAGCTGTACATATCAAATGTTCAGAGAGCTTTTATTTTTATCCAACGATTTCAAAACATGTTTTCATAACATTAATCAAACTATATACTGTTTCTACTGCTTGCTTTTGTTCCTCAGTGGTATGAACTGTCTTAATCTTCTTCTGTTGCTTAGTTATATTTGATAGCATCCATGTCTGAGTTCTTTTGATGACTTTTCCAGAAAAAATAAGCTTTATGGGTTTGATTTAATTTTTTTTCAGGCAGACTTTGCTGTGGAGGCCTTGGCAAAGGCCACCTATGAACGCCTCTTCCGCTGGCTTGTTCACCGCATTAATAAAGCTTTGGACAGGACCAAACGACAGGGAGCATCTTTCATTGGGATCCTGGATATTGCTGGATTTGAAATCTTTGAGGTATTTTAAAAGATTAATAATTAGATTTTTTCTTTCTTTCTTTCTCCCTATTATTGTGCATTCAGCCCTAGCTGTTGGTCTAGAACCAGCAGAATGCAGAAATGTTTCAAGGCTGCAGGAGGGTATCGTGCTCTGTAGCACATGAACGCTTCTAATACGCTAAGCTATAGTGACAGGTAGTCATACTCTAATCTAAGCCTTTTTTATTGGTTCTACAACATCGAGTTTTTTTCCTGTTATGCATTAATTTACCACATATAGCAAGATATATAAGAGATTTTGAGTCATGCATTTGCCAGTTTTCTTTAAAATATATTTTGCAGTATTTCAGGGAATTGCCTTGTAAGGTCAGATTTTTTTTTTCTTCCAAATGTGTGATCGATTCCCTCATTATTCATGCTTACTAATGTTATTTTGCAGTTGAACTCCTTTGAGCAACTCTGCATTAATTATACCAATGAGAAGCTTCAGCAGTTATTCAACCACACAATGTTTATTCTGGAGCAAGAGGAGTACCAGAGAGAGGGGATAGAGTGGAACTTCATTGATTTTGGACTCGATCTGCAGCCTTGCATTGATTTAATAGAAAGACCTGTAAGTTTGTGAGTTCATAATGCTCAGAGAAGATTTGATGTATCTATTTGTCTTTTACTGCCTGCAAATATTAGGACTGTGCTCACAATTGTGGCTCTGTCACAAGAAGTCACAGCCCAAGTCACAAATCTAAAATAACATGTATTAGAAAAAGTATTTATACTTAATGGATTTTATGTCTTCATGTTAGTGTATAGGAATACTGAGCAAAAGATATTAAGCTGCTATTCTTATCCTTTTTTCACCCATAACCGATGAAGTCTTTAGTCCTGTCACTTTCATATTAACCCATAGCATGACATTGTAGGAGTCTTAATGTGAAAGTTAGAGAAAGGTTTCCTAGATTTTGAGTAAAACTGCAGCAAATTCTGCAGTAAATTCTCCTTTGAGAGAATAAAAAAAATCTCTGCCAAAAAGCCCGAGGAGAGAATTGTAGATCTTTTCAATATGCAGATATTTAGATGGATATCCTAAAGTGTATAAAATTATTGGAGCCTTTTTGAAAAGCAAATGGCATAACTAAAGCTACTGGTATATAAATGAAATCATAAGGGCATGCAGTACTACGTAATAGGCACGCATATAATCATCTCTCTTCAAATGTGTAAACTTCACATTCACAAGAAACTTCTGAAGTATAAATCATTATGAACTATTTCTCCAGTGCTTTACTGTGTACTTCAGTCTGTCTTTCCCGAGGAAAATGATCCTGTCAAACAATTCTGCAGCTGTAAAAGGCAGGTGTTTGTTCCCTGCTTCATTTTAAGAATAAACAACCCTTTTAATGGAGTGTCTAAATTATATGGAGAAAGAGAGGTAGCACATAAAACTCTGCTGACTGTTCGAGTTGAGCCTGCTAAATCTGCCTGGCTGCTGCTGCTGGATATTGGTGCAGGGCTTGGCAAGGGCAGGCTGAATGGCTGCCTCTGTAGTAATGAGTGGCTGGGAGGGGTAATTGCCTTCAGTTTAGCCCACATTAAAGCATAATGTTAGCTACTAACGTTAGCTAAACACAGATGAGTTGCTGTGTATGTATGTGTCACTGAAACAGGGGATAGCGAACGCTGGAGGATCCCTATTCCAAGCTCTGCTCAGCGCAGGGCTCCTGCCCAGCAGTAGATGAGGTCAGCTACAGCTGGGTCCATATATGCTGGCATTAACTTGTTTGGATTGGTTGTTACATTTGTCTTTTAACTGGACCTAAACACCTAAAGCTGTTTTTAATTTAGATCAGATTGGAATTGGTCTATATGCTATTTGCTTTGGCATTTACTAGTGTAATGAATGCAATTTTTGTTTGTTTGTTTTTTATAATATTAAGTACTGAGATACTACCTTTTAAATATTAACACAGATTTAATGAAATTGAATTTTAGGCAAATCCTCCTGGTGTGTTAGCTTTACTGGATGAAGAGTGCTGGTTCCCTAAAGCTACTGACAAGACATTTGTGGAAAAATTGGTCCAAGAGCAAGGAACCCACTCCAAATTCCAAAAGCCACGACAGCTGAAGGACAAAGCGGATTTCTGCATTATTCACTATGCAGGGAAGGTAAGGGTCAAACATTGAATCCTTGCTTAGAAATGTTGCTTTTGATAAAGTGTTATGAAGTTCTAGCTTCAAAATTTAGAAATACTTGTGCAGGAAGGGGGCCTTGTTGTATTTTCCTGGGCACATTCAGGAGTGCCGAAAACAATCTTAATTGGACACCAAGCAAATATTTTATTTCAGATTTGTTTTGTTTTCTTTTCAGATTTTCTGTGTACCTTGCAGATGAGCTTTTTGGGACATTTTATTGAAAGAAATCTACTGTCAATTTGTGTGTTTCCAAGCTTCATAGCATATTTGGCTGCTTGAACATGTGTTAAGTCAATACCATGATCTTTAATTCCACCAGTTCACATAATGACTTCCTGTGTATATGTGACTGAGCTAGTGGCTGAGAGCTGTCCTTTAATTTTGATTTAAAATATTAAAGTCAATTGTGGTCTATTCATTAATGTCAGTGGGTACAATTAGATCAGAGAATTGTGGCAAAAAAGTCAAGAATATATTTTTGTTATATCAATACTTACAAGAATAATTTAGGAAGAGTGAAATTGTCAGTTACTGTTTTTAGTAGACGAGGTGTGAAACAAAGACTTTATGAAACTTTTAAGTAAACAACGTGGAATGAAATAACTTGGTGCCTTCCGTATTGCTGAGACGCAAGTGTTTTAAAGAGCACTTCTATTGAACTATGTTATACTGGCAATACATTATGTTTTACTGCAGCCAGAACACGCTTTCCAGTTTTCTGTCAGAGAGTATCTTTTCTTCAAAAGTGAAATGCTTTTATAAAATAGTTTTTTTGTTGTTTCTTTTTTTGTTTGCTTGTTTGTTTTGATGGTGAAACTATTTAAATTTGGCTTTCTTTCCAAAGACATTATTTAAAATAAATAGAAAGCTCTCTGGTTAAAGGAAAAACATGCCATTTGGACTCAAGAGCTTTTAGGACACTGTTTAGGGCTGAGATGAAATCCATGCCAGTAGACTGGTGTTTTCAACTGCTGAGCTATGCTGCTTTTGCAAACCACAGTGTTGGTTCTGTCCAAGATAAGAGCATTGTTTGTTTTCACTATGGAATGAATTGTTTAAATATAGCTATTAGAGTCAAATTAAGAATATTCATCTTGCAGCACATTCTTAATTCACTGTCCTATGATTTAGATAAAATTAATTAGAGACTTGGTACTGGAGTTGTTTTTGTATCTCCATAGTGAAGCCTTTTGGCTGTAACACTAGATTGAAAATGTATACCAGCTATTATAAGAAAAAAGTCAAATTACTGATTTTTTAGAAATAGTATATTTCATTTACTCTTACAAAAGAATAATTATTTTAGTGGCACTCTGAGCTGTTCTGAGAATGCATACCTAAGAGCCAACACACCACAAGGAATAAGAGGAAAATTCAAAAACTGTTTTGAAAGTTTTTAGCTAGTAAAACTAAAGCTAAGATGGTAGTCTCTTTACTCACATGCATCTCTGCTGCCCCATAGGTAGACTACAAGGCAGATGAGTGGTTGATGAAGAACATGGACCCCCTGAATGACAATGTGGCTACACTTTTGCACCAGTCTTCTGACAAGTTCGTTGCAGAGCTTTGGAAGGATGGTAAGAGATCATGCTTTAAGTATACAGACAGTACACATCTAACCTTACTGGATAAGGTGTTTTTTTCGTTTTGTGCATGTTTCCCACCACCCACAGCCTCGAATTGTAAATATCTACAGCATTTTCTCTATTGTTTAGCACTGAAATTCCCACAGGGGAACTGGGTTGCTCCTATGGCCCCCTGCACATGTACCATTTCTGATTAGCTGCTTTTCATGTTCATTATTTGAACTAGTTTTCACTTACCACTTGTTACCTTCTGTCCAATGTCATCTCAAGAATCATGTCCAAAGCTCTTAATTTGACTTATTGGGGTGAAGTCCTGAGCATAAATCGCTGAACTGATACTGCTGTTGTTAAAATGTTGTCCTCTGTGAGTCTGAGCACAATTATTTATCATGATGAGCCATATTAGTGCTTACAGATGTTGCATGTTCATACCCAATCCTGTATTACTCCTGTTCAACAGCATACTGCTAGTATCCTTGCACATCAGCTTAAGGTATATCTCATCATTTTACCAAAATATACCAAGAAACAGCAATAACCTAGTAAATACTTAGCAGGAAATTATCTACCTTTAGTTTTTTCTTTTACAGTATATTAATTACAGACAGTATATTTAGATGTCACAGAATATTAATTGTGCAGTTTCTTACTCCAGGAGGAAATCAAGCTTGTGATATAGATGATGCTGTAGGTTAATACTGAGTTGACAGTTGATAGAAATTACTTAGTTCAGCTAGAGAAAGCAGTTTTAATAAATATATGCAATAAATATGCACAAAAGTTTTGATTGGGAATCTGTTCCTTTCCTTTTGAGTATAGATATAGAAGCAGAAGAATTTCAATACAAATACTCCAAACTTGCTTCCAGAGATGGTTGAAATGTGCATGGAATATGTTGTGGCCTTATTGCTTTTGTAGCACAGTATAAAATCTGCTTGCAATTGATAAACCTGTTCTGTATACTAACTGAAGTGTCTTGTGTATCTGCTCTTCTGTCTTTGTTTTCACTGTTTCTCTGCCTTAGAGATTCAGACTATTCAGAGAGCCTGTTTCTATGACAATATTACTGGTCTTCATGATCCACCAGGTGAATGGGTATAAAAATTGTAGGTCTCCTAAAGGCAGGGCTGTTGTACCTACAGGAAAACCATTTTTGCTCGTAGGCTTGCATGAACTTTTCATTTCATGCTAAATCTAGGTATACTTCCACAAGGCAAATGTTTTTGAGTGCATACCTATTCAGTTGCTGCTGCATACATATAGCATTTATACTTTATGCATTGCATTTAAGCATTGCAAATGAAAAGATCTGTTGCTTCCAAGTTCCATGTTGAGATGCAGAATTGCTCCTTAAGTGATAACTCTTCTAGCTCCAGGGATTTGAGGTGGCATGTAGACAGTTTTTAGTATTATCAAGCTTCTTTCAGCAGTCCAATATTGACAAGACTCTTAAATGTTTTGGAATGTGAATATATTTTAGGGGAGAAGAGGTGAAGTATATATTAAAAATTAGAATGAGAACTGCAGTTTCGGTGGAGTAGTAAATGAAATAAATTGCTTCCAGAATTCCTGGAATTGTTTTTTACTTAAAAACCTTTTCAACTTCTATATTTCCCTTTTTATAAGCTGCACACTTTTTTTTTTAAAGAAACTAAGATGTTGGCAAAAACATTTCTTGAAACTGAAATATTTATTTTGAAGACGCTTTAGATATTTTATTCAACTGCTTTCTCCTCCCTCCCTTTTTCTTCTCCCCAACTTTTGAAATATGTGTTGGTGCCCACACGGGGCTTGTACCTTCAAATAATCCAATTTTCATGTGGGTTTGTCCTCCAGTATTTGTGATATACTGCATACTTGTGGAAATGAATTTTGTTTCCTCAGACAGGTTAAAGAGGGCTTGAGTTCAAAGTCTTCCATCAAAGGGTGATAGTCCAGGCATGCTGTTCAATGGCAGCTCTTAACCTTAGGAAAAGGTCTCATTTAATGTTAATATTCCTTGTTATAATATTGATAACCCTATTTTGAGTTGGAGGACTGGGGAGAAAAATGAAAAGATGCACTATTAACTTCAACATCATCACCAAAAGAACATATGTTGTCTTAGATAGTTGAATGATGTCTAATCATCGGTGGTGTCTTGTTGGATGAATGTTTTTAATACTTATAAAATGTTCTATTCAACCTCTGTAAAATTTCAACTAATTTTTACCCCATTTGATTCTTTAAACTAAATGTGTGGGATACATTCTTATGAACGCTTACTACCCCCTTATGGTTCTGACTTAAATAAGCAGCTTAGACTCTTGTACTTAAAACTATTTGTATGTAGGATCCTGGGCTCTGTTCTCTACTGCATGACAGACTTAGAAATGGTTATTCAAACCCTGTTTTAATTTGGTAGACCTAAGTAAGAGAGTTGAGTGTGAGCATGAAATAAAACACTCACTTATCTCCTAAGTACAAAACGATTTCAGGCAGTGAAGTGAAATTCCTTTTGCTTCAGTTTGAGTGAACTTGAAGACTGAAATTGAAATTTTTATAAGTTTCAATTGTAGCCTATGTATAGTTGCTTGTTTCTGGCTGGCCAGCTTGGATTTCATGGAGAGCCAATACACATTGTGTATCTGCTCAGTACTAAGAAATAGCAGCTCTTATGGTGAGGGTGTAATCTTTTTTATTTTTTCCTTTTGAGAAATGTTTAATTGCTGAAATGCACATGGAATCACATTCAAGACTATGAAGAGGAAACCACAGAGATCCTTACACAAAATATTTGCTCTATTCTAAAAATGAGGAAAATAATAAACCCTTAATCTCTGCTCTGGTGCTTTATGACAATTTCGGTGTGCAGTTTTTCTATTTTGAAACTGCTTCTTTGCCTAAGGAGGCTTTACATGTGTATGTACAATTTGAAATAATTTTGCAAAATAGCTGATTAGCAAAACTCTGGCACTTTGTCACTGAAACAACACTAAATCTTCTGTAAATAGCCTATGGTTTTTTCATATTCAACAAAACTCATATTTAATCTACATAGTTATCAATTCACTCTTCATTTTAAGCGAATGTGCAGATGTCTAATTCCAGACTTCCAACCTGGAAATATTTATCATTGTAAGAATTCAAATAATTGCTGGTTTCCAGGTGATTTTCTGTCTTTTAAATTTTACTTAAGGGGAAGGGCTTTACTGGTCACGCAGATCTGCAAGTAAAGAGCTGGATATTTTAGTACGTATCTACTAAAGCTCCCCTATTCTGCTGTATAAGTTTGTGGCTTTTGGTTCCACTGCTTCTGCACAGTGTCCCTAGTACATGCTGACTGCCTTGCCTACTGATGGCATCTTCTGTCATTTGTTCCACAAAGCTTTTGCTGCTGCACTACTGCTCCTCTTTCTGTATATCTTTATTCCCAATGAGTACTAAGGTCCATTTAACTCTTTTTTTCTCTCGTCCTTCCCAGTTGATCGTATCGTGGGTCTGGATCAGGTTACTGGAATAACGGAGACAGCTTTTGGCTCTGCCTACAAGACGAAGAAGGGCATGTTTCGTACTGTTGGGCAGCTCTACAAGGAATCCCTCACCAAGCTGATGGCAACGCTCCGAAACACTAATCCCAATTTTGTCCGCTGCATCATTCCAAATCACGAAAAGAGGGTATGTGCTATAGATCTTTCGTTTCCTTTAAAAGAGCTTCCGTACGCATGTTTAGTTATGCATGATTTTTTTGTGTCCTTGCAAAATTGGAAGTTGAGTTTTGCGAAGCTGGCGCACTGAGTTTATTGGCATGCCACTTGCATCCTCTTATTTAGAAAGTTAACTTTGGAGGGGGCATCCTAAAAAAAATAACATAAAATGCCGTTTTCCATGCATACGAATTGAGAGTATGAAAGTAATGCTTGTTTTGTTTGTTTAGGCGGGAAAACTGGATCCACATCTGGTTCTAGATCAACTTCGTTGCAACGGTGTTTTGGAAGGAATTAGGATTTGTCGACAAGGATTTCCAAACAGAATAGTGTTCCAGGAATTTAGACAGAGGTAACAGCAAGAAATCTTTTGAATTTTTATTCTGAGATGAAGTTCTTTGTTAAATGATTGAAGACAGGAGGAGGGGGAAACACACAACAGAACAAAATCCAAAATGGTGTTAGTTTTTTGAAGTGGCTTGGAATTGAAGCATTTAAAACAGTACTTGTCATTTGGCCTTTCATTTTCTTGTTCAATGCTACTAAACATCCCCATTCAGGCCTACACCATCCAAACTCTCAAAAGCAATGATCAAAAAGCTCTAACTTGTTAGTTTTTCGTGATAAGCCTTGGTAATAAATCACAGACTGGTAATAAAATGGCAATAAAAGATAAGATGGTAACATAACAGAACGGTATTAAAAGCCATGAAAATAACACTTTGTCATTGCTTTAACAAAATGTTTGGATTTATTTATTCTAAAGACTGAAGAAGGGAAAACAATCTAAAATGGACTTCTGGAAAAACTTTTTGGGGAAACTCCTTAACCCTGCTTGGTGACTGTTATGGGTTTATAATGATATAGCTTGAGTTTAAAAGGCTTATTTGTTTTTTTTTTTTTTTTGACTTACAGGTACGAGATCCTTACTCCCAATGCAATTCCAAAAGGTTTTATGGATGGTAAGCAAGCGTGTGAGCGAATGGTAAGTTTACTCATAAACACTTTTTAAAACAAAAAAGTTAAAACAGAAAAATATTGTCCTTTGTGTGACAACAATGTGTTTTTCTCCCATTTAGATCAGAGCCTTAGAGCTGGACCCCAACTTGTACAGAATTGGACAGAGCAAGATCTTTTTCCGAGCTGGCGTCCTGGCACACTTGGAAGAAGAACGAGATCTGAAGATCACAGACATTATTATATTCTTCCAAGCAGTCTGTAGAGGATACCTGGCTAGAAAGTATGTGTCCTTTTATGATGGGATCTCCTCATTGTCCTTTTAAGTGTCTTTAATAGGGAGCTATGCATCAAAGCTTCTAATTGAGAAGAGTCTTTTTCTTAAGATAGAATGTTCTTTGTTAACCTGTAAATGTGTCTAAACTAAATAAGTAAATTTGTACTTTCATTTCATAATCATATTTTATTTCCTTAATCTTGCCTTTAGCTTATGTAGCTACTTATAGCTATATAACTGTTATATAACAGTTAACTGCATATAACTGTATAACTGTTAACTGCAAAAAATCTTCACAAGAGGATCTTAAAGTTACTGTAAAACTGCTTTGCTGATATTAAAGGAGAGTTCAGTGTCTGCATTACATTCTTTTATACCTATTTGAGTAAAAAAACTGTTAATAGTAAGAAAAGTAGCATTTGTTTTTACTGTTGTGAGAATGGTGAATCCAGCTCTTGCCTTGTTTCTTTATGTAAGGAATGGGCACCTATAAATAATTCTAGTCACTGAAACTTAAAAATAAGCTTATTTATGGTCTGCAAGTGTTGTAGGGTTGGGTAACCTAAAAATTAAAATCGCAAATACACGTACGCTGAGCTGTATTTAATACGAAGAAACGTTTTTTGCTGTCTTCAGGGCCTTTGCAAAGAAACAGCAACAACTGAGTGCACTGAAAATCTTGCAGAGGAATTGTGCTGCATATTTAAAGCTTAGGCACTGGCAATGGTGGAGAGTCTTCACAAAGGTTTGTTTTGTTCTCTCACTTTCTTTGACCCTTGCAAGTAGGTAGAATGTGGTTTCTTACTTGTCTGTCTTAACCCTTTGCAGGTGAAGCCTCTTCTTCAGGTCACTCGCCAGGAAGAGGAACTTCAGGCTAAGGATGAGGAGTTAATGAAGGTGAAGGAAAAACAAACAAAAGTGGAGGCAGAACTTGAGGAAATGGAAAGGAAACATCAACAGGTTTGTGCCCACGATTGACTTTCAGTATGTGAAATGTGTTTTGCATTGTAGTTCATGTGAGAAAGTTATCTTGAGAAAGATCCCTGTGAGCAAAACCATAGCAATAGTGTTTTTAGTGCAATATTTCTGCAGTTGCTGTGCCTGTGTCAGCTTCTGCCCAGATATTTATAGCAGCATTCAGTCCCTATGCAGGGTTGAGGATGAGGGAGACTCTCAGAAGCAGCCACTTCCCTCATCTTTTTGCTTCTGGGAGAGCTGAGGAGGTGGGATAGGCACAGTGGGATCTGATCTTTAATGTGTGAGGACAAGTGGGTAAATGTCACTGTAGCCCTTCTCTTACAGCTGGTGTCTTTTGGACTGCAGATAAAGCTCTGATAAAAGTTTTCATTTTGGGGTCTTGACCACAGAAAGCGTCTGCTTCAAACTGAAGCAGAACTTGGTCTTCAAGTACCTTTATAGTTGTCATGTCTCCAAGAAGTTTTGAAAACTAGAGATT
The DNA here is from genome assembly GCA_013389825.1 of Crypturellus undulatus. NCBI lineage: Eukaryota > Metazoa > Chordata > Aves > Tinamiformes > Tinamidae > Crypturellus > Crypturellus undulatus. Next base: position 216,682 of record VWPW01008652.1, read on the forward strand.
TTACTGTTTTCTTTTTGTGTAATATTTGCAGCTTTTAGAAGAAAAGAACATTCTTGCAGAGCAGCTGCAGGCTGAGACAGAGCTCTTCGCAGAAGCTGAGGAGATGAGGGCTCGTCTGGCTGCCAAAAAACAAGAGCTGGAAGAAATTCTTCATGATCTGGAGTCAAGGGTGGAGGAGGAAGAGGAGAGAAACCAAATACTGCAGAATGAGAAAAAGAAAATGCAGGGACATATTCAGGTATGTTTCTTGTTACACTAGAAATGGAAAGGCTGAACTGCTAAGGATTGAAAGCTGATTGAGCATCTCCAGAATGTGGAGAAAGTCAGTCCTTTAGCATCATNAGCATGTGGACAGAACTGCTAAGGATTGAAAGCTGATCGAGCATCTCCAGAACGTGGAGAAAGTCAGTCCTTTAGCATCATGGAGGGTGTAAAATCAGCTTAAATTCTTCCTCTCTGCTTCCCATGTTCAGTGTTTTTAGCACTCTGTAGTCTCCAGGGATATCAGATGAGGGAAATAAAAAGCAGAAAAGTCAAAAAGGCCTGTTGTAAGCTACAGCATATATAGACAGAGGTTTAATGTCAGCAAACTCTTTTGAGTGGGCAGGAGCTGGAAATTATTGCATGTGCCTTACCTGTTTTCCTGTATAAACAGCCTCCCTTTTTAAATATTCCCTTTTCACTTAAATACAGTGAGAATGTCGTGAAGAATATTCCTTCCTTGACGACTTTGAAGCAAAAAGGAAGCTTCATCTGCTCTAAGTTATTTGCTTTTGTGAAAATCAGAATGTAGATGTTTCCTTTTGCATACATGGGCACCTTGAAAAATTGTTGTAGTTTGAGGGGATATATGAGAACGGAAATGTCTTTCAGAATACTTTTAAGTACTTAAGGAGGGAAAAAAAATCCCACAGTTTCTTGATGCCTCTTAGTAACTGTTAATAATGCACAGAATCTTATTGAAGACTGAATAGAAGCACAGAATGTTACAGCTTGCCTACTGCTAACTAACGCTGTCGACTTCTGAACCATTCCAGCAGAAATATTGAGATCTACATTTAAGTCCCTTCACTGGGGACTTGCTGCCTGTGGCAACTCTTCCCAGTCCCTAGCATCAGTGACATGCTTTGACCAAATACCAGAATACTTATTTGCAATAGTTTCCTTCTTTACTCACAACACTAGTACTGTGACACCTGGTGCCCTGTTCAGGTACAGTGTGCTAGGAAGCCACTATGGTTAAGTACCATTGCTTTTTTTCATCCATGTAGTGTATTTTATTTGCAAAATTAGGAAGGAGAAAGATGAGAAGGAATGAGTATATGTTTCCCGGACAGCAGGTTGTGTCTGCTTGCCAAAGCTGAAAGAGTATAAAAAATTCCATGTATATCACATGACTCTAAATTTCATTACCAGATCATCGATACTATATGAGTCTAATAAAGTGAAAGGATTTTTACTGTCACTCAGGACAACTGCCTCTTCAAAATAATACCTTTTTTCATTTTAATAAGCAAAAAAAACCCCAAATGGGTAACAAAAAATGCACACATATTCCTATCTTTGTTCTTAGGACCTAGAGGAACAGCTTGATGAGGAGGAAGGAGCTCGGCAGAAGTTGCAACTTGAAAAAGTGACAGCTGAAGCAAAGATCAAGAAGATGGAAGAAGAGATTCTATTGTTGGAGGACCAAAATTCCAAATTTTTGAAGGTGAGATCAGTATATGTGGTGGAGTTTCTACTCTTAAGAAATGGTTGCATGAAGTGACAGCTTTCAGAGCTCTCAGACCTCCAAAAATTGTTCTGGATGAGTGTTAAATGGTTTTAACACACTCATGTGTTGAATTCCAAAACTCAGTCTTAGAAAACATTTTTTTTTATACCATACAAATGGATCTTTATAATTCTTTGATGATAACCTGAAATACATTGTTTTAATATGCTGTACAATGCTTTTATTTGTACTTCATATATTTAGTTATTTGTGCTGCTTGGAAACTCTGAATAATATTTTAGCTGTTACTCTTCCCTGTTTTTTTCCTAACTAGGAAAAGAAACTGATGGAGGATCGAATTGCTGAATGCACTTCTCAGCTGGCTGAAGAAGAAGAAAAAGCCAAAAACTTGGCCAAACTGAAGAATAAGCAAGAAATGATGATCACTGATTTAGAAGGTTTGATCTTACTGAATTTGCCTATTAACAAGTTGGAAGACATGCTAGAAAGAAAAGTGTTGCTAATTCCAATGAATGCAATTACATAGTTTAGTCTGATGTAGCTTAATATGTAGATACCTTAACAGCTCTTATTTGCTGTTTATTTAGATTTTTGTAAGAGATTTGGTTTACTTGCATGACTTGGTTACATCTGTCTGCTCCATCTTACTCTTCTCTCTAACTTGTTAGTTTTTCAAGTTTAAGAATCCATTTCATTTACAAACACTTTTCAAAAATTTATGTTGTTGCACAGATTCCTCAGTAAAAAGGCAAAATGTTTGTCTCTTGGCAAGTTGCTGCACTTTTCTATTGTAACACATTAGAATGTCATAATTCTGAAAGAATGCTATTAGCTATTTCCTAGGCTTCTAAAATTTTTTGAATAAGCAAGTCTGAATCATTTTGCTTTTCTTAATACCGTGTTTATCTAAAATAGTTCAGTTTCTTTGGTCATTTATTTAAGGCTGTTTTACTGTGTAGTGACAGGCTAAATCAGCCCTATATAAAACTCTTCTTGGTTTATTAAAAAAAATTACTTACGGCTGTAAAATAGCTGCTGTAAAACACTAATAAATTGCCAAGCCAGAACTGCACAAATGTAAGACTAAGTCTCTCTCTGCACCCTAATTTGGAAATAGTTTTTCATCTACTCTGTTACAGCCAGTCTTGCATCGTATTTCAAACCGGACATGCTTATGGAAGAAGACCAAAGCTTAATCTTCTTTGTTTTAATCTTCTGTACCTTTTCTTCGAAAGTGATAATCAGAGATCTTAAGATGGGCACTAGTAAACTGCACTAACTGGAAAAAAATGCTTGAGTAGTTGTGTGCTTAAGTCAGCATTGGTGCTAGTGAAGATATTTGACAGATGTGTTTGGTTATGGTGCCAATCTGAGATGATGTGATGGCCTTAGAAGTGGAAATTAAAGCTTAAATATAAGACACACAATCTTTTTGGCTAGTAAAGCACAGTAGAATGATATTTACTCTTGGAGATGGTTCAGGACGCCTTTAAGCTCGCTCTCCTACGGTCTTGGCACAGCGAGGCACTGAAATTTGAACAACAATCTAATTCAATTTGCTATTAGTTTTCTCAATTGCAAGAGAAGCTCTTAAAACAAACTTGTAACTTAAAACTCTCCAGAAATGTAACTCAAGAAAAAAAATTCTATTTTTAAATGAGGAACTGTTCAGAGACAAAAACTATTGTTAGTGGAGGCTACCTAGAAAATCCCAAATAGCCCTCAGTGCCCCTAAGAGGTGATTCTTGAACATGCCTCTCTTTTCCCATACAGAAGAGATCTTGATCAAACTGCAGACTCAAAAAGGCTGTGGGAGAAATCTGTGCATAGATCACCCACAAAATATTGAATGACACATCTGACATTTTTACATTTATGCTGATGCACAGAGAATTAGCATAGTAGTAATGCTATGCTAAGCACTAGTGGTTTGGCAAAACCTTTCTGTGACTGTGCACCTGGCCATTAGCTAACTGCTAAACAATGCAGTTAGTAACGGCCTCAATCAGACAACAGTCAGATAAGGTAAATGCATTTTACTGCCGTGACACTGATACCTGGATCTTTTCGCATAAAGAAATACCTTAGGGCAGGAATATGTCACCTACAAAATTAAATTTCTAGAAGCTAGCAAGGGTGTGAAGTCTTTCTAAATCTCAGTGGGTTGGGAGTTCTGAAGATGCTTGCAAAAAACATTTTATCCAGTGTTTTTAAAACTGTATTATTTTCCAGGAGTCTCTTGGCATCTAGCCTAGTCTTTCAAACGCTATGCAAACGATCATTTTTTCCAGTCTTTAGCTGATCTTAATTTCTGACTCCTGGTGTGTGAGCATCTGGCCCAACCGTTCAAAAACTGTTTTTCTCTTTGATCCTATTCCTTATTTTCTACCAAGATGAAGTTGTCTTTTTTTTTTTTTTTTTTTTTAACCTTACCTCACTCCGTTTTTCTCCAGGGTCTTCCACTTTTTTTTGTTTTTACTTATTTCTGTTTAAATCATGTAGTTCCGCTTGGCTATTTATATTTCCCAGTTGACCTTCCAGCTGCAGACTGGAGAGAGAATTGATGTAGTATAAATTAAACTTCCTGTCCTTCTTCCCACCCCAGTCTCCTGCCCCCAAATCTTCTGAGGATGATTGGAGAAGAAATCACTTATAAATAAAATATTCTCTTGCTTGTGTAGAGCGATTGAAAAAGGAAGAAAAGACCCGTCAAGAGTTAGAAAAAGCTAAGAGAAAACTTGATGGTGAAACAACAGACCTGCAGGACCAAATAGCAGAGCTTCAAGCCCAGATTGAAGAACTGAAGATCCAACTGGCCAAGAAGGAGGAAGAGCTGCAAGCTGCTCTTGCACGGTCAGAATTTAGGCTTATGGCCTAAATGTGGTAGAAAATTTGCCCAGAATAAATTTCAATTGACTGCAGGCATTATATTGAGTAGAGTTGGTAACGTTGAAGTGAAGAGAGAAAATAAAAAAGAAAAAAAGTGATTTCTTAAGTTACCGTGAAACTTCTGGTGCCTCCTGGCCTGGGAAATTGCTCCCTTCAAGTAATCGTATATTTAAAGGTTTTAAAGCAAATTAACTCTTTCCATGGGGCATCTACACTTATGTTTGTGCTGTGAGTAGGCCAAAAAAAGGAGTTCAGTGGGTTTTATCAGTGTCCTTGCTCTCTAAAGCCAATAAAAAGAGGTTTCACCAGCCTATAATACTGTTTGGGCTCTGGAAGCTTTTTTACTCTCCTGAGTTAGGCTTTGGAAGGGAAAAAACATGTAATTCAGTCAGCCTTCTTACTGGTCAGAATATTTTCAGTGGATGTGTAAGACATGCATTTTCAAGCTTTGTGGAATAGTCTTGTCACATAATACAAATTAAACAATTGTATTTTTGAGTAATTTTTAATTGGTTGGGTAGAGAAAATTCTAAGGACAGGCTGTGTTTGTGGGGTAATACCCAATGAGAGCTGCAGAATCAGAATACTTGAATGTCAACTTGAAAACTTGATGATTCTCATAGTTTATCTGGAGTGTGCTAATAAGGTTCAATAGTGTGTTTTTTATCTATAAAGTCTCAGGAACTGTGTCTTATTCTAGTAGGAAACGTTATAACTACTTTTCCTAAAATATGTCACTTATGTAGATAATCTAAATAGCACTTTACTATTATGAGAATAGGGTTTAAAGCTATAAAATATAATTGTACTAACTGTTACGTTGCTGTTTAACAGAGGTGATGAAGAAGCAGTTCAGAAAAACAATGCCCTGAAAGTGATAAGAGAGTTGCAGGCTCAAATTGCAGAACTCCAGGAGGATCTTGAATCTGAGAAGGCATCACGCAACAAGGCAGAAAAACAGAAAAGAGACTTAAGTGAGGAGTTGGAGGCTTTGAAAACTGAACTAGAAGATACTTTGGATACTACTGCAGCACAGCAAGAACTGAGGTAGTCACATGTCTTTGTAAGAAGAGACTATTGAAATTCATCTTTAATTTACAAAAGGCTAAAATACTGATTTTGATAAACCTTGATATTTTCTCTAGGACAAAGCGTGAACAGGAGGTTGCTGAATTAAAGAAAGCAATTGAAGAGGAAACCAAGAACCATGAAGCACAGATCCAGGAAATCAGGCAGAGGCATGCTACTGCCCTGGAAGAGCTCTCTGAACAGCTTGAACAGGCCAAAAGGGTAAGCAGAAAATAAACTACAGAAATATATTTCCCTGCTTCAAGGTTTTATGTGGGGCAAGCATCAAATGAATTACAGAAATATATTTCCCTGCTTCAGGGTTTTATGTGAAGTAATATAACTGTTGTGGTCCTTTCACTGACATCTGCATGCAGAGCTAAATTGCCCTCCTGTATGCATGCATTACAATTGAAATTACTCAAATACATCACACTGATTTGTTGAACCTATCGTAACTATTAGGCATTCTTGGCAACCGCCTGAAAAGTCTTCGTTAGACTTGGAAACTGTTCACCTAGAGATAAATCATGTAATGCTTTTATGTGAGTTCTTCAGCAGTCCACATGGTCATTTGGAGAAAAGCAGTTCTCATGGGTGAACTGCAGAATGCTTCCAAATAAGGTAATTATAATGTAGTACTTGGAAAGAAAAACCTAAGTTAAGAGCAGGTAGTGTAGAAGTTCTTCCAGCCACTCTTAACTTCACGCTTGGGCTCTGAGCTCCAGTGCTAGATATTGGAATTGGCAGCTGTATTGAGCTGTGTGATCACCAGAACAGGTAGGAGGAAGCACACTCTTGTTATATCTAGGCAGCAGTACTCCCTGTAGTGTAGCCTGAGGGTCTCTCTCAAAGTGGAATTATTCCAGCACTCTCCCCTACCTTCCTTCCCACTCCTGCCAGAAAAAAAAAATGAAATTGTGGTCTTGGTTGTTCCACAGGTATTTGTGGACAGCTGGTGTGTTGTAGTAACGTTTTTACATTGCTCGTAGGGAATACTTTATAAACTTTCTTACGTTAAAATACAAAGTGAGAAATGTAGCAATTATAGTTGGTGGAAAATTATAGTTTATATAGCCGAAGATCTTATGCATGTCTCTTGCTTCTTAGTTCTAACGTACTCTCAGTAAGAATATAAAATGCCTGGAAAAATACCATGCAATCTTAAACCAAGCTCCTGTTCATAGTAAGATAATGTAGGTTTAAATTATATAGTTAGTAAGAATAGAACTTAAACGTCACTCATGCTGATTATTAATTTTAAAAAGATCTTTTTTGGGGGAGGTGGGGAAAATACAAGAGCAGTGGTGAAAAATGCTTTGTTATGCACTTCCCAGCTGCTATGCCTACTAAAATCAGGGCAGCTTTAGTTGATATCTTTCCTTTTATTTCTGTGAGATGAGCCATGCTGATCTGTTAATGGGCACATTCCTTCCTACTTACAGTGCTGCTCAAACAGTCATTTTACAGCATTGATGTTGCAGATCTTGTTCAAGTCATAGAATGTCTTCTGGTGCTCACTGCTACCTGTGATATCTGAAAGGGGATTGTGCTTTAATGTATTGGTCTTTGAGTAATGCATGCAGAATGCTTAATGGAAATATCGTAAACAATCCCTACTTACAGCTTCCCAAGCACTTGTTTTATATTTGTTGGAGTGAATGATATCTAACAGGAAAGTGTATTGCTATGTAATAAAATGTTAAATTTCTGTCCTTTTGTGTCTTTCCTAGTTCAAAGCAAACCTTGAAAAGAACAAGCAAGGTCTAGAGTCTGACAACAAGGAGTTAGCCTGTGAAGTGAAGGTACTGCAGCAGGTCAAAGCAGAGTCTGAGCACAAGAGGAAGAAGCTTGATGCTCAGGTACAAGAGCTAACTGCTAAGGTCGCAGAAGGCGAAAGACTGAGGGTGGAGCTGGCAGAGAAAGCCAACAAGCTGCAGGTAAGCCTGTACAGACCTGAACTTTTTCCAAAGTCCTAAACTCCTGAAAAAAATAGACAGGAAAGCTTTAAACATACGCAGAAACAGTGGGGAGAAATGCTCTTTGGAAGTTGGGTCTATGGAAATTATGCATATAGTGGGTATGGGAGGTGACCACAGTCATTCCCTCATGAATATTTGATGGGTCCCAAACTGGTGGCATGCCTTGGAAGGAAGCAACTGAAGAAACCCATGACTGGTATCAAGCCTGCCCAGCTGTGTGAGAATTATAGTGGCTCCTGAGTGCCTGGATCCCTATCCTAGAGACAAACTGAAGACTTTACATAGTCTAGCTTGTGACAACTGGAATTCTGTTTTTAAACTTGGATATAGGATTGTAGATAGTAGATGTGGCAGACCTTGTTTGCACATGTGAGCAAAATGTACTGATGATGGTCATTAGTTTCCTTTGTGATTCAAGTTGGAAGCTTGATGGATGGGGCTAGCAAGAAAAGGCCCCATTCTTCCAGGAAATGGAGCAAGTGGCAGCCAGGTCTGCCTTTCCAACCACAGCACCACATACTTTAGCTGAATCAGCCTAAAGTATCTCAGAAAGATAATGGTCCAGTTCTTTCCAGAGGAAACTTTTAGGCAGTCTCTTAAAATATCCACAATTCTAAATAGCCAAAAATAACAAGAGCTGGCACCTGACGGTAACCTTTGCTGTTGTGGTGATGCTCCAAACCCAGTTGTCACCCTGATACTCTGGGTTAATGGGTCCAATAAGATGGCCTTATGGGTAGAATACATAAACTTTGAGCATAAAAATAGTATTTAAGTATGAATGCAGATACTGGCATGCAGAGATTGAAGTGACTTGCTGTGCTAAATAGCATGCTTGACTCTGCTTAAATTGAAGATTGACATTCAACCTGAAAGTTTGTAGCCAAACTTATATTTTTAGCTCCTGGCATCTCTGTAACGGGAGCTATTGTTACCCTAGTTGCCATGCCTGGAATTTGCTGAGGTTTTGTGCTCTGCACTTCCAACCCCCAATGGGATGTGAGTTTTGCCATGAGTCAGCTGCACGGTGTTACCTCTAGGCTGCTTGCTTTGCAGAACGAGTTGGANTGACTTGCTATGCTAAATAGCATGCTTGACTCTGGTGATGTACTGCTTAAATTGAAGATTGACATTCAACCTGAAAGTTTGTAGCCAAACTTATATTTTTAGCTCCTGGCATCTCTGTAACGGGAGCTATTGTTACCCTAGTTGCCATGCCTGGAATTTGCTGAGGTTTTGTGCTCTGCACTTCCAACCCCCAGTGGGATGTGAGTTTTGCCATGAGTCAGCTGCACGGTGTTACCTCTAGGCTGCTTGCTTTGCAGAACGAGTTGGATAACGTCTCAAGTCTCCTGGAGGAAGCGGAGAAGAAAGGTATTAAATTTGCCAAGGATGCGGCTAGCCTGGAATCTCAGCTTCAGGATACCCAGGTGTGTGCACAGTGGAGCTGGAACTTTGCACTGAAGCTTTGCTCCACATGAAAATACCACGTGCAAACAGAACATACTGTTTTTGGTCATCGTTTTTAAAGTCCTTTAAAATAGAAACTGTAATTTCTACTGTGATCTAATGAAATGTGCTGTATAATGACAGCTCAGCTACATGTGGGGTCAGTTTATGGTCAGATAAACTTTGCTGCTTCATGGATTGTACACTCCCATTTCTTTTTTAATACTTGGCTCCCACGGAGACTAAGAAATAAGTCAGAAAAGAAACTTTCCAAATAGAAAATGTAAATAGAACCCTGGAGGTATAAGAAAGGCACAAAGGAGAATACTCTGTCTTTTATTTACTGAACTTAAGTTCCTGAAACTACTAGAGTGTTTTTTGAGTTTAATAATATTAATGTATTCAGTACTTAAATATGCTCTTTTCCCTGTTAAAAATTACTAATGATAACTGCTTCAATAATGTTAATGCCAACCACAATTAGAGCTAGAGGGCTGTGGAGAACAGGATGGAGTAGGAAGGAAGGGAGACTTAGGTGTTAGTGTTGATTATTTTCCATTAAGATGAAAGTTCCTACTGCCAAATCACAGCTATCTTTAAACTGAGTTTTGTATTTATACAATGCAATAAAACTTGGAAACCTGGAAGCATGCTACTGTTGGAGGATTTATTGCTGGGTTTTGTTCCCATGCGGTTTAAAGTAGATGTTCTGTGCTTGTCTCAAAGAATACATAAACTTTGAGCATAACATTGCTTTTTTATTAGGAAAGGAAAGTATCATCTGATTACTTGTAGAACAGACAATGACATGGTCAATTCTGGGGAAAGAGAATACTTCTGCAAATAGACACAAGTGGTGATCATTGTCTTCACACTGGTGTCAGAGTTTTTGATAGCTTTTTGCTTCAAACTCATTTCTTCTGTGGGCACTCATGAGGTGTCTATGTGGAATAACAGAAAGTAGCAGTCGAAGGGACAAGCTTAACATACTGTCAAGAACTGAACTTTGAATATGTCTGTTCATGAAACAGGAGCTGCTTCAAGAAGAAACCCGCCAGAAACTCAATCTTAGCAGTAGGATTAGGCAGCTGGAAGAGGAGAAGAACAACCTTCAAGAGCAGCAGGAAGAGGAAGAGGAAGCCAGGAAGAACTTGGAGAAACAAATGCTAGCCTTGCAATCACAGGTAAGCTGTTTGTAAAAGCAGGAGTTCTATGAATTTGAGGTGATATAAATTGGTACAAGGAAAAAAATCGTTTAATTGGCATGAATACTGGACTGAACTGCAGAATAAAATTTCCTCTTTTCTTTTCCTGTCACAACAGTGATTATGAGGGATAGGACTCTCTACCATTAAGCTTGCTTCTAGCTGGTGTTGGTATTGCCTTAGCTATACAAGAAAGAAGCTTGATAATAGTGTCCATTGCAGGTTTTGTACTCTAGATGTGATGACTGTTTCCTTCTCCTCATGTACTAAGAAACTTTTTTTTTTTTATTTTGTAAAATTTCAGTTGGCTGATGCTAAGAAAAAGGTAGATGATGACTTGGGAACCATTGAAGGCTTGGAGGAAAATAAGAAGAAACTACTGAAGGATATGGAGTCTTTGAGTCAGCGTCTAGAAGAGAAGGCACTGGCTTATGACAAGCTGGAAAAGACCAAGAATCGCCTGCAGCAGGAGCTGGATGACTTGATGGTAGATCTAGACCATCAGCGCCAAATTGTTTCTAACTTGGAGAAAAAGCAGAAGAAGTTTGATCAGGTAGTGTAGTTTCCTGATATCTTTCTGTGCTTTTAAAAGGCAGCTTTAGGTTGTGTAGTCACCACTTTTGAAGCCTTGTAAAAAGAAGGACCTGACTTGGATTTCTGTGAGCAGCTGGGGCTTCATCATGAGTAGTGACTTAGGATTTCAGTGAGTTAAATGCCAACTTTATTTATATTGTTAGATGAAGTGATAAACTCTTTGTATATAAGAAAGAAATCATACTGGGACAAAAAAATGGTCTTAAAAAGCATTATTATAATCTCTGAAGATTGTGATAGACTGAAAAAAGATGTGAAGATTGAAAGATGAAAATAACACAAGACCTGTGTAATCTAGTAGTGGGGTAGTGGGTTTATTTCTCGTCCCATTCCAAGTAGCCATAGCTGTTTTCTCACCTGGACTTTGATCAAGACTTGAGAGGCTAGACAGAACTTCTGAAAGCCAATTAGGCTTAAGAGTATTAACCACTTCTTCAACAAAAAACTTTGACAATAAAGACTTGGTCATGGAATTTATGAGATATATTAATTATTCTTTCGTGTTCAGATGCTGGCAGAAGAGAAGAACATATCTGCCAGATATGCAGAGGAGAGAGATCGTGCTGAGGCAGAAGCAAGAGAGAAGGAAACCAAAGCACTCTCTCTGGCTCGGGCTTTGGAAGAAGCACTGGAAGCTAAAGAAGAATTTGAGAGACAGAACAAACAGCTGCGTACCGATATGGAGGACTTAATGAGCTCCAAAGATGATGTCGGCAAAAATGTAAGTATTTTTCCACATCTTATTTTATTACACAAACACTGTGTGCTGTCTTCATATAATATCTTATTTTGCTTTTAGTAATTTTGTTGAAACAACTGAGAGTGTCTGATTAACGTTTGTGGTTCAGGTCCATGAACTGGAGAAATCAAAACGAACTTTAGAGCAACAGGTTGAAGAGATGAGGACTCAGCTCGAGGAACTGGAAGATGAACTGCAGGCCACAGAAGATGCCAAGCTTCGTCTGGAGGTGAACATGCAAGCCATGAAAGCCCAGTTTGACAGAGATCTACAAGCCAGAGATGAGCAGAATGAAGAGAAAAAGAGGATGCTCGTTAAACAAGTATGTCTAATGTACTGTATGCACTGTACTTCACAGTGGGGAGGACATGAGAGTCAGTTGCTAAAACTTTGTAGCTTTGGTAATAATTTTCTGCCAAGAATTAAAACCCGTCATTTGCTTGAAGGTTCTTCTCCTATAGAAACCATAAGCACTGATCTTCACAAACAGTAGAACATGTCATGTTGAATACTGAGCACTGTCAGTTGTTGCTGTCAGTGGCTCTCCTCCTGCTAACCCCCAGCTGAACTGTATTTCAACCTCCTATGAAAAAACCACTAAGCAGGCAGTGGTGATTCTGCTTGAAACACCAAGTCCATGCTGTTTGTTCCACAGGAACAAATCCATGGATGTTGAGATAATTAGAAGACTTCCAATTAAGCGAACTGCATCCTAAAAGAATATTGTGGAACAGACTCCAGATTTTCCAGGTTCAAGAATTCTAGAAATAAAAAGCAAATCCAAAAAGACACAAGAGATACCTTTAAGAATAAATGCTTTTAAGAGAAGACTTCAGTCTTTGATTTACATTTGAGTGACTTTTGGATTCCTTTTTAAGATTTTTTTAGTGCGGACTAAAAACATTTTTGGAAATGATTCTAAAGCTGTGAGGAAAAAAAAAGAAGTATTTCAAGATTTATCACGAGAAAACTGTTAAATTTTTAAATATTGAAAATCACCTTTCCGAAAAAATATCTTTCGGACAAGAATTCAAACAATGGATTTGGCTTTTCAAGTATATTACAAGGAAAAGTGTGAGCTATTATCTTGCATTGGACAAGAGCTCTTGACCTAACATGAAGATAGAAGTTGATTCACGCCCAAATACGCTTTTGTCTTCTGTGTCATTTGCCTGTGTAACAGGGGCATTTCTGGCTTCATGTTATTTTGCATAAGTTTGGTTTAGGTTCCTGTTGGTAGGCTGCATAGGTACCTTAATATACTTGTATTGATTTACAGTTTGCATTGCTGGGCATAGATTGCTAGTAGTATACATGTTTCTAGAGAATAAATTATTTCTTTCTTCCATTTATAATTTGAGATGATTCTACTTTTCATTTTCCTCTTAGTGGTTCAATCAGGGATACTAACATGTGTCCCAGAACGACACCTAAATATAGATAGATGAATTGGACAAAAAGCTGATCACCAAGTAGTTGATCAGGGGAAATGCTTTTTCTGAAAAAAGTAATCTTTCTGAAAAATGTTGTTTTTCAGAAATGCTTCAGACACTGAGTTATTGCCTTTGTTTTTTTTACTTAATTTGCACAGATCTCTGCTTCCCCACGCCTTTTTCTTTTTTTTTTTTTTTTTTTCTCCAATCTGCAATGTCTTTTCCCTGGCTTGCACTCCTTAGTCACTCACAGTCAACTAATATCGCTTCCGCTTTGCGGAGGCCTTTGGGATTCACCGACCATTTATCAGGATCTCTTGCTTGCCCCATTCCTGGAACGGAGCCTGTTTGAATTTCATCTTGATTTCGTAGGTGCGAGAGCTGGAGGCAGAACTGGAAGATGAGCGCAAACAGAGGGCTCTGGCTGTGGCAGCCAAGAAGAAAATGGAAATGGATCTGAAAGACCTGGAAGGTCAGATAGAGGCTGCAAACAAGGCTCGGGATGAAGCAATCAAACAGCTACGTAAACTTCAGGTAAGCGAATGACCCGGGCTGCCTTGTCTCATTGGGACAGTCTCTTAAGCCTGGTGCTACTGTTAAATACACTTGTAATTTGAAGGCAAGAAGACTGTCGGACTCAAATATCCTGTATATGTCATAGTGTATCTGGTATGAGCGGTTCACCTGTTCAAATATCATTTCATCCTTATATCATCGAGAAGTTAAGAAACTAGAAAAAACATTTCTATTCATTGACATCTTTATCAACACTTTGTATGATAATTGACTGGATATTACTTTATGAGCTACATATTAGAAATTTTGAGTTGTTTGATCTTTGAATTTGCTGCTTTAGCTTCAGTGCTTCCTAAGTCTTTCCTCCTCAATTTGAACATTTTAAGGTGTTTCCATAAAATAAAATAAGGATTAAATATCAGTTGCTTTTAAGAACCTGCAAGAAGCCCTTTTTTTTTAGTTTATCAACCAAACTTGGCCCTCATGTCCAGTCTTTGTTTCACATTTCCAGAAAAATAGTCAACATTTGACAGATTTGCAGTTTTACCTGAGATTTTTAGCTGTGACCTGAAATTGCAGGAGTATGAGGCCATACCAAGACTATGTAAAACTTACGAGAAACCAAATTACCTGTGTCCTGGCTTTTTCCACCACGGTCCAAGAGCATTATCTCTCCACAGGTTTGATGCTCGAAGGTAATTGAGCAGCTTTTTATCAGAGCTTTATTTTGTTACAAAAAAATACACCAGATAAAATAGGGCAAGCTCTAAAAAGGTGTGTTTTTGACTAGGAATGAATGATGGAGATGTTAGAAAATAAAAATAAGAACTGAAAATTCATTTAAGTGGAATGAAGCCACTTTAGGCAAAGATCTTCCTTCTTAAGAGATGAAAAGGGCTTCAGTGCTGCTGATAAAAACTTGTGATTGCCCTAATGCTGCATGGCTGTGTGTTTTTTTTTTTTTGTCTTCCTCCCAACTACAGGCTCAAATGAAAGATTACCAGCGGGAGCTGGAAGAAGCACGTGCATCCAGAGATGAGATTTTTGCACAGTCCAAAGAGAGTGAAAAGAAGCTCAAGAGTCTTGAAGCAGAAATCTTGCAGCTCCAAGAGGTGAGATTAAATGCAAGAAAATGCTTTTTTTCTTGCTAGAGTAAGGCAAATTCAGAAGCCTCCTTTCCACATGCCCATATTCCTAAACTCTTTTGCAAGTTTTCAGTGACTTTGTAGGAATCATTCAAGTAGTCTCTACTTGGTTTCTCTGTTTGGGAAGCAGGAAGGCTTTACTATTGCTTGAAATGATAAAAGGCCTCATTAAAACTTGGTTAAGGTCACTAGGGAATCTCTAAAAGGTGCAGTACATAGTGTCAGCACTAAAATTGATTGCTGAAAATCCATGACCTAAGAATTCCTGCTATTTCTTAGTGGACCTTTTAAGTCTGCAGAGGTTTCTCACTCCTTGTGTCCTCGTCCTATCTCCTACAGCCCTCTATTCCCTCACTGTTTTCAGCTCACGTCAGAGCTCTGTCTTGCTGAGTATCACTTATGCATCATTATCTCCTTGGTGTGCTGCGAGGTCAAACATCAGAAGACCTGCTGTGAGCAGGAGACTTGTCAACACTTCGTGCTGCATTAACTGCACATCAGTGTTTGAAACAGTCACTGAGATTTCACTACATTTACTAAACTTGAGGTTTACAGATAACTTTTAAGTGACTAGAGCTTCTTCATGCATCACTCTAGTGGTCCTCAAACTTCTGAGCCTTGTACTTGAAATGTATCTGGGGTTCCCTTTTAGCAAGTGCCTGGTATTTACACCACAGACAGTTTATACTGATTTACTGTCTGTTTTAAGTTGAATTAATACTGCAGTCATATAGAAAATAAAGGGAAGTTTCAAGGTGGTGTAGCTAGTCATTACCTGATTGCCCGCTAGGTTCTGCCGCTGTTGGTTTGGTTTATCCTTCTATCCTAGAAGTCCTTTAAGGGTAAATTGCTTGCAAAATTTGAAATCGCTAATAAATCTCTTCTTAAATCTTTGCAGGAGTTTGCTGCATCCGAAAGAGCCCGTCGCCATGCGGAGCAAGAAAGGGATGAGCTGGCTGATGAGATTGCAAACAGTGCTTCAGGAAAGTGAGTCATCAAATGTATTAACTGCATCTGGAATATTTCAGGGAGCAGTACCTCTAATTCTCAGCAGTCACTTTATAAATTCTCATCTGTTTTATCCTTCTTTCTCTTCCATCATGAAGAGAATTGCTAACACAGCAATCTCTGACAATCTGTAATGCCTCAGTTTTCAAAAGCAAACTATCCAGTTGCTTTCTACCAGGTTGAGACCACATCTTGTCCCCACTATTGCCTGTCTAGGTCGGCACTGCTGGATGAGAAGCGCCGCCTGGAAGCTCGTATCGCCCAGCTGGAGGAAGAGCTGGAGGAAGAGCAGAGCAACATGGAGCTTCTCAACGAGCGGTTCCGAAAGACCACGCTGCAGGTAAAGCAACTCTTGGCAATGCTTTGGGGGCAGATTGTATGTCAGTGTGTGGTTAAGTGTGCAACAGCACCAAATAATCCGTTCTTCCTCTCTGACAGGTTGATACACTGAATTCTGAGCTAGCTGGCGAGCGGAGCGCTGCCCAGAAGAGTGAAAATGCACGGCAGCAGCTGGAGAGGCAGAACAAAGAGCTGAAAGCCAAGCTGCAGGAACTGGAGGGATCTGTGAAGTCTAAGTTCAAGGCAACAATTTCTACTCTAGAAGCCAAGATTGTGCAGCTAGAAGAACAGCTTGAGCAAGAAGCCAAGTAAGCGCAGTCTGTTTGCTGGGGTTTGCTCTATCAGTACGAAATGCCTGAAACTTTAATGTCTTAAGTTTTCACGGGGCAGAGATGTGAGCTTATATAAAATAGACATTAGGTTCTGTTATCTAGAAACTTACTGCTGAAGGAACATGCTATGACTAGATCGTTGAGAAATAAGCAGAATTAAAAGCTGAAGAATCAGTTTGTTCCATGACTGAAACTGATGAATTAATTCCTGAATTTAACCAGCTGCTGTATGTGGAGGCTCCCTGGCCCATAGGGTGTTTCAGAAGTTCTTGAGACAACTTGAAGCTTCCCTTTGAGACACTGGTCTCTGTGGTTGTAGGAAGCAAGATTAACAGCTTAGTCTTGGTGGTTCAAACAAGTGGAGAACACAGATGTCTGCAGAACACAGGATTCATCTCATCTTCTTCATGTCCATCCTTTCTATCTCAGTCCTCAGCTCTGTTTTTAAAATATTTCCCCCCAGAACACTCTAAGGTAGACAGTCTTGTTGCCATCTCTTTCTTTAGCACTTTTGGCTCTGGGAGAGGATTGCATTCTTAGTTAGCAGAATTCTTAAAACTGCTCAGAGGAGTCTCATTGTAAAAAAGCACTTTCCCTCCCGTTCTTTTTAGACTCGAAACCAACCCGCTATTCCTCCCATGCCAAGGCTCTATGTTACCAAAACTGCATCCCAGCTAACCTGCAGCGTACTGAATCTAGGGTGGTGGTGTTGATAGTGGGAGGCCTATCAGGAAAACTGAATCATCAGCTGTGCAGTGGAACAGGGGCCTTTCTGAAATAACAGATCTCGTTTTCCCGGCCTTTGAATACAGGAGCCAGTTCTGACTTATCACTCTTGTAGGGAAAGAGCAGCTGCTAACAAGCTGGTGCGTCGTACTGAGAAGAAGCTGAAGGAAGTCTTCATGCAGGTGGAGGATGAGCGTCGGCACGCAGACCAGTACAAGGAGCAGGTAGGCAGAGGGCCTTGGTTTTGAGGGCTGTGTCTCAGAAAAGGCAGATTGAATACGACTTCCAGTAGAGAAGACCTGTTAAGATAATGGTTTTACTAAAAGATCTGAGAGAATCTCCATCCTGATGCCCAGGGTTCAGTGCTGCAAGTCACTGTTTTGGTTGCCTCCTGCTGTGCTGTCGGTGCTGGTTTTCCCATTGCCAGGGAGGAAAGGAAATAGATGAAGCTCTCAATGGCCTGCAGCCTCCCCCGTGTTCCCATGCAGCAGGTGCTGAGCATTTTAAAGGGCTGAACCATTAGAGTGGTTTCTTGCTAGATCCCAGCAATCAAAACCTCCCCGTTTTAGCTTTGGTGTGGTGGGCTACTGTGCACTGCACAGTCACTGTCTGCTTGTGCACAAACCTTCTGTCCTCCCAAGCCACGGGGCTGCAGCTGCCCACTTCGATCCTGACGATCTGACTTTATTTTCCAGATGGAAAAAGCAAATGCCAGGATGAAGCAGCTCAAACGTCAACTAGAGGAGGCTGAGGAGGAAGCGACTCGTGCAAATGCTTCCCGGCGTAAACTTCAGCGTGAGCTGGATGATGCCACGGAGGCCAACGAGGGCCTGAGCCGTGAGGTCAGCACGCTGAAAAACAGACTAAGGTAAGAGGCAGCAACAGAAATCAGACAGGGTTTTAGCCAGGGCCTTCTGTTTCTCTAGTCTATCTTCATAATACCTGCATCTTTGGGGAGCATCTGGCTGTGGGACTGCAGAAGCAGAACCCCTAGTGTCAGGTGCTGGGTCAGGTTGAAATCTGCTGAGAACTGTGGAATCAGCACAGTGCTGATAAGCTGCTGGACCACAAAGAAAGTTCCTGACAGCTCTTGGAGCCTAAACTCATGTGTTCCTGAAGGTTGATCATACAAGACAGTCATAGGTAAAGATAGAACAGCCCAGCTCTGCTTCCTCAGTGACATGTATTGATGCCTTTTGTCATAGCCCGCCCTGGTGGTGTCAGCACCTCATGAGAGCTGCTCTTATGGAGATCTAGGTTTGTATCCACTGCAGAAGGGGCGTTGAAAGAAGTGAGGCCGGTACAGGACGAACCACCTCGAGGGGCAGAGAGCAGGCAGTAACTGGCTGGTAGGAATGGCAGGCGAGTGCAGCACCACCTCTCGAACGAGCAGTCAGTATCTTTCAGAGAACCTGCACTAAGTACTTGGGCTTGGTGCTCATAAAGGGGGAATATTTTGAGTACCTGAGAGCAATGGTATGAAGTCAGAAAAAATACCTGGAATACTAGAAATTGTTTGGACACAGCATGACCCGTTGTTAGGGGATGTTGTTGTTAAGAGAAGTTCTCAAATTTGCTGGTAAAATTTGCCCTGTGGGTGGCCTGGAGCGGAGCCGCTGCATTCCCCTTGCTGTTGAGCAGGAGCTTCTCCAGGGGCAGCCGTCCGCTGCGCGATTCGCGCTGGGCGAGACGTGACACCTGAGCGGGTGCTGGCCTCTTGTTTGCAGGAGGGGGGGCCCCATCACCTTCTCGTCGAGCCGCTCTGGACGGCGCCAGCTGCACATCGAAGGGGCCTCCCTCGAGCTCTCCGACGACGACGCGGAGAGCAAAGGCAGCGACGTGAACGAAGCGCCGCCCGCCCCCGCAGAGTAGAGCCCCGCGCACCGCTGCATGCAGAGACCTTCTCCACAGTAGTCGGCAGAACAAGGAGGACTTACGTGACCACCAAACTGCCTTGTGGCCTCAAAATCTGCCTTATGTCAAGTCGGCATGCTACAAGGTTACTTATCATAGGTCAACTATGTCTTAAGGCTCTCTAGCCTCAACATACTGTACCCTGCTTCAGATATAGGTACAACTGCTTTTTTTTTTTATATATATATAGTAAACAAAATGGGATCGTCTCTGTTCAGTGCATCTATTTTCCAGACACTCATTGTAAAGCCATTTTATAAAGCATCATGTGAAGGATAAAACTTTTTTTTATCAATACAGAAACTTCATTCCCAGAGGGTAGGTGGTTGGGACAGACCCGTTGTCATGACTATGCATGCTTTGTTGTACAGACAACATCCTTCCATTTCTTCTGTGCTCAGGCGGCCCTTGGCCGTGCTGAGTCTATTGGATCATTGAAGACCAAACTGCACCTGTATCTTTCTTTGCTCCTACTTGGTGCGATCCGCACACAATCAGCAAGCGAACTGTGAAAAGGCCTTGGGAAGTGTTAGGAGGGAAGGGTAGGGATGAGTGAGTAGTGTCCGTTTTTTTTAACCTGCAGTATCATTTTGAAGTGTTCTCAGCGCCCGCGTCACCCGTTAGTGTTCATGCAGTACAGGCGACCTGAACTAGCGTCACCGCTCTTCATCTGTACAGGATGCCGCGTCGGTAGAGACCTGCTTATCGCCACCCGCAACCCGTCTGTGTATATATAGTAAGGCTAGTATAATGTGAACACCAGTGGAAAATAAACACACAACACAGGCAAAATTAATTTATTAATTTATGGCTGAGCAGTCTTCAGGACATGGAGGAGCCGAGTAGCTGCACCGTGACCTGAGCCCCCGCGATCCCTTAGCCAGTGTCAGTACCGGAGCTGGTCCACGGGCAGCCGGAGCAGCGCGCGGGGAGCGCGGCTCGGCCGGAGCCTGCGCGTCACGGGGCTGCAGCCAGGGATGTTGCCTGCCTACGAGTTAACATGCCAGTGGATGTGAATCCTTTTTTTTTTTTTTTTTTTTGTTTTTGTTTTTTTTTGTTTTGTTTTTTAATTTTTGAACAGTATTACAGCAAGTAGTTAGCATTTTTTTTTTGTTTAAATAGCTGAAAAACTGACATTACAGAAAGTGCCTTAGACACTACAGTACTAAGACAATGTTACATATATAATTTGCCTATATAACAATGATTTAATGTATTAATTTTGACTGTGCTTCATATCATGTACCTCTCTAGTCCAAGTGGTATTATTGATATTAGTGACAATGAATCAGTGTTAACTAGGAAACTTCCTCTGCCACATGCTCGAAACAACATGGATTTCCTTTTTGGTTAAAAGCTTTAACATCTGTCGCAAAGGTTTTGTTGTGTGTGTTTGGATATTTTTAATCAAACTGGCTGTTGACCACCAGGCATCTGACTGCAAATATCTTGTTTTCTTGTATACCCATATTTCTAGACAATGATTTTTGTAAGACAATAAATTTATTCATTATAGATGCGGCCGCCTGCTCTGTTTACTTCCAGGAAGAGCTATCTCCTGAGGCTGGCATAGACCTTAATAAACAAGAGTATGACTGGACGCTGCCTCTTCCCTTCTTACTGCTTTTGGGTTGTTTCTTGCTTTTCTTGTGCCCTACGTGGAGCAGAAGGGACCTGACTGTGGGGCCAGACCTCCTGCTCTGGCAGCACGTTGCTGTTGGAGGGAGATGGGGAACCCAGCACTGCTGCTCTGGACCATTGCACAGGGGCACCCCTTCCTTATTTGGCCTCAGTTTCTGTCTTTAACAAAGTGTTGTCCTCTCCTTGTCGTAGATGCAGCAGCCACGCAGACCCAAAATTGCATGAACTGGGGCTGAGCACACGATCCTGGTGCCAGGGTCTGCCCAGCTGGGGCAGCAGATGAATAAAAAGGTGACGGGACTAACAACTTCATTAGGTATGGGTGAAAACAAGAAGTATAAAAATAGTAGTTTAACACCTTATGCTCTGCATCGGTGACAAAAGCCACTGGCAGCTGCTTCGTAGGCTCCTGGGGAGGACTCAAAGGCCCAGAGCCACCAAGGCTACAAGGGAGGAACCAGGTTCTTGCATAGGAGGGTCCAGGGCATGACCAGGTACCAGGGACAAAAATAAAAGCAGCAGCTCCCTTGTTCCCCACCCCAGGGACAGGCACAAATAACAGGACACAGCACAGCCACACATCCCCTTCCTGCAGACTCCACTCCTTCCACATTAAAAGAACTTTATTTTTGGAAGATTACTCTCTTGGATTTTTAAACCACATGATTGGTGTCACCACTGTGGTACAGTACACTGTCCTATTGAAACATGCCATATAGATTCTGAATAAATAAACTACAAAGCCCAAGTTATGTACAAAGATCCTAGGCAAAGATATTATGTTTACAAACCTATGTACAATAAAACAAATGTAAACAGTCAAATGCAGCCAAGGATGCACAGGAAGAGGAACATACAAAACCCAGTGGTAACTGGGGACTCTTCCCCCTCCCTCCTGCTGGGGCAAACATGGGTTTTTCTCTCAGCAGTTTTAACTAAACCAACTTGGAGCTGTGGAGCCAAATAAAGGTGACTGAACCGATGGGGAAGGAAGATTTTTAAACCCACACACCAAACCCCAGCTGGGTTTGCTGGTTCATTTTAAAATCCACCAACTCTGAGGCACATAAAGACAGCAAAATATCGCACAAATAACATTGCCTGAAAAACCCACAAGGTACACGGTCGCCCAAAACTGTCACAGAAGCCCATAGGTGACACTGTAAAATCCAGTCATATAGTACAACGATCTGAACATGGGTTGGATGTCTAAACGGTTCTGGGAGGGGGGAGCCCAGGGGCAGTGAAGCCAAGTGGATTTGCAGCTTCCTAAAGCTCTTGAGGAGTCTCTGCATTGGAGGTGGTTTAAGTTGTACTGATACAGGCAGGTTAAACTTGTCCGATACAGGGAGGGCACCGAGGGGCAGGAAACGTGCTCGTTACAGCTGCTCAGCGCCCCCCTGGCTGCTCGTCCTGGTGCAGCCCTTAGCCCCGTGCGGTGCTGCTGGCTGGGGCCAAGAAGGTTGCGGTGCCCCTCGCTGCCAACTTGTCCCCTGTGTGTGGCTGCAGGGCCCCTGCTCTCCCCCAGCCCTGCAGTGATGGCGGCAGGAGGGTGCAGGGACACTTACAGTCACTTACGCAGCTGCTGTAGCTCGGGCACAAGGCTGGATCCAAGGCCGGGGTGCG
Source organism: Crypturellus undulatus (assembly GCA_013389825.1). NCBI lineage: Eukaryota > Metazoa > Chordata > Aves > Tinamiformes > Tinamidae > Crypturellus > Crypturellus undulatus. The sequence goes on from VWPW01008652.1 coordinate 239,023, forward strand.
GAGGGCTGAACATGCCACCCTCTCCAAGCCCTGCCCTGCTCCACTGTGGAGAAGCTGGAGCTTTGCTGCACCTGCACCTCTTAAGTGTCCAGATACTGGAGCAGGGAGAGGGCGAAGGCCTCATTTTGGAGGAGCCGCTCAACATCTGGATCATGCTAAACCTATGCTAGACGAGATAAAGTGACAGGCCAAGCACCCACAACTGCATTTGGCCTGGCGAGACCCCCTGCGTCCTGTGAACCAGAGCACTACACATCTCAGCTTGTGCAACACGCAGCGTGTGGCCAAGGCAGAGAGCAGCTGCTACAGCGATAGGAGAAAATAAGTTGTATTAACATGGCATGGAGGGCTGCGGCGCAGGGCCCTGCAGTGGGGACCATAGTGCGCCTGGGGCAGCACGGGGGAGGAATCCGAAGCGCTTCTGCTCGTGGTGGCTTGAGAAAAGCAATTGCGAGTCCGAGCACGGGCTGCCCGCGGCTCATACGCTTAGGGGGAGCATGCCCGGCGCTGACGACGGTCTGGAGGAGCCCAGGCCAACAGGACCTTGATCGAAGCCGTTTACCGCCCTGGGAAGGAACAAGAGACAAGTCAGTCAGTGATGAGCGGCCCCCTAAGGAAGCTGCTGCTCCTGCTCAGCTCTCCCCACCACCACAAGACAGGGGCCATCCCCACCCTTGTGGCATCCTGACCGTGTCTGTCCCCAGCTGGGCTCCAAGGCAGCGGAGGGGCGGGTGCAGGAGGGAGGTGGACGCTGCAGCACAGGGCAGTGGGGACGGAGCCAGGGATGGAGCCGGAGCGGCTGCTCCGAGCGCTGCAACGGGGCACAGCAGGGACAGGGGGCTGCCCCCTGCACCTGTGACAGCCACCACTCGGTGGCAGAGGAGGCTGCACGCACACACACACACGCTGCAGTGCCCAGGCAGGTACCTGCTGGCCAAGGTCACCAGACGGGGGGGCCAGGGCCTGCCGAGGCCCCAGGCTCCGCAGAACCAGAGCCTCAGGGTTTCTCGGCTGCAGAGAGTGGCAGCACAGAGGGCACCGCTGCCCACGGGGCTGGGCAGGCCCGCGGCTCTGACTGCCTCCCCATCCCGGCTTTGCTGCAGCTCTGCCAGAGCCCCTGCAGTTCAGCCCTACACAGAGCTTCCCTCCAGGTTCACCACAGCCCCGGCAACTAAGAGGACACGTCCAAGCCACCATCGCCACCGAGCTGGCACCTTGCCACTGTTATTACATTTATCCTACTGAAGGAACATCGGGGTGGAGAGGAAGAAACCCCCCCAAAAAAGAACATTTTCTCACAGGGCAGGACAGGTCCCTGGTCTCATCGGGCAACTAGTGACAAGCAGCTTCTCAGCGCCCCGTGCTGCCCATCCCCAAGCACAGGCAGCTCTGGCACACAGAGGGGCCTTGTGCTGCTTTCCTGGCCCAGCTTCCCCATCACCATGTGCCCTAGCCCCGTGGCAGCACGGCCAGGACCTTCCCACCAGCCTCCCAGCACCATTAATTGCACATCCGTCTCCTGCTTGGACACACTCAAACATGCATTCACAGCTGCAGGAAAGGAGAAGTGAGTCGAGGCACAGATGCACTCACTACTTGCAAGGGCACGAAGCCAGCGTGATCTCCACCTGCCCCTGCAAGTTGGTTTCCACCTAGGAAGCAACTGTGCCAAGCAAGACAGTAGAAAACCAACAAAGCGGGATTAAAACGCAGCAGTTTGCTGGCTTAGAAAGCACCAGAGAAAACTGATGTCGGGCATTAGGAGACCACACGTCCTGGAGCTGCCCCGCTCGTGTCTGACAGTGGCCACGCGCTGAAGTACAGGAGCAGAGGAAGGGCTGCTCGGCGACTTGGCCGCTGCCACCATTGGATGGCGCCCGGCTGCTGTCCGCACGAGCGTGGGCTCTCAGCCGGGTGGAGCCTCTGGCTGGGGATCTCCGGGGAGAGCAGCATGGGAGCCGCTGCCAGGGGATGAAGCAACCTCCTTCGAGTGCAGAGTTCGCAACACGACGCACCAGGGAGCCAGGCAGGGCAGGCACGTGTCCCCCTGCGATTCCCCTCATGGACCTGCCACCAGCCAGGAGGTGCCTGGCTGTCACTGCATGACCTCAAGACCACGATGGGGTAGCTGCGGATCCCCAGTTCGTCCCCCATCCTGCAGACAGGCAGGTCCAACTCGGGCAGCACAAACTGCCCCCATATCCTGTGGGGCACTAATGGCTCCTGAACAGGTTTCCCCACTGCGGGGAGAATCCCTCCGCAGATGAGCCTGGCTTTGCCTACACACACTGCTAAGAGGAGACATCTCCGCAACATCCCTCCATGCTCCTCACCCGCCTGCAGAGCCCGTCACGCGGCCTGTTGATGTTCCCTGGGCCTGGTCTCAATCTGTGAACCACAGGCAGAGTCCACCGCTGGCTCCAGAGGAGCCTCGGCATGGACATCTTCAAAGAAAACCTCCCATTTGAGGCAGAGCTGCTCAACAAGCGTCACCGATTCACCCGCAAAACCACCAGGATTGTGTGAAGAGGCACCAACACTCTGCAAGATGGGAGGACCCACAGCATGGACACACACGAGGGACACAACCCAGCCAGGCTTTTGGCTCAACACAGGAAAGACAAGTCCTGTGTAGAAGAGGCCTGAGATTTCCCCATCATTTGTTGTTTAAAAACTACTGTCAGGACGGCCCAGAGTGCTCCCCGTGAGAACTCTTCCCAGTTACCTGCATTTCTCAAAGCACCCTAACTTGCCCAAACTTGTCCTCAGTTTTGATGCAAAGATGAAGTTAAGATTTGCAGAAAGTCCCCTCGGCAAACGAGGCACAGGAAAAAGCTGCAAATAGTAACAACACATGAGGGCAGGAGGTAACACTGAAAGCTGGAATTTTGGCTGAGCTCATTGAGATCCTATCCAGCCATGAGTGTGGGCTGTTAACATGAAAATGCACACAAAAAGTATTGTTTTAGATTAAAAAAAAGTGAAAATAAAAATAACAGATTAAATAGAGCAATTTTAAAAATACAAGCGCTCACACATCACTCCAGCCATCAACTGCCCTGTACAGGCCCAGCCCACAAACGGGGCCGCTGCTCCCAGAGCTGATGCTGCCGCAGTGATCAATCAACCCAAGAGGGTCGTCGTTTGCCTCCTGCTTTTANGTTTTAGATAAAAAAGGGAAAATAAAAATAACAGATTAAGTAGAGCAATTTTAAAAACACAGGGCTCACACATCACTCCAGCCATTAACTACCCTGTACAGGCCCAGCCCACAAGCGGGGCCGCTGCCCCCAGAGCTGATGCTGCCGCAGTGATCAATCAACCCAAGAGGGTCGTCGTTTGCCTCCTGCTTTTAGCTCTTTGCCCCATCTGTTTGCCCCAGGCTGAGGGGCTCCCCATGCTGTGCTCTTGCAAACCGACTCCTGAGCCCCTTCTGGTGGAGCCCAAATCAGCAGTCCCTGCTGGAAGCACCAACGAGCATTTCTTACTGCCTGTTCCTACAGGGATATGCATTTTATGTCCACTTCTAACCCCTCTCTCTGAATCACTTGTATTTAGTTTGCTCTCTGCAAGCTTCATTGGAACGAATTTGGGTTCTGTAGCCTGGAAAAGATACAAATGAGCGAATGAATGTATATTTAAAGCAGAGCTGAATTTAATACCCTTACACTGAGGCCTTCTGAGCTGTAAATTCTGAACAAAACCTGGGTAGACGATCCTTTCTAGGGCTGAATAAGCCGGCCTAAGGACTAAACGGATGTGGTCAAAGCACACTTGGGGACTAACTCAGTAAGAAAACAAGAGGAAAAGCGACTTTCCAGACAGATCAGAGCCTTCAAGCAGGCCACTTATTCTCCTGAACAGCAGGAACAGCACAAGGAGGCACAGGGATGTCCTGAAGATGCAAGGAAGAGGACAGAGATAAATCTGTGGCCAGTTTTAAGCTGGGAGGTCACCTTTTGCCATCATGGGAACCCCCTACATTCCCCTAATAGGGGCTAAACAAGATGGTCCCGGTGTCAGGTGCCGCGAGCTCTCTGGGCACCAGTGCTGTGCGCCACGGAGGGGCTGCCCGGCACGTGAGCAGCTTTGCTGGCACAAGCACTGCCAGCGGCTCCTTTGCCAGGGAGTGCAACAGGAATCGCGGGGCAGCCGCTCGCTGAGTGCTCCATCCTTCCCCCCGGCTCATTCCTGCGCTCCTCTCGTTTCACCCCTGTGCCACGCACTCATGCCAGGAAGCCAGCGTGGGACAGAGCCCTCAGAAGACCCTTGCAGGCAAAATGCCCCAGAGAAGGCGAGCTAACTTCTGCAGTGAACTGCAGCAGTGCTTCACCTGGTCTCTCTGCTGCACCCAGTTTGCACGGTCCTCTTGGCAGGGGTGTTAGACCAGAGAGCAGGCAGCGCGCAGCAGCCTTACGGTTGCAACAGGTCACAAGACCAGAGAAGTTCATCTAACAAGAAGGAAGAGAGAGACTGTGGCCTTGAGCTTTGATCATCGCCTGTTAGTTTGTAGAGCTAGGAGAGCTACCTCATGCTGTTAGCGTAACCACCAAGTCTGCACTTCCAAGCACCAGAGTTAAAATGCATGCAGCTTTATCATTGCAAATGAATTCATTTACCCATGACCAAGGTGGGAAATACGACCTTTTCACGCCTAGGTGGAGAAAAATTGAAACAGTTTATGTATACAATAAAGACATTCTTGGGTACAAGTCTGCATGCAAGAAACAGGGAAAAGCAGAGGCGTTAAAACTCACCAGTCCTTTCCCCTTAGACCTCTGTACTCTAAAACCTGGCTCTGAACAGTCAAGCTGAGGCAAGAGCCAGCTCTCCCACTACACTTCAATGCATGGCCCAAATTAAGGAGCAGAGTTTTGCAGAGCACATGGACTCACCTGTACTTGGGATACCCCCAGGGTCCCCTCTTTTACAGTGATACTGTCTTGTATTTTTATTTTATTAAAATGAACTAGAGAATGGCAAGAACACCCTGATTTTACAGTCTGAAGTACTGGAATGAAGGCTGTGGACAGCAGCATCCACCATGTCATGCATCAATATGTTTCACCACAGGACTGTCCACAGGTGAGAAGCACCTCTGCTTGCTCAATTTAAACTCTCTGGAACTGATTTTAAAACTCTGGAATACAGCCAGGCAAGTTGAGAAAAGAGTAAATGGCAACTACAGCAAAGACTTTGGACGGCAGGAAAGCCAGAAGGGAAGTGGGGAGCAGTATATAAGGAGTTAATGTCCCAAGGAATAAATGCCAGTCTCAGTTCACTTGCTATCTCAGCCCAGTTACTCAGACAGAGGTCTCTGTGGAGCCCGTCGAGGTGAGAGCCATTTTGTTTCCCAGCTGGAGCAAAGGTAACAGCCACTTAAGAATAATTACCAAGAGCACTAAGAGCACCTATGTCAAAACATCCTCAATTGCTGTTCTGCTAGGCTCTGGCATCCGTGCAGAAATATCCTGCTTGCAAAGGAACAACCTGCAACTCAGAGCAGACTCTGCAGAACTAAACACAAACAAAAACCCAACTTCCTTGACTCGTCTGATTCTCCAAAGCTAGAGGGCAAGCCCAGCTGTCCTGCAAGCCTCCCCTAAATACTGCTCAGGTTTGGAGCTCCTACCCCTGCTCCAGTCTATTGTGCTCTTTAAGATACCGCTCAGCTCCTCTCTGTAAGCAAAGAGCAGAGACTCGACAAACATTTTAACCAACAACAGGGCAAAGGAAGGGGGATAAACAGAACTGTAATGATGTAGCTGAGTTGCTTGTACTCAGTTATGTGGCTTTCACCTGTAGACAAAGTTTTTCATAGCAATGTGGAGACACGTATGCAGATGCTGCATTTACCCTACAGTGTGCGCAGACCTTGAAAGAGGCAAGAGGACATGGAGGGAGCAGAGGTAACAAGTAGGACAGGGACCACTATCCCCAAGCTTAGCAAGATGCGTAGGTGCAGAACAGGACAGCAGGACTGTACAGAGACCCCTAACATCTTGCAGGCAAGTGCATCAGTCACCTCCATTCACTTTTGTGGCCTGCTAAAACTCTGTGGTTGTTCTAGAAATTGGGTATCATTAGGCTGGGTTTCTAAGGATTCCTCAGCTACAGCCTGCTCCTAATCACAGGGAGCCAGCCCGGATAAGTGTGATGGCAATCTGGATAATTAGAAGCGACCTCCACCCCACACAGCAATCAGCTTACTTGTGCCGCCTAAGTCAGTGCAGCAACTGCAAACTCAGTTGCTCCATAGCAAATACCCAAGGGGCTTGCAGCTGAGACCCGGCCCCTAAATGAGCACTGCCTGGGGATGTGCGTGGCCCCCAGCAGCCTCAGAGCACACAAAACACAAGATCTTGTCAGCTCCTCCCAACGCCTCCCTTCCAAAAGCAAAGAATAGCATTGGAAGCTCTAGGAAGTTGCATTCAGGATTGCAGGAGGTGACCTGCCCTGCTACCCACTTAGCAAAGTGATTCAGCACTCAGAAAAAAAAATGACTCCAGGAAGCTCAGTGCTCAGTATCTCTTGTTTTCTAAATGTACTCTAAGATAGCAAAAATTCCATTATTTAGAGGGTGGTTTTTTTTTTTTTTTTTTTTTTTTTTTTTTAAATCAAGTATGTGCTGAATATTGACATTACCATGCACTGGCTTGCAGTTTAACATGGAAGATTGCCCCAGCGCCAGGCGCATGACGCACGCTGCATTCAGTGACACCAGACATTGATCTCAGCACCATTATGCAAACACTGGAAGAGAGATGCACTTTGCTCTCTGCTCCCTGAAGCTGCTCCCTCCAGCCTTGCATAAAACCACAGGGTTCAGCACTACGAAGGGCTGCAGGGAAAATCCTCCTGCTGATCTGCAAGTGTGCAGCATCAGAGAGGAAGCTCTGAGTGTGGGCAAACCACGTAACAAACACACGTCCCTTCCTTCCCCGTGAAAGTAGCTTCTGCTTTGTGGGCTGACGTACAGCTCAGCCAGGATAAGGACATTTCTCCTACACCAGCTAGAACTAGCAGTTTATGACTCTTTCTTCTCCCCTAACAGAGGAGGAAGCAAAGCAAACAGGTCACCACCCTCCGAGAGAGCATTTACTGCCTGCACTAAGCTGCTCTTACTGAGGGAATCTCCAGATTTGCAGTTAATGCACTTCCCCACACACCAGTAACTATGGCAACTCCACCACTATTTATTGGAGATCCTTGTGAAGGTCACAATTCATCTCATAAGCAGGTTTGCTGTCTGGGTTTCACTTGAGAGGCAGAGACTGAGAGATTAGGCAGCAGGGGTGGAGCAAAGGCACTGACGTCCTAACAGCTGAGAGTCACAAGCTTTATTTCCTCTTTACTTTGTAGAATTCAGCACCAGTCTTGCTTCCCCATCCCTTGGGACTTTGGCTCTTCAAATTATTAGTCTGACTGGATTAAAGATGTGCTGGGTTAAAACAAGCCAGGAATAGCTTCTCCTCCAGGTAACTTCCCAAAACACACTCCTCCTTCACAGCAAAAGAACATCCTGACTTACCCTTTGTCAAAGAAAGATGTATGCCCAGGATGAGGGTACTTTGTGCCGTTGCTGTTCATCACGCTGCTGTTAACATTCCCTGAAATGTAGGATTTCCGCGACGCCTGGTCCTTTGCAAAATTCCTGCAAGCAGCTAGTTTGGATTCTAAGGCCTGTGAAAGAAAAATAAATAAAAAGGTAATGTTTTTAGAAGGAGGTTTTCTGCTCATGTTCAGTCCTCAACATGGCCACAGATCCCCAGGCCCCGAAGCCCAGGGTGATGGGATAAATATTAGCAAAATCTGAATGAAATGAAACAAAGCTGTGTGTCACCCAGTTACAAAAGAAATCCATTAATAAAATGCTGATGCAGACTGACAGGCACAATTCCTTTCCATTAGGGTTAGGATTTTGCAATACATCGGTTCAGTAAGGAAGCCAAATCTTGGCAGAAGCACTGAAGTCCAATCATTTGAGGACCAGACTCAAATGTGTTATTGTCCTGAGGCTGTGGGCAGTGCATTTCAGCACTCCTGTGCCTGTAGTAGCTCAGTTTTCAGGCATGGCAGTTGAAGAGTCTCCTGCAAACTCCCATCATGGATGGCACTCCATGATGAACCTGGCAGGACTTCACTCCTAGAGTAGATGCAGGTCCAGACCTATTTACTGGGTGATGACTCAAGACTGGAGAGCACAGGATTGCCAACTTCCTTTTGCCAGAACAGGTGAAGCCCTGCCATTGTAGGGAAGGGGGTGTTGGGGAGAAGTCTCTTGCTCCTTAACTCTGGCATAAGCTAATGCAATGATTTAGAGAAAGCCCTCAAAAAATCCTCAGGTTTCTGGAAGGACCTTGTACATAGAAACACAGACTTCTCCCCAGGAGGATGTCTTCTACCACTCCTTTACTCATCTCTACCACTTTCAAGAAAGCCTGACGAGATCCTTCCTCGATATGTAAGGCACGAGTCTCTCTGCTGACTGCTGGCAAGGACACACTTTCCGCTCAGCGCCACACTCCTAATTTCCTCTTCAGTTTATTACATCACCTACCGTTTCTGCTGCCTAGCATATGAACCAAGACCCAACTTGATGAATACCTGTCTGCTCCAGCGGAAGATCCTTGCAATTATTTGTAACGTCTAAGCCGTGTGCGTGGGCATCCGCACGCTTGCAGACACATGTACAGAAGATAGAAAAGCTCAAGTCCTTGATAGCACAAGGAATTCAGTACTGCTCTATGTAGAAAAATACTCCATTAATAAGCACTGTCACACTATCAGAAAAAGGCCAGCTCTACAAAACCTTGTTCTAGCAGCCCATTTAAGCTTTCTTAGTGACTATACGTATATATTTTTGCTCTTGTTTATTGTTCTCACAGCATCTTTTAGCTGGAAACAGCAAATATGATCCCTGCCAAGTGACTCCCCGTCTCAGCTGCGAGTTAAGAAAGGCAAGGGCGACTTCTCGGAGAGAAAGGCAATCTAGGACACAGGCTGAGGCATCCTCCAAGTAGCCAGGCCTACAATTAGTAGCTGAACATCCTACAATTATTAATGAATAAATTGTAACTTTGTATCACTAGCAGACTGCGAGTCTAGGAGCAGGCTGGGAAGCAAGCACGCTTATTTGGCATTTCCTGTCCTTGCCGAGTAATCCTACGGGATTGTGATTAAGCTCCCTAAATCCCCTACAGACTCTTACTCACAATGATCCCATTTTAAACATGCCACTCTGTAACCCCCGTTGTCCTGCTGCCCTTGCAGAGCAGCTACACTCTTGGCAGCTCCAAATGCAGGCAACGATGTAACTTAATTTCAAACTCTGCCAGAACAACTGCCTGGGCTGCAGTTATTGCTGTTCACAGAGTAAACCATGGGATATGGAGGAAAGTCAGCACCAGAGGCTAGACACAATGGCTGTCCATGCTTCCTCTCAAAACACCAGCGCTCCATTGAAGCACATGAACAAGCTCCTCATGCCTGGAAGCAAAAAGTCATTCTTCACTCAGCTGGAAAGCCTGGCATCCTAAGCAACACTGTAGCAGATGTTGAAATCATTTCTTCCTGCTTATAGTTGTAATCCCTTTAAAGGCTCACACATTTAACTTCCCCATCAACTACCGAAGGGAACATTTGGCTTTCTCCACATTTCTTTTTTTCACTTTCTTATTAAAGGACTCGACCTTTATTCATTTCAAAATACTGTTGCAGATCACATCAGGCACAAGATGACTGATCCCATCTCACTGCGAGACAGAGAAGCATTGTACAGTGGGCACGAATGGGCTGAGATTTGGTTCCCAAATCTGGTCTCAGAGAAACAGTGATAAGCCCCATTTTAAATATGGGCACACATTTGACAATGCTTAGCTAAGCTATCAGAAATCCTGAAAAGCTTTTTGCTCCAGGGGTGAATTTCATCACCCAAAAATGGCATCAGAATCTTAGCAATACAGTTTACAAATCAAGGTAAATTATTAATAGCATTGTCATATATGAAATATGCATTTGGGAAACTACAGTACAGTATGGGCCAAGCCATCTATTTATTCTCCTGCAAGGATGAAAGTTCATCAGCACAGGAACAGAATTAGAAATTCTTCAGCACAAGGCACTCACCCCTACTTTCCGTAAGAGATCTCCCACAATGTTGAGTGCAGATATTCTAGCTGAAGGAGTAAGAGGGCTGGTACCAAATCCATTTGGTATAGCTGTAAACCAAACACAAACAGATTTTATTATAAGCGTCACAGTTCCGTAGTAATAAATAAGTAAAAATTAAGTTCCCTATAGAAGGAAATCTAAAATCCTGATGCAGATTATTCATGATCTGTGGAAAAAAGCTTAATTCCTGCCTACTGCCCTCCTTCCCATTAGGTTGACACGCAGAGTTCATGCACTCTCATCTGCAAGGCTACTGCATGCAACCCGTCTAATCCGCCCTGGGCTTGCTCTGGAATCTACTCTAATTTAAAAAATAGCATATTAATCCTTGTGATTGTTCATAGCCCTCCAGATGGGGAAGAGGAGTGAACTAATGGATTGCTGCCTCCCCACCCAAAAAAAAAAAAAAAAAAAAAAAAAAAAAAAAAAAAAAAAAAAAAAACCACACACACACCCACCCTTGAACAGCATGCACAGTAGAGACATAGTCTAAACTGCTCAAGTTGATACCCACTGTTTACTAGTTAAATCAGAAACATCCAGTCAGTCTAACTCTGCAATTCCAAACACCTTTTATACTCTAATATAAGGAGAGTGCCTACATGAGCTTGATGTGAGGCTTAGACTCATTTTCTGACATAGTTGCTCACCCAAAACCAAATGTACCTGATACTGTTGCCCCAGGATTTAAAAAACACCTTATGCAATGCACACGGGCATTTAAATTGACCCCAAATTTACTAAAAGATTCTGCTTTGACATAGTTGATGAGCTGAACATACTTCCAAACAACTACAGCAAGGTTCTGTGAAGTATACCTTTTGGGGAAGGAAAACTATTTTCTGATCCTTTTCCAACAGGTGTAGCTGGCAAGGAGAGAGATGCCTGGACAGCCGAATCCATCTTCTCACAGTCTAGAGTTGGAGAACTAGGCGCTGACTTTCGAGTGACTTCCTGTTGCCTTTCCCGTACTGCTAACTCTTGCCTCAAGTCTGAGGGGTGAAAGAATAAAACAATTATATTAGTGACCAATTTCTCTAACAAGCACGCTCTCTCTGTTCAACAGGGGAAAAGGAGATCAGGAAACATGCACAATATTCTGCAAAAAACAATTATTTGTTCTATTCAACCAACTTGCTTCTTCCATTGAGAGGACCCCCAATCTCAAAGTAATCACAACTCATTGTCAATATTTTCCATTACAGTTGGGAGTAAAGCAGCAAACAGCTCTCACAGGACCAGAGAACTGTGTGGCTCCCAGAATGTAGCATAAGTGACTTGGCCTCAGCAATTTTCCCCTACCTGTAGTTTAAATCCCATGGAAAATGCATTACAGCAATCTCCTAGGATGTCACAAATGCCTGCTGAACTGTCTAGCTTCTGGTGAAAGCAGAGGCTGGGAAAACGGGGGAATGATATAGTCACAGCTGAAATGAAAGTCTGCTTGAACGCATAAAAGAGAAGCTGCAATTGTTAACTGGAAATTTTATATTTGACACCATGCAAGTTTTTAACATCTAACATTCCTGTATGTTGTCGGGGGAAATAACATGTAGCTTTACTAGCCTATTAAATGCTAGAAGTTTCCAAATGAATCATCCAAGAAACAGGATGACCCATTTGCTGATTTTATCAGTGTTCTATAAAACACTGCCCTAGGCTTCCCTATTTTTTTAGTACTACTGACATAATCCCATATAATAATATTACTTCAGCAAATATTTAGCTTCCTCTTTTCCCATTTGTTATAAGAAACGATTGCATTTACAGCGGTAGCTTTTCATTTGCAGGCATGAACACAACTAAACAAGGTAATGTCCAACAGGTTTAGAAGGAGCAGAAAACAGGGCCTTTATTTATTTTAAAGAGGCTATTTAAGCATTTATTATTTCTTTCTCTGTCATTTATCTTCTCTTCCCATGAAACACAAGCCCAAGGAATGGGAACCTTTGGAACACAGTCCCCATCTTAATTGTAGTTGTGGACTGCAATTCCTTTGTACTCACCTTGGCTAGGAACCTTGAATGAATCTGGTATTTTTTCTCTACACGAGGGAATTTTCTCCCTTAGCTACACTAGACGGAGCATACTGTGTGTAAGCAGCTTGCAACACTTAGGTTACATATCTAGTTTGAGTCCCATTATTACAGGCTTTGTATAAACATGAGTTTTGGCTGCGCACGTCTGTTAATAAGCCAACAATGTACTAAGACACAGAATTAATCAAGCAAACATTACCTCTCGCTTCATCCTTTAATCTCTGGACAGAAACTAGCAATGATTCCTTGTCATCCAGTTCACTTTCTAAAAACGCATTTCTCTCAATAGCCTGGTTGAGTCTTTGTTCAAAGTCTTCCAATGAAACTATTGTTGCCCTAGAAACAAAACCCAGAATATTAGGTTCTTCAGCTTCACTAACATAAAAGCGTATTCAAAAACATAATAGAGGAAAAATGTTAGCAGGGTCTACATTCAAGTTAGTCATTTGAAAGCAATGGAAATGCTTCTTAAAGGGCTAATAAAACTCCAGTGAACCAAGAGCGAGATGAAAAGAACCTGATAGCATCTGGCTCTCAGAGATGTACCAAAGGGCTGGGAAAGAGCTAATCAAGTAGACCTAGCTCCATTTATCCCATGCTGTTCTCCAAGTTATGCTTCCTATCCGTGTATAAGCTCAGGAGGTGCTGCACACTCCAGAGCTCTGACCAGGCAACAGCCTAGGAAGTCCAAAAAGCACTAGGACGTTACCTAAGATCTAATTTGTTCCATGATTTAAGCGAGGCAACTCGTATGCGTCAAAAGCTAGTTGTGCAGCTGAAAGTCTTGTGGAAGCAGGACCTAGACTCTTGGATCTCTTTGCTGCATAGCCAGAGGCTCACTCCTGCTCCCACTCCATGGCAAAATTCCCAATCAGCAAAACGGAAGCATGATCCACTCCCAAACAAGGCGTTTCTAACAACAGCCTCTTCATTTTATGCACTTGCCCAAGACACATTTGTTCCCCACAGTCATTTAGTCATTAGACAAGAGGAAACTCCTTTGGCCTGTTTTACTTAAAAGGGGGTAGGGAAAACATAAGTTTCTTACTTCAAAGAGGCTTTGAGCTACAAGGATCATAAATGTAGGAGTCACCTAGCTGGTAGTATCAAAACCAACGCACTGGCCAGGCTTGCTCTAAGCCTGCTTTTACTGCTTGTTTCTCACAGGAATAAGAAGCACTTCAAGTATCCCTTGCCCTCCTTGCTGTAATGTAATGCTACCAGTTGATGGATGTCAATTCTGTGTGTAAACTGCACTGTACAAAATCATGTGTCTTAGATGGTGTGTGTAGTCTTTTTCTTTTTAAAAGGAATAATAAAAATGATGAATCTAAGTAACAAAAAATAAAGAAAAAAGAAAAAAAGAGACTTGGTGAAAATCTTAGGGAAATAAAGACACTTGGGGTCGTCACCTCTTTGCACGCTCTAAGTCGTCGTTGGCCTGTTCCAACTCCCTCACATACTTATGTAGCTGATCTTTAATGGCCCGTGTCTGGCTCAGGTCATCTTCTAACAATGACACCTGCTTGTAACTCTGCGCATACTGGTGCTCCAGTTTCTCCTGAAAGAAAGAGAACTAGTGAGATAAACATCAGTAACGTACATTCTCCCAGTCATCAGGAGTAAAACGGGGCAAAGTAACAGGTTAGCTGCAGTCTGCTGACTTGGGATTGCTGGTAACAAACAGCAGAACCTGGGGAGTTGGTAAGAGCACTCTGAACGTGACAACAGGGCACAATCTACGTTTACAAACACTGCATTGTTCTCGGAGATCTCATCATAACACAGCTGGCTGCTCAGAGATGCATCCCCACATCTGTTCCAAGTGGTCTGTGCTGCCAGCTGCTCTGAAGCCTCAAACATTTAGGTTGTCAAAAAGAAATCCAACAGCACTGTCTCCCCATGAGTGCCTCTCTCTAGGTAACAACCACACTAACTAGAACTTGCTGGACATCTCCAGGAGCAAGAAGTGAGAATCACTGGAATTTATTATAAAGCTTCCTGACTACAAGGAGAAGCTCCATAAACTCATTTTAGAAAAATTGTAGAATTCCTTCCTAAACATGCTACTAACAGTCCTGAAGATACAAGTAGGAGCTAACAGAAAAAACATATTGACTTTATAAACACATACTAACCTTACAGATATAATTAGAACTGGATAAGTTTTATATGATTATTTGTTCTCTTATTTCCTCTGTATAGGTTTGCAACCCCTCTCTTCACTATAACATCCCCGTGTTACACACAAAAAAACACCCACAACCCACACTTTTCCAGGATCCCAGAAGAGGGAAAAATCTGCTAACCCAGTGGCACTGATTAAAAACCATCTTTTGCACTCCTATTTCCACAGATACTGCTTTTATGAATAAATTATGAGAACTTCAGAAAGGCATAAGGAAAACAAACAAACAAAAAACCACCCGTCTCTTGCAGGTTCTTTCACAGAACCAAGGAAATACTCTGACAAGACAAAAAAAATTGCAAAGAAAGATGACAATCCAGTGGTCCAACAAAACAAGCTTCTGTTGTCTCCCTGTTGCTATGTTCACATTGCCCATGTGTGAAATACTTGGCAAAGCCTAGAGAATTCTAACAAATGAGTAAACTCGGTGACAAGAGTTTAATGATATGAACAAGAAAAATTCTCCTAGAATTTTTCCCTGTAAGCTGCTGGCCTTATTTGGAGTACATGCCACACTCAAGGTTGGATCTTAAGCAGATGACTGTTTTACTCCATTTGGATACAGAGTTAACTCAAGTACACATCAGACCATCTAAAACAAGATCCAACACACAAGGCAGTGCCACAACAAGCAAGAGTTACCTTTAATGTTTCCACTTCATATTTGAGCCTTTGGTTATCTGCTTGCAAATCTCTGTTCCTTTGTTCAGCTTGCACTAACTGCGCCTCCAACTCCGCTTCTAGTTCTCTGCTTCCCTCCTGAAATTCGGCCAGCTCTTCCCGAGCTTCCTGGAAACTGTAAGGAGAGGATGTTATCCATTGAAAATCCAACATCTCTCAAGTTAAAAAAAAATACTGATCTTTAAATATGATAAGCTAAAAGACAGAGTTTTGCAGTACTCAAGTGTGATGACAATAGATCTCTACAGGGAGAAGGAAAAATGATGAGAGAAGGAAATTACATTAAACTTAGCTGTATGTATATAAAAGGAAATTCACTCCCTTATGTTCAAAAGTCAGCTCTATCAAATGCATGTTTGAACACAATCTATATCAAGGCAGGATTCAAAGGAGCCTTTACAAACTCTGTACTGCATTAGCTTTCACTGTCTTCACAGTCTTGAGCAAGCCAATAAAGTGAATTTTGACCTTATTTGGGTCAAAAATTATGAAGGAGAACAACAGTTACCCCTTTACTACTTGGAAATGTAAGGTTCTTGAAAAGTGTTAAGATTTGAATCTTAAGGTCATCAAGCACTTAGGCAGGAAGCCAGCACATACCTTACACCATTACAAGCTATTAAATTGTTAAAAGTAGCCACTCCACATACTTCACTTATTAAATTTGCATCTTTACTGTTTTTAATAGCTCAGCTCTTAGCAAACTGCAGCACAAACTAGAAAGGTTTTAGGAAACAACATATGCAATGACATCAGGGACAAATTTCTGACACCAAAGTTTAGTGGATGTGAGGCCCCTATACCTGCCCATCCACGTACCCAAAGAAAAATACCCAAAAGAGCTACAAGCCCAAAGGGCTGACAGGAGGTTTAACTGGCAGCACCTGGACTAGGGAGGCCCTTCCAAAAAACAAACAAACAAACAAACAACAACAAAAAAAAGAGAGGCCAGAATACTAGGTATAACAAACATATTTCAGTAAATTGCAATAGAAACTCAATGGACCACTTTTTATACCAGTAATTCAACTACAAGGAGCCTGAGGGAACAGTTCTCATGCAAGGCAGGTCTAAAGGAAGCCTTTTTATGATAAAAAGTCAAGTTACTACTTAAGGCAGCACTTTAATTACACAAAGATGCACATGATAGCAGAAGGGCTCTGTTCTTGCTTGAACATGCTTGAAACAGCCTAGATTTCGTGGAACAATACAAGAAATATTCAGCTTCCACAAGCCTGGAAATTTCAAAGCTAAATTTGGAAGACTCATTCTAACATATCTAATGCTCAGCAAAGCCTTGCAGAGAAACACATTAAGCCTGGTCCCATGAATTCCAGTCATTAAGAACCAAACCCAGTCTATAAATCCACAACAGTACCTTTGTTTGTACTTCAAGGAAAGCTCTTTCCAATAAGCAGTTTCCTCCTTTGGACTTGAGAAAGTTGGAATTTCTTCACTGTCCATGATCAACACAACCTGCAGAATAAAACAGGAGAACACGTTGAGGAAAGCCAGTCACACAGAAACTGCTGCTAAGTCCTCAACTCATCATTGTGGCCTGACAGCGGCATCCGAACTTGGCACTCACAAATGGGACGTTCATGAGCCCTAACAGTCAATCAGCATAGAGACCTGGAATAACAAGAAATGTAATTTCATCCAGCTCCTGGAAATGCTTGTGCAGCAGACTGAAACAAGACCAAAGAGCTACTCTGTGCCTGTGCTCTTACTAAAGCAGTAGTTAACATCAAACACTCATTTATACCACCTTTGGTAAGGATATTAACAGCTATCACAATTTCCACTTGCATTCATAACATGAATATTCTGAAATCAGATTTTATCTGTTGCTAATGCAACGCTGCATTCTACAATTCCTCTTAGAGTTGTGCAGGCTCATAATGAATGAGGACAAACACGCCAAGGTCAACAGCTAACAGGCTGTGCTGAGGAGACCGAAACTCAATTTACAATAAGTTGAGTCCTAGCTAATTTCTGCTTTCCTATAGAACATGAAGGTAACAGAATTTTCCAAAATAGTGTTGTCCCTTCTTCTCTCTCAAATCAGCAGAGGGAAATAATAATGGTCTTTTCCATATAATTAAGCAGTTGCCATCACACAACAGTACTTCTAACTTGGAGACATTTCTCATGACAAGGCAGGCAAAAAGCTCTTTGTGGGTAAACAGAAGTTAGGTTTTTAAGGTTGCAATTGTAATGATTTGGAAGATGCCAAAGGAGGCCATGTTACAGTTGCAAATATCTGTACTCCTCAGTGCCAGGGCTGGCTAGTTCTGAATCACAATTGTTTTGCTGTTGGAGTTAAGGAAGAAGATGTAGGGATGGTTCTATCATACAGAGCATGATCAAAGTGTTCAAATAAAAATGGTTTCCAAATCCCTCCAAGATACTTTGCACAAGTCTTCTTACCAAAATACCATTTCTGAGCCAAAAATCAACCTCTTCTTTATAACAGAGGCTCTAAACATCCCTTGTATCAAGCTCATCTTAGTAGATCAGTCAGTAACAGCTGACCTACAATCCTTGACTTTCACACACCAACAGGCACCAATAACCAATGCCATCCCTTCAGGCCCAAATATGTCCTATATGCCTGTGACCTGCATTTTAGACACCTAAAAGTGGGACAAAACAATTCCAGTGCTTTCACCAGAGGGAAAACAGGCTCGTGTCAGAGGCTGGTATTTTGTTCACAAATAAAGTGAGGCAAAACCAGTGCATTTGCTCTTCAGCTTAGACTGTAGCTGCTACAATTCAGGGCAGGAGACCAAACTTATCCAAAAGAACCGTCAGCCTCTTCCCTTTTTCACATTTTACGCTACTGAGAAAATACAGCACATATGCAGAGCCATCATAATTCTCCCAGCACATATATTTTCAGGCCCACTGCACCTCTGCAGACAGAAATTTATTTGGGGTGCTCTAGCTGTCTCACCTGTTTGCAAGGCTGTTAATCACAGCACAGGGAAACAACCACACAGCCTATGCAGAGAACCTGCTTACAGCAGATATAAACGGTCCATGAAACGTCCCAGCCCGCCACAGATTTGCAGTAAAGCAAACAGACACCTCCTGGGGCTCAGGCACACATCAGACAGTTCGTAAACTGCTACACAAATCTCCGTCAAGAGGAAGGGGTGAATTGTTTGGGTCAGTTACTGCTGCATACTGGAACACCAGTCCCATGTGGATCACGCTGGGAACATGCTTTGGGAAAAGCCTGCCGACCTTTTTCCTCTAAGGAAATTCTGACCTGGCACACTTGGAAAGGCTTAGATCAGCAAGAAGCACATTTTTTACTCTGAAAATAAGAGGCACATAGCACAGAACTGAGCCCAGTCCTGCAGCCCCGGAACAGCTGATCGACAGGCAGACAGCCAGGAAACCACCCACCAGCAGATCTGGAGGAGACTGAACAAGGAAGCATTTTACATCATTTCCTAGAAGGAGCAAACATAAGGTACGTCTAGGGCCAAGCATCCTTTCTGGCCACTCACACGAGATACACCCTACAAATAAACACCAGAGGATCCCTGGAAATGCGAAGTCTGTGGGGAAAAGATGTGGAAAGAGCTGTCCAAAAATCACAAGTACTTACACATTCACAGACAGAAGATGTGGAAGGTATTTTTTACTCCCTTCCCAAAGGGTTGTTTCCTTTTAGCTCCCAGAAGGATGAGATTCACCCCTTTGGTTCTTCAGCCCCACTGGACAACAACTCTGCCTCCTCAGACTTACCCGGGACCAGTGGATCTATCAGAAAGGGATGGAGTTCACCTTTTATGAGCAACTCCATCATCCTTTGCTTAAGCGGGTGGTGTCTCATGGCTACCCACGCTCTAAGCATTTCTACATCGTGCCTAATGCTATCAGCATGTTTTTTTTTTTTTTAAACTGTCAACTCCTACATCAGATGCGTATGTCACTGCGCTGCACTTAACTCTAGTATCTATAGTCCAGATTTGCTACACAACACGTGGTTGTATCGTTTGAGTTCTCTAACACGTACATACTCCCACAAACAAGGCGATTTGGGGACAAAATACTCCTTTTGGGAGCTAGGAAACAGATAACTCCCAAGCCTGCCACTGTTGCATGCATGAACTTCAGTAAATCGCTTCCCTTCTGCCACCCTTGGCCCATTCTCTCTATTTAAGGTGGCTACAAAGGGCTCTGAGGCATTTTAACAATATAAATTAATAATTTAAGTATCTAATTTACGGAGTATTAAAAACTCTTGGAATAGAAAGAGTTTAATAAGTAATGTTTTGCTTCAGTGTCTTGCTGGTTATTCCTGGTTCTGGGCATTATGCAAGGAGCTGACAACCAGCATGGCAAATGCTTCCTATTCACGCTCTTCTTTGCACCCGTGGCATTTGCCAAATGCTGCCTTTGGTAGACAACACTGGGGCTTTCAGTGCCGAGACAAGGCAACACAGCAGCATCTTCCAGGAAAGAAATCAGAGCAAGTTTATCCCAAGATACCCACTCGGAATTCATTACAGCACAGCTAAGCATTCAGAGCTCCCTGGGAAAACTTGGCCGCACGGGTACAACTCCAGAATCTAAAGCAGCTCTAAAACAAGAACTATGCTCAAAACGCTCCTTTCAAGCCCCTTCTACACAGTAAGCAGGACAGAGTAACCCAGAGGAGATCCTCTCCACTGCTAACACAGCACAGTTGCTCCAAGCAGTGATCACTTAAAAAAAAAATGCAACATGTGGCTTATGAAATTCAATTACAAAATTTAATAAATGTAAGTTTTTTGGACAGGACAAACCTGCTGTCAAAAACATCCCTGGAGGTGGGATGTTTTCTGCATATCACAAGAGCCCAAGGCTGAGCCAAACATACAGCAAAAATAAACCCACTAAGGCAGACCAGATTCTTCCTCAAGTACCTTAATGAATTTTGTATTCAAGGCCCAGTTGAAGTCTTTATGAAGCCACTTTTCAGCTAAGTCATTAAAAGCACAAACACAGCTTGAAGCATAACAGTACCTTAAAAAAAGCTGTCCTGACTCTCCATCATGTGACTGCAGACTGCTCTTAGAGCTTGGATTAAATATCAGACCAAAATATGAAGCTTGCAATATAACATGATGCCTGGACTTCGATCCAAATCTTTCCAGAGTTCAGAATTCACTTCTGTCCTCTCAAGGCATAATTCAGCTCTCAAACATCATTGTAAGGATGAGCTACAAAACCAGGTCCAAACTGACTCTCAGTATTGGTAAGACAGAACTGCAATTCAGCCAGGATGTTGCTGTAGGCATCTTCAGGTGGTGGGTGAACCACATCCTTCCTGATTTTAATCATCCCGCATTTACACAATTAGAGCTTGTTTTTATAAACATCCGTCAAAAAAAATGCATATTTAATATTCCCAAATAGGTCATTTTCCTAACTTTCTCACAATTCTGCTTGCCCGATGAATTTGGAAACCTAACACGAAGAATTAAAGAGAAGAGGCAAAACAGAATTATTGAAAGGCACTTTGAATCTATGAAAAAGAGCCTTCCAGGCTAGCAGGAGCTACAGCACTAGGACCCACCCATCCATCCACAGTTTGCTGACCCACCACTTAAGGCGACACAAATGTCAACTGACCTTTAGAATTAAATATGTAACTACCCAAAATAGAACTTGTTAAGGAAATTCCACCAAGCTCACATCTGGCCTTCAGTTCCTGAGATAACGAAATAGCTCTATTTGTTCTGGCCACGAGAGTCCTGCTTTTCATAGAAGTCAGAACTGCCGAGTGCCGCGTAATTGCTGCAGTCATTCCCTTCTTGCACAGGTCTGAACTGACATGGGGAACACGAAGGACGGTCAAAAAGCAAGTCTCCTACCTCCTGTGCTGATTCACAGACAGAAAAGCAAGAGGGAGCCTACATCTCCTTTTGTGCCAGACCATAAAAGCCAACAGGTATACCCCAAAGCTTTGTAAATCCTGAGATTTTGCCAAACCATTTCAGGACTCAAACCACGACTAGGAACTTGAACCCTCCAGCTCTAAATAAATAAAATCAAAGCACATTCGCATGATCTGTCACTTACTAAAATGCCAAAAACAAACAAACAAAAGCCACAGATCAGGTTCCACCGATCAATATGCGCTTGTTTTTCCTCATCCTGAAATAGGAGCTTGAAGCGCTTTCCTCCTGCGTTGGAAGGCTGCCTGCTGCCACTGCTGCGTCGCAAAGCGACCTCTCCGTCTTCTGCAACGCTATTTTTGAACCTAATGTTCTCTGGTGAACCACAACAAATGCCTCTCTGCCTCTTACAACAGCAGAGTATGAGCTCTCAGGGAGCTGGGGAAAGACAATCACAGAGCTCAGCATCAGCACTTCCCTCCTTCTCACACTATAACAATAAATCCTGCATTTTCAATTTGGACAGCAGAGTGGGGAGAAGATAACTGAAGTCTACCTGTCTGTGTGCCACCTTTGGACTAAAGACCCTTAAAAATAACCAAGTAGAGCTTTCTTATCTCAACAGTCTCTCGTGGAATTAGGCATATTAACCAGATAGATCAGATGGGCTCTATGGCACATGGCCAAAATTTGCACACTTGCCAAATCTGGTATCTAATGTGGGGCAATAAATAAATAAATAAATAATCTTGCAGCATTAGCCAGAACAGGGATGTAAGCCTTGAAACCAGAAAGAAGACACTGACCCAAGAAGCCTCATTTGAGAAATCAATCTACAACTACCACAGGCATGTGAATTTGATATCAAAAATTTATCCATCTAACAAACATGATAAGTTTAAGACAACCAACCATGATTTGTTCCCAAATAAGACCACTGAGGCACTACAAAAAGTAAAGTCATGAGAGGCTGGTGTGCCTGGAAAAGGCTCAGTATCTGCAAAGATGAAGAGAAGGCCTCTGAAGATGTACACGTCCAAGAGCAACCTGGGTCTAACCCCGAGAACCAGAGCTCTATGAAGCTGAGAGCAAACTGCTTCCTATCCGGGAACCTCTGGTGACCAAATTCAGGAAGAGCAGAAGGCTTAAAGGCAGTGAGGAGTAACCAGTAACCCAAGAAGAAAATGAAGGCTGTGAAAAGGATTAGCTTCTCCTTGCCTCAGCCTCCACAATCTGGAGAAAAAAAAAAAAAAAAGATAAAAAAATAAAACACCACCCTCTTAATGCAGGGAAGCTGCAAAATGATCTGATGTCATCCATGTTGCATGTCCCACATCCCAGCAAGGTGGACTAAGTGCTCTCACATGAGCACAGCAAGCCCCAAAACTTCTCTCCTCACCAAGTCAACAGGGCCGGCAGCTGGTACAAGTCACCTCACACCTGTGCACCAACACATACTACATTCTGGATATTATTCACCCAACTTGTATCTTCTTGAACTCCTAATTGTCTAATTTGTCTTTACAACCTGAAAAAAAATGACAGGCCATTTC
This sequence comes from Crypturellus undulatus, assembly GCA_013389825.1. NCBI lineage: Eukaryota > Metazoa > Chordata > Aves > Tinamiformes > Tinamidae > Crypturellus > Crypturellus undulatus. The sequence continues at coordinate 261,554 of VWPW01008652.1, forward strand.
ACCCAGAAGCAATGACTTTATCCAAGAGCTCCTTACAAGCACACAAAAGTGCTCGTGACAAAAGCTGGCACAATGCCTCCATATTACCTCAACAGTTAGTGAACCCAGCAATGACATACCCTGGAAAGGTGGTGGTCAGAGGGCTAGGATGTTTGTGGACATTGGGAAATGACAAGCACCTGAAATACTGAAGGAGGAAAAAAAGTACTTAGTGAAAGTTTTGTATGAGTGAATGAACTCTCCGTTGCCATTTGAGCTTCTGAAGGTACCTACCAGTGAAAAAGGCACAAAACCTTCCTGAAACAGCAGCCCAAGCCAGCCAGCCTTCAACAGAAAGGGCCTTACACCTCTTCAATAAGCACTTAAGAAGATGAGAGGGGAGAAAAAATAATCCCCGAACTCTACCTTGATCGGGAGGGCGAAGAGGGCCATCTGTGAGTCGGCTCTATTGACGCAAGACCCCTCCAGGGAATTGGTTATATCAACAAAAACATGCTTTGACAGGTATGTCTTGTTTTGCTCATGGATTGTAGTTAAAATGTACTGCAAATTTACTACAGCTTTTTCTGTAACTAACAGACATAAATGACCTGGGGTTTTTTGACGGGCATCTAAAAGCTGCAGATTTTAAGGTCAGGAGAGATCATTTAATCTGACCTCCTGCACAGGTCAATCCCTCCACTGGGTGCTCAGGGACATCTTCTCCACTAAGGAAAAAGTGTTCAGGATCCCAAACTAGGCAGCAGAAATAAGGACCATCTCCCCTCCTGCTCCAAACATCTGCAAGCAGCTGTGTGTGCGCATCTGACCTGAAAGTACATCCCAAGTTTGGGACCCAGATTTTGCACACTGGTCAGGGAACGCTATACAGGGTCCACAACACACTTCATAAGGTAGTTTACCCTGACCATGGCAATATCAATGTCAAAAAAAAAAAAAAAGAGTCTTTAAAAACATATTGGCTTTCTTAAGTTTAAATTCCTCTACTTTTCAAAAACAGTTTAATAGGTGGAAGGCATAAATACTAATCTGTTCCCATACTTTTTGGTAGTCTATTCCCATACACGGCTCCAGTGACAAGACGCCCTGTGGCACCAAAGTCACAAACATTATGATTACTCTCATTTCTCTGCTTTCTGCCTTTTCTTTCCCTTCTTCCTTCCCCTCCTGACCAAGCTGCTATCTCGCACATCTGCAACCTCTACACGGGTAGGAAAGCCAGAGCTTTACCCTCAAGAGCTGGAAAGGAAATGAAATTAATATTGCTCTGAACACATCCCATCACATTTGCAATCTGCGACAGCAAAGCTTTGCATAAGTCAAAAGGAAAATGCCTGGTATTTGGCTTCACATATAAACATGAATACACAGCAAGGGCTAGGGCTGCAAGTAGGAGCAGTTTCCACAGCAGGCACAACATTACTAATTCAAAAAGCACACTATTTACCCACACCCACCATATCACCTTCCAGCATAGTTATCTGGCACTCTCAGGACACACACATCAACCAATACATTAAATTAAAAAATAATAATAATAATAAAAACCCTAAAAACTCCAACACCACTTTTCTGCCCTAGCACAAGCCCTCCTATTACAGGTATAAAAGCTGCTAATGGACTCCTGACCTCAACAAGGCCACTTACCTTCATGGTGTCCAAGACTTTTTCAGCAATTTAAAATTTCCCTAGAAGTCCACCTAAATTTTACAGCTGCAACCATGTCTTTGAGAAATAAAAGCGACAGCCCCAAGAACACACTATTTACGCTCATGACCAAGCTACGATGGTTTCACATAGAGGAGAAACCTTGAATGACCAAACAGTCCTAACACAAATGGATAAAGAGCAAACACAGGGTACTAGGAAGGAAGGATATGTTTTAATGGGAAAAGACATAACTGAAAGCCCAACTCTAGTAATGTATTTTCCTTCATGTCAAGGCGCTCATCCTTTATGGCATGTCTGGCACAATTTGGGTCAAATTCATCAAACCGAGAGGCCGCTCACATTTGGTTAAGGCTATATAAAATAAAGCAGGCACAGCTAAGGTAGAGAGAGAAATAGAAAAACCTCCAAAAAACCTTAGAATTACTAAAAAAAGTATTTGCAGATAAATATTGTAGGCATGTGATCCACTGACTATTTTATGCAATTTCTGCAAAAACAGCTATTTAGTGTGCGACTGTGGGGGGAAAAGCTCAAGACAACACGGTGAAAATACCCTATTTGTAGCAGCCTCATCTAGCTACAAAGCTAGACACAAATACAAGTAAATAAATACAAATTAGCTTCTCTGCAGCCACACTGCATGCAGGGCCGTCTTGGGGGCCACCTGGGATGCGTGGCGAGACCAGACCCTATCAGCTCTCATGGCTTATGGCTTTCAAAGATTGTCCTGCACGACAAGGCCCTTCATTACCGACAGGATGATGATGAACCCTATGCCCAGCTACGTGTCTTCTCCAAGGGCTGGATGATGAAAACACACCCCTTGAATGGACCAAGGGAGGTACAAAATAGGCTTGGGGGGGTAAAAACAACAGCAACCATGCCCGTTTATGGGCAAGCAAATCTGGGAAATGTGTAAAACTGCATCCAGCACGTCCTCTTGGTGCACACAGTGTCACACGGTGACGCGACTGCCACCAGGACAGGGCAAGAGGTGACGTGGGACGAGACACCCATGAGAGGCAGGAGCAGGCCCTGAGCTAGGCGGTTTCCCCCAGACACCAAAATCCTGCAGTTTCAGCCACGGCTGACTCACAAGCACATGGCCTGGCTCCAGGGAGCCGCGTCTCCAGCTCAGCGCAGCCTTTCCCGGCTTGGACACGGGATAAGCCCCGGCTGTACCCGGGACGCGGCTGGGGGCTCCGGGATAACTTCCAGGGGGTGCAAAACATGAAGAAAACCCGATTTTCCCCAGCAAGGGCAGAGAGGCGGCAGCCACAAAGCCGCCGGCCGCTCACCAAGGCGCGGCCCGGCCGCGCTCCCCCGGCGTCGGGGCGAGGCGGCCGTTACACGCGGCTGTTTCCCCCTTGCTCCCTCCGACTCCCCCCGGCCGAGGAAGCCCCGAACCCGGCGACACAAACAGCCCCCTCCGCGGAGCCGCCAACGCCGCCCCAGACCCGGCCGAGCCTCGAGGGGTCCCGGGCCCCCCGCGGGCCGTGAAGCCCCCGGCCCGGCGCCGCCATCGCCCCACAGCGGGCCTGGGGGGGAAAGGGGGGGGCAGAGTCTCGCGTAGGGCGGCGGCCGCACGGGCAGGGCCGGGACGGCGGGCGAGCGATTGACACGCACCGCCACCAATGGGAGGCGGCGAGGGCACCGCCGCCGGCCAATGACGCCGGAGAAGGGGCGGGACATGCCCCGTTGTCAATTGGCAGCCAATGGGCGCGGGGGAGCGGGGCAGCGGCCCCCGGGACCCCCCCCTTCCCAACTACGACCACCTCCGCCAGCCGCACGGGACCGGACCCCCCGCCCCGGTTCGGTTCGGTCCAGCCGCGGGAGGCGCCGCGGCCGCCCCGGCCCCCGCGTTCCGCCCCGCTCGCTCGCTCGCTCACCCGGGCGCATCCCCTGTCAGCGCCGCAGCATCCCCGGCCGCGGCCGGACCTGCCTCATCCGGGCTCCGCGGGGCGGGG
>VWPW01008655.1:0-18796 GCA_013389825.1 Crypturellus undulatus
TCCTCCTTGAATCCATTCCCCTCGTTGATTGAGGAGATTTTAGAACCTAAAGAAAGGAGATTTTAGAGGAGATTTTAGAACCTAAAATCTTTAATCAGAAAGCTGAGATTCTCTGTGCTTTTCTAGCCTTTCTTATTCCCAAGATTGCTGTGGAAATCTGCTGCTTTTTTTGCATCTCAGTACATTTCTGCCTAAATGTTTGCTTTCTTGAGAAAGCTTCTTATGTTTAACCTGTGTGTCGTCTCAGGTATTCACCAAGTGTCATTCAGTGGTAACAGTGCATTTTGAACATCACTGTATTGAAACACACCCGTGTGTGACTGATGGGCTCATCTGAACGTCCTCAGTGAGCTCTAATGAAAGAAATGCCCTAAGCCCTTACTCAAACTTTAGTTGTTGGAATGGACTGGTAGAATTTGTCCACTACTTTGCCCCAAGCTTACTAAGGTAATCTGTAAAGATGTGTAACAGTTTGCTGATAGGAACTTACTGTCGTGTACTTCTCTATAGTTACATTCTTCCCACAAAGGCACCATCCTTAATGGCCCATGGATGCTTCCCCCGGTAAATTTAATGGCAGTTAGATTGTCTATATTCACGATCTAGTATCTGATCGCTTATGCCCTAGAGAGCTCTGCTTAATGCCTCGCAATGTAAAGTAAGCATCAGTGACCTTGCAGGTACTCTGTTTTGTCTCTGAGCTGTGACACTGAGAAGTTTGCCCATTTGGGCAGAGAAGATAATGCCAACGTTTTCACAGCTCAGTCACTGGTATTTCTGTGACAGAAAAATCTCTTCCATGATTTCAGATTTGGGAGTAGTATATGGACTCCTGTGTCCTTTCTCCCTCTTCGTGGTGGCTGAGGGCTATTAGCATTTTTTAACTGAATGAACCTAGGGAAGACATTAGGGAAGACATTTGAGCTAGCTGTGGAAGGAGATCATCAGTGTGGCAAGGAGGCATAAAGCATCTCAGGTATATTCTGTCCTGTAGTACCTTACAGTCACGGAAGTTGTACTATCCCCAGTAACAGGCAGGACTTCCACTCCTCCTCCTGTTGTGTGCTACATCTGTGTTACTGTACCCATGTAGAGTTGTACTGCTGGCAGAACTGCTGAGCACATTACTGAAGATGATCAATTAATATGTATTTGGCAAATAGTGTCCTTTTCCTAAAAGCGTATTAAAAAAATCTCATTCCAATGTGCATGACTCAGAGGTTTTGCATCGGTTAGTTGTCCATTGCTGCTATTCTTACATTGTGAGATCTGTTCTTCTAGTCAAGAAAATATTTTTTAAAATCCAGCACAACAAAGACAGATTATTCTCTGTGGGGAAGAACTTGACTTTCAGATAAGCTGCATAATTCACAGGGATGTGTCTGTGTCTGCATTTTCAGACTTACTGACCTATTCAGAAGTTCTCTTCACTTGACAGCATGGGTTTTGGAAAGGTCAGTTCTTTGCCTGCCCGGTTATGCTATAAATTCACTTAGTTCCTTCTTGGTCCAGATGTCAATACATGTTTTGCATTAAATCATTAGAACTTTTTTTAATTTTTTTTTATCATCAGGAAAGGCCTTTTTTTTAGTATGCTCAGTTTTTGACAGTTTAATGAAATCAAAGAATATATAGTACTGTCCAAAGGACTGAACAGTTTGAGTCATGAAATTTCTTGAAACCAGGTTTGGTGGTGCTTTTTGCTCTCAAGCTAGTACAACCACTATGTTTGTTGAAGACTTTTGTGACGGATCATTGTTTTACAGGCACCACAGGGAGGAAAAACATCAAAGAAGGCTTCTAGAGAAGTCATTATTCACACACAAAAAAATGTTTTTTTCTGTTTACTTCCACCACCAGTAGCAGAATTCAATCTTTATCAGTCCATAACCTTTTTTGTACATTCTCTTGCATTCATTCCCTCTCAGGTGAAGCTGAAAAATTCATCTTGGATCCTGCGAGAGTGTTAGCCTTCTAGATTTGCATGCCTAGGCTCCTCAAGTCTCCATCAAAGGATAGAGCGAGTCAGTTATGCTCCAGAGCATTTTAACTGGAGGATGCCTGTTTTGCTTCCAGAAGGGTTTCAAGAAAAAAATGATTCCATATTCTGCCTTAGATGTATTTCCATAATTTAAAAGGTGTAAGGTTGCTCCTTAGAAACCAGTTGCTTTCTTTTGAAATTCTCTTCCTGGTCTGGTACTTCGATTACTGATTAGTAGGAATGATATCATAATCTCTGAAGCCAAGAAGACGAATGGATTTCTTGTCCTGATATTTTGAGTGGAGAACAATCACTTATCAAGCTCCCCAAGGAGGCTGGTGTGCAATCCCTGATGTTTGCCTATAATAAGACTTCTCAAAGATCCTCTGTGCACTCATACTCCTCAGCAGTTGGTCAGTTTTCTCAATTACCATATCTACAGCTTATACCTAAATGAGGCAACAGGAATAACTAGGATAACAAAGAGGGCTACAGGTCATTTTGAAGTCGCCTTAGGATTGGAAAGGGATTGGGGGTAAGAACCCTCTTACGAGTGCTGGTAACTCCAAGGTGTTTCATGAATGCATTTTATGAGTTTGATATGGAGAGAACATTGCGGAGAGCTCTGTGACTGACCTGCAGTAATGACCAAATAGTAATGTGTAGTGTGATCACTGATATTGTGAGGGGAAAACCACTTGGTTACTTCATTGCAGTGTCTATGGGGTCTGTCCAGTTAGCTGAACCAAGTTTTTCATGCAGTTTCAGATACTGAAAACCATGTGCTTGTTGTTTGTTCACATTTTGAGAAATAACAGGTAACAACTGTAAGTGATATAAAATGAGCATTATAATCAAAGCTTAAAAATAAATCCCGTTCTAGGATTCTTATGGTCTTAAGATAGGACTTATTTACATAGAGTCTTTGTTCAAATGAGAGAAACTATTGCTATGGGTTTTTCAGTAATATCTGGGTATATCTAGAAGTGTGTATGCATATCTTTGCAGAATAAACAGCCAGTCAAATCACAGTACACAGTAGCTGCTGTTTGTATTGTTGATGTCAATGAAAAGATCTACAGATGTGGGGAAAAAGTGAACGGGTTAGTTTGCTCAACATGAATGTACACATTTCCACTTTAGAGACTACGATTCATGGAGGGAAGAGTCAAAATATAATTTAATTTGAATAGTTGGCTATTGGGTTGATTTGGCGGGTTTGTTCTGTGTTTTGTTTTGTTTCTAGAGAAAACTGTCTCTCTGGTCTTGAAAGATTTGCAATTGGAATTAGTCTCTGTGTGCTCTTCTAAGATAACTGAGCCTTATTTTTCAAACTTTTGACATGTCAGCTAAAAAGATTTGACAGAATGGAAACAGCAAGAGACGACCATTTGGAGTCTCACTGTATTGGAATAACTTGAAACCCTTGATGTTTGTATCTTACCTTGGTTTTTCAATTATTGGCTTAATTTGTATTTTGTATTGTTTTAATAGGTGATGCGGATGACACTGTCAACGCTGAACTGGCGGCGGCGAGAAATGGTGAGGTGGTTGGTAACATGTGCAACAGAAGTAGGTATGTTCTGGGATACTGCTCAAGAACTCCTGTCCTTTCATCAGCTAATTGTAAAGAATTTGATCTTGTTTATCAATGCCCAGACTTGCAAGTGTCACATGCTTTCTGTTGTAAAAATGTTGTAAAATTCCTTCAATTAAAAGTCAATTATGATAATGACGTAAGATTTTCTTAAGCATATGATAAAATAAGCACAGGTCCAGGTGAGACTTAGTTAAGCAACATGGTGTTACTTATTTTTCCCTCACAAGGTAGGGGATGAGCATGACCTCAGTAAGATGGGGGGAGTACTGTTGTGCTTTCACATGACTCTGTCATGTGGGGTATCCCAAACTTCCCCTCTCCACTCCCTGCGGGGTCTAGGTTGATCTTGCAGCAGAGAAAAGGCATGTTCTACAACTTTGCTTGCCCAGGTTCAGGTACAGGTGCAACAGCAGTTGGGTCAACTCTGTGCTGCTTGGAGTAGGAGGAACCAGAATGCGGCTGAACAAAGTGCAGAGAATATCTGAGTTGCCAGCACTGGTGCTGGAGGCAGGATCTCGTGGGGCATGTGGGAGGCAGTCCCATTTTTTTTAAGTCATGGGGTAAATCCAGGCTTAGAATATAGTTCATCTTTGTGATGTGGCTATGACATTGTGTAGGCCGCTCCTTGGCCACTGAAATGCAGACCAAATACTAATGTACCCATCATTAAGCCCCTCCAGGGAAGAAGAATAAGGTGGGAGCAGAATCCAGCCTCATGCTTAGAGGACAGCAGTGGGAGGATAGTGCATTTAGCAGGGCATCCTCTGGCAGTGTAGAAATGAACAGATGTCCTGCATGTCCTGGTGAGGAGACCTTCAGGTTGTGTACTCCAATTTCTACCTTGCAAGATGAGGATGGAGTATCTGAAATTGAAGGGCATTAAAAAACTGTGTAACTAACCATTCAACAGCTGTGGTAGTGAGGACAATGAAAGTACCATGACAAGGGAACACGTTTAATTGTCACTAGAGGTATTTCTGGAAAACTTGCTTCTCTGCATTTATTCCTTTCTCTTTCATACATTTGAGTTGGATTGTGTCTCAGTGATGGTTCTTGAGTTTCAGAACTTCAGAAAACTGCTGGTGCTTATTCTCTGGATCATTTTATCATTTTCTTTGTGCTTAACTGGGAAATTAATGTTGTCTGTAGCTTGGGAAAATACAGCTTGCCTTTTGTATGCCCTCAGCCAGAAAGTGGTTTATCTGCAAATTTTCAAGCAATGCTCTTGTTTTATTGCTTTTATTATCTTTTCTAAGGTAATTATTACCGACGCTATCTTACAGATATTAGTGCCTGGGTATTATTTTTTGCAGTTGCATATTGGTAAATAAAATGCAGGTTTTAATACCGCTTCAAATTGATTTATATATTCTAATAGAAGTACCCCATAAATAACCTATAATGTTATGCAAAGTACTCTTGAGACATAATCAAGTTGGTAAAGCAAGAAATCTGTTTATTAAAATGAAGACCTGCTTTTCTCTGGCCATGCTGGTTTTTTGAACATGAGTGAAGGGGTGCACAGGAAGCATCAAAAGTCCTACAGAGAAAATGAGGACCTCTGGGAGTGGTTTAGGTGGGCTCACAGATATGTGTAAACTACCTCTAGCAATAACCAGGCACTCTAGTTGCCTATAAGCTGCAATTTATGGAACCCCTCCATCACCCTTTCCCCGTTCCTCCCCCTGCTGTGCAGACACACGTGCACATGTACACACACACCAATAAGGTGATGCCAAGGAAAATTCCACATTTCAAATATAAGCCAGTAGTGTATATTGCTTAGCATATTTCCCTAAGAAGGAGCTTGGTGTTCAGATGCATATCAATTTAGTGCAAGACCTATCTGAAAACCCTGTTTGGGCAGTGTGTGTGGGGGGGGGAGGCAGGGGGGTTGAAGCTTTTTGTCTCCCCTCCTCCCCCTTTTTTTAAGGTGTGCTTATTATTAAATGGCATAATGTTTTATTGAGTCAGAGTGCTTTAATGCTCTTTTGTGCATGTACTGTACTTTGAGATGCACATGAAAAAAAAAGCTTTTTTTAAAATGTTAAACGTGAGGGCTGGTTTTGAGTAATGTGATGAGATGTCGAATTTTTGAGCTCTGTAACTCCACACAAATGGGTCCGAACTCATTATCGAAATTTTCTTAAATAACAAGTAAAACAACTCAGTTATCAAACTAGAAGACTAAAGCAGATTCTTGTGGACCTTTTTGTTGTTGTTAATGTTCTCGGTGTCTCTGCAATTGCTGTAGGGATTGCACAGTGACCTGTATTTTCATGGCCTTTTCCAGACACCTTATCTGCTTTAACCTTTCCTGACAGGGTAGCTGCCCCTTTGTGGTACTGCTAACCTCTTAGACTTTGTTCAGCTCTCTTGCTGAACATCTTTATCTGCTGGGTCTTATCAGTTGTGGCTAATCCTTTCTCTCTCTCAGGTGTTTATGCACTGGATAGCATCATGCAAAGCTGGTTTACACTTTTTACTCCAACAGAAGCCACTAGTATTGTTGCTACAACAGTGATGTCCAATAGCACCATTATCCGTCTGCATCTGGACTGCCATCAGCAGGAGAAGCTGGCTGGCAGTGCAAGAACGCTTGCTCTACAGTGTGCCATGAAGGATCCTCAAAACTGTGCCCTCTCTGCACTGACCTTATGTGAAAAGGATCACATAGCTTTTGAGACTGCTTACCAAATCGTTCTCGATGTTGCTACAACTGGCATGAGCTACTCGCAACTTTTCACTATAGCACGATACATGGAGCACCGTGGTTACCCCATGCGGGCCTACAAGCTGGCCACTTTGGCCATGACGCATCTCAACCTGAGTTACAATCAGGACACACACCCTGCCATTAACGACGTTCTCTGGGCCTGTGCGCTCAGCCACTCCCTTGGGAAGAATGAGCTAGCAGCTATAATACCTCTGGTGGTCAAAAGTGTCAAATGTGCAACAGTACTGTCAGACATTTTGCGTAGGTGTACTTTGACCACTCCTGGCATGGTGGGACTTCACGGAAGGAGGAACTCTGGTAAGCTCATGTCACTGGACAAAGCGCCTTTGAGGCAACTCTTGGACGCCACAATCGGAGCCTACATTAACACAACTCACTCACGTCTCACTCACATCAGCCCACGACACTATAGTGAGTTTATAGAGTTCCTCAGCAAGGCCCGAGAAACCTTCTTAATGGCTCATGATGGACACATCCAGTTTACACAGTTCATTGACAACCTAAAACAAATCTACAAAGGCAAAAAGAAACTGATGATGTTGGTTCGTGAGCGGTTTGGTTGACAAAAAATGTGTGAATGGGGGGTGGGTGGGGGGGCAGGAGGGGTGATTTGTTTTTACTTGAGCCTACCTTTGTATCCTTTTTAACTTAAAGAAACAGAGCCACACTGGTATTATATGTGTATAGTTATATTGAGTTTGCAAACTAAACTGTCATGTTGTGAAAGTTTGTGTGTTTGTTTTTTTTCCTTTTTTTTCCTGTTTTGTATGAGAGGTTAAAAAAAGGTTGGTTTACACTGAGTATATGTTGTCAAGTGGCAAAAGCCCACATTGCTCTCCTTTCTGTATACCTTCACAGCCTCAAAAAACAAACATATTGCAATGGCTTTAAAAAACAAACAAAACACCTCCATCCTGTGATAAGTACCTCGAATGGATTCAGCTTTACTCCTTTGTAACTCATCCTTACATTTCAGCATATTTAAACAAACCAACAAATGAAATACTAATAGTTAAAAGGCTGAGCACGTGGCTTTGCAGTGCTGTTCATCCAGAAGCATGGCACACAATGCTTGTGCATGTGGAAACTTAGCGACTGTCAACATACATTCTCAGGGATTTATCAAAAAAAAATTAAAAAAAGAATGAGAGCATTTATTGTACTGTATATATATTATAGTATATGTCTGAATATTGAAAAATATAACATTAATTTATATAAAAAAACTATGTAATGCAAAATACTTGAAGCTGCAGTAGCTTGGTTTTAAACAAAAATGAAAACCTATCCGAAGGACTAAAGTGCATCTTGCTTCAGGATTGGCTCAGGTGGTGAACTATATGCTGGACATCTATGCAGAGCCACCTTTTGGATTGCATGGTTGGACTGATACCTATTGGGGGAAATTTTATATATATATATTTATACAACCTGTGTATGCATATATATGTATACACACGTACACACATGCTTGTAACAGGCACTATAGTAAAGAGGGACAACAAAAAAATTACACAGCCAGAGCAGCAAGCCTTAGCATTAAGAATACAGTATGCCAGAATCGGGGTTTGTGCCTCCTAGCCTAGAAAACTTAAAGAAATATCCTTTTTGACACAAAACGCAAATTGTTTTCCAAAATGATTGACATGATACATTACGCCTTTGCAGTGAGCTAATAATAAGCTAACCTTTGTGCACAAATAACATATATATTATATATATATTCTGCATAGGTATTTTGACTTTGTGCGGGACAAAGTTGTGTAGGTATGACTGTTCTACTTTCAGTTTGTTTTTTAATATATTTTATTTTCTCTAGATTTACTCAAACAAAAGCAGCCTTCTATCTTGCCTTGTCTTAATGCTTTAAAATAACCAAACTGGAAATCTAACTACCAAACTGTTCATTATATTATTAAATACCAACTTTGGTTACAGTATAGTGTCTTTACTTTAGCTGATGGTTCTGTATCCTTGTGCTTTTTAAAGCAGTTTTTATGTTTTGGTGCAAAAGTTGTCCAGTGTCTCTTGTTCCCTTCATTAGAGAACATGCTAGAGGTATGTTTGTAGGTATTTTTGTTTAGAAAAACTATTTCATGCTCTCCATTTTATTTATTATAATAGATAAAAAGGTTGTACTTCATCACCCATGTAAACATGCTCATGAAGTTGAAAGTAATTAAGATTTGATACACTGATATCAATTTATTTATGTAACTAAATCACTGTTTTATAAACTTGTTAATGATCAACAATTTTTTTGTTTTGATTAAAATTAGTTTTTTGAAACTTGATTCTGCCTCCTTTATGGTGTCTGTTACTGAAATGGAATTATGCATGGATATTTCACAGACCTTAAATAAGCAGCTTTACACTTTTTTGTGTTATGATAATGAATAATGTGACCACCAAGACCAGGAAAGAAATGTTGTCATTTGTGGGGTTTTTTTTGTTTGTTTGTTTGTTTTTTTCTCAGAAATCTGACGAGGACTGACAGTGTTCACAATGGTGTCATTCCTATGCCAAAGATGGAAGAAGACCCAGCACTTCAGATGAAGGACCAAATTTCTGCTTGTGGCTGAAGGTGCCTGATCAGTACAATGAACCATAAGTCTTGACCTACTGCCCTGACGCACAGCAGAGCGTGTGGAGGCACTGCTGTCACTGGATGGATTGGTTAGGTGGAGATGGGAGTCAAGATGCTCCGCAAATATATATAAGGATTGTTCCTGCAGTTCTTTGGCTTTGTAAAGTATTCTGTGTATTCCAAACTGTGCAGCCCAGTCTACCTGGCCTGGAGTTCTTGCTGACCTGCTGACACCCAACATTTCTGCTTTTTTGGAGCTTTTGTTCTATAGGAATTGTGACAATTTTTCCAGCCTTCAGTGAATACTGGGATATGACATGGCGGAAAATTGTAGAGGAGCTCTCCTGTGTCCTGAGGAACTTTGTCCTCTAAGGAATGTTACGTGATGCCTATTTGACCATGTGAGCTCAACACCTTCATTTTCATTTTTAGTAGGGTCAGCTGAAAGGAGACTTAGCCTTCAGCCCTTAGCAAGCAGCTGTCAGCAGTGCCAGCACAGCCCTGATTTCTGACAGGGAGGCTTATGTTACCACGAGATTAAGGAGGTCTGAGCCTTTGTATAACTTGTGGTATAAACGTGAACCATTTCTAAGACTTGCTAATGGATGAATTGTCATGACTTGGTAGTGCTAAGGTTCTGCAGCCTCTGCAACTTCTTTCCAAGCATTCAGTCCTCACTGTTTTACCTTGGTGACATTCTCCTAGATGAGTGACCTACTACAGGCAATAAGGAACAAGAGGGAGACCGTATACTATAATAGGAATCTTCTTTTTTTTCTTATAATAGGCCTTCTTTTTCACATCTAACATGTAGCACCCTATGATGATAGATCAGATTGCACTGAAACCTATTTTAAAAACAAGACTTTGAATCAGAGTCCTGATGGTTGCCCCTTGCTTTTAATGAGCATGATGGCCTGCTTTTTCTCCAGAACTGATGGAAGTTTGGCTTGTTTCTATGACTGATTCAAGTCTTTTATGTGTCCTCAATGACACTGCACAGTGCAGTTCGCACCATTTTCAAAGTCTTCATGGACCAACATACATTTGGTCAATGCCTCTGCACATCTGGACATGTTTGCTATTGTTCTTACTTTGTAGAGGTAGGAAAGAGTCCAGGGAAAAAGACTCCAGGAAAAAATCTGGAGTCTTTTTGGTGAAAGCTCTCAATTGGCTATGACTGAATAGTTTTAATGTAATTTCTAAATCTACACTTTGGGATGAATTTTGGAGCCTGGTTAAACTTACAGAAACTTTGTTAAAAATATAATGGCTTCAAATTCTCTTATCTCTTCAGTGCAACATATTTGAGATATCTCACTGACTACCACTGTCATCACTGTCTCAAAACGTTACAGTGCTTTTCAACTCTTCTCTAAATGAAAACTTCCATTGGTTTGTTTTCAATCCAGGGTCTCTCAGGCTCTTTGGTAGAGAACTGGGCATGGCCCTCCCATATCATAGACCACCATTGAATCGACATTTTTGGGGGGTCAGTTGAGTGAAATCATAAAGGACGTGGCTTTTCCTTCCATGTTATGAGACTGTCTTGTGGGCAAAGAAACTCACTTTTGCCCATAGAATTGTTCTCAGATTTTCTCTACAGTCTACTGATTTTTCCAGAAATAAAAGCGAGCAGGTTTTTCCTACCCACTTTACATTGCTTTTATTTAGCTGTTTAGTGGTTCAACACTTAATTCTCTTATTTTTTCTTCAGAAAGAGGCTCATATTTCCTGGGTTGAGAGATTAATATTGCAGATTAGTGGATAAAAGTAATAAGGTTTTTTTTTAAGCTTTTGCACAACTTTTTATCATGGAAAAAGAAAGAAGGGCACAGAACCTGGCTGAAAATGGCTGAAAATGAAATCCAAGATAGTTTTCCTCTAAGTACTTGCTGCCTTTTTCTCTGAATCTTTTGCTTTTAATGCTGTGGCAATGGTTCTGAGCATAGATTGCATGTACATGACAGAGAATTTACTAGATTATCTGAGAGAAATTGTAGGTAATATTCCAAGGCCAGAACAGCAAGTAGAAGCCTGGGACTGCAGATTGCCATGGGTCTCCAGTAGAACAGATGGAACTTGTTCAGGACTGTGAAGCTGCCAGGATGCGCAATCAGTGCCTTGGATGACTGATCAGCAACTTTTGCAGTAGAGATGAAATTCTGAAGGACTTTTTCCTTCAATATCAAAAAGGAAGAATGGCTTCCTAGTATATTTAGGCATAGAAGATACTCTGAATGCTTTGCATTAACAAATTTTCCATTTTGTAGACCCATATACCATCATTTTCTTTGTATCCATCGTCTCTCTTGATTCCACTACTAATGCAAGTCTGATGCCAAGCTTTCAAAAGTCTCCATGAAAGTCACTTTTCAGTCATGTTTTAGTGTTCTGTCAAATCAGTCTGAGCTACAATTTTCTTTTAAAGTTTGTCTAGTAGCAATTAAGTTTTCATATAAGTGGATATAAATAACAAAGTGCATCAAAACTGGGAGTGCACTTTGCATTCAGGGAAATTTCGCTATATGAGTTGTATCAATTTAGACTTGTAGTTGCTTAGAGTGGATTTGCACCAATAGTAAATCTATTTTACTGAGACACCTTCAATCTGTATTAAAATATCATATTTTTTCACTGAACAATCATCTAACCTTCCAATTCTGATTTAAAAACAAAAGCCCTGATAATTCACTTTTAATGTAGGTTATAACTTGAAAAATAGCTATATAGATGGTATCTTTACAGGACTGGGAAATGTAATACCCTCTTGTTCTGCACCTATGGCTAGGGATGAGTTATATTGTGTTCACAGGCAAACATTGACCTGTCCTTTTAATTGTCCATCTCTTGAAAGTCTGCCTTCTGCAAGGGTGCGTGGAAAGGATGAAGCACAAACCATAGTCTTATGTCAAACCTTTGCCTCATGACAAAGCAACAAGTAGTGTGGATTTAGGGGATATTTGAGCATGGTAGGAGCTATGCTGAATGTTAGCAGAAGAGCTTTGTAATATATTTAACTGGAGTAATGACAGTTTTCTCGAGCGGCTTTACTAAGGAAAGAGGCTGCTGGAGTTCACCTCACCTTGCTGAGGTGTCTGCTCCATGCCATGCACAGTAAGACAAGAGTGTTGCCTCCACTAGCACCCTGGGCTGTCAGCATCCAGTGGCACCTAAATCCTCATCTGAAAAGTTTTTCAAATGTGTGATCAACATCACAGGAAATTCCACCTCCATGTGAGGAAGACCTTCTTCCCTGTGAGGGTGGCAGAGCCCTGGAACAGGCTGCCGGGAGAGATTGTGGAGTCTCCTTCTCTGGAGATCTTCCAAACCTGCCTGGACGCCACCCTGTGCCACGTGCTCTAGGTGTCCCTGCTGGAGCAGGGAGGTTGGAGTAGATGATCTCTAGAGGTCCCTTCCAACCTCAACCATTCTGTGATCAATCTCTAAAGGTAGCCCTAAAGGGAGTAAAAGTAGAGCATTGTAGGCTCTGAAGAAAAGAGCCTGTCTTAACAAGAAAATTATGTCAGGTGCTATATTTGGAGACATCTGCAAGGTCATAGGATCAAAGATGTCTCAACATATATTGGCTACAAAGTTATTTTTAAAACTTTTTCTTATCTGATCCAACCATTTAATGCTTTTGTGCTTGTGGTCTTGTTTTCTCTCTTCTGTTGTTTGCTGTTAAACCTGGAATTCTGAAGACTGAAAAGCACAAGTTACTCATAAATAGTACAATCTCTGTTTCAGATCATCCATATTATAGGTGGACTCTAGCGTATCCTTGAAATCAAAAGATAGAGGAAAAAGGGCTGATGCTGCAGCCTTTATTTAACTGCCTGGGTCACAACCTCTAAGTTTCGAGCTGTCTCCTCAGCTCAGGAGCCATCTAGTGAGTAATGTCCTGCTGAGTTCTGTACCAATTGCACTTCTTTTCTATAACTTTAATTGTCTTCCTCTTTAACCTTTATCATTTTGTGTAATTTAAAGAGCTTTCCCTCAGGAAAAATGGTTACTGACAGATGAAGTTTGTGGTATTTCCCACTTGGGATCTGATGACGTAAAAAGAGAGATGGAGGTATTGCTTGATAATGGCAGTCCATGAACAAGGTCTAGTTGGTCTGTTCTGGAGATATCCATTGAGCAGTGAATGAGAAGGGTGAACTGCTCAGTCGCCTTTTTTAGGGACAAAGTGAACTGAGACCTAAGCATCAGACACAAATAGCACATAGAATGGACACTGTCTGCCTTTCCAACCCACCACTTTGACAGCAGAATTGCTTGTCTGACCACAAGTTTCAATTTGCTGTCCTAGGATTCAGAGGTGAATCACTGTTCAGAGAAAGATTCTGAAAAGTTAAAAATGGGTGAGGGTGATTAAGGATAGAGCTAAATATCCCTCTGGTGAAGTTGCTGGAATTACATCAAGGCTCAACTTGGCACATATGTTTGGGAGATCTGTTAGTTATAAGAGCAATAGTGGTAAGAAAAGTAGTGCCAAATTCTGCCCAGTCAGTGGACAGAAAAAATCATTTGGGGTTTGTGGTCTCCAATTCCAGATGACCTGAATCTAGTTAAACAGCAGAATGACTATCTATCTGTAATACTTTTGTTATTGCTTGGCTGTTCCTCTGCAAGGAAACAAGTCAGATGATAGACTGCAACTCATCTCTTAGATGCACTGCATATGGAACAACCAGAGCCCTCTCTCACTGCTGAAAATGAGGGGTCTGGGACAAACGATGGCCTCGCTTAGGCCACCTTGCCTGTGTGTGAAGGGACCTTTAACAGCACAACCAAACCAATTCAACAGGCTAAAGCTACAGCAGGAAAAATTGTATGAAAGGTTTTCCCAGCAAGATCCTATTTGTATAATGCTAAACAGCAGTTGTTCACGTTTCATCACAACGTGTTTCATCACAAACCATGATTTCTAATCATTTAAGAACATGACTTCTGTGCATCTAATTGACATTTGAAACGTTTAATAGATTAGTATGGTAACTAAAAATATCCCAAGTAATGACCAAAGTGAAGGCATCGTTGTCCCATTAAATTGTTGCTGAAAGGAACAAACGCACTTGAAGAAGAATTTCTTCACAAACATCCTCTGCCCACCTCACCTTAAAGAAGGAGCTGTGAAAGGCAACTGCTGTCAACAGTGTTATAAGCATTAGCCTTCTCTGGCTGGATTTTGGGAGAGGGAAGGAAAGGCGATATTTTTGGAAGGTGTTTTGTTTCCTATGTTTAAATGCCTTTTTCCTCTAGATATGGCTGACTTCTCTTGCTCTGTTACAGGATATTAGCCAACTAATATGTTCGAGGTATAGCAGTAGCCATGGGAATACTCTGCCCAATTATTCAGCACGTCTCTGCTGTCCGACTCCTCTGTATCAATGCATATGTGGACACAATGCACACTGTGGTCTTGAGCTCCCCAGTACATTGCAGCATACATCCTTATGGAGGCTGTCTGTCACGGAACGAGTGGTGGTGGGGGGTGAGTGACACAAAGCACTTCACTTGTGGGAAAAAAATAGGAATAAGTTTTATTGATAATGACAATGGTTTCACGAGATTCTATGGCAAGGTCACTTCTTAGTTACTGCATGGAGGTTCAAGATGCACACAGAATTACCAAGGACACCCTCCCGTTGGGTCACGAGGTTCAAATTGGACCCCCTTGCTTTCCAAACTCCTACTGAGAGGAGTCTGGGTGCAACTGGATCCAGTCCTAGTCCTAGACCTGGCCAACGGTTTATGACTAAGGGATTTGTGCACAGTTACAAAGTAAAGTTTACAAGTTCAGAAAGAGGAGCGAGCTGTAGTCACTCACCACGAATCTGTAGTGGGAAGGATCTCTTAACCCTGAGGTGTCCCCACTCAAGGGGAGATCCCGGCGTGCAGCCTGCTGCAGTGCAAGGAGAGCTCAATGGGCTCTCTGGCTGGCCCCATATTTATGGGATAAGATGATTGACATATAGTCATTCTTTTAATTCAGAAATGATCGTTGGCCTGTGTACACACAATTAGCCTTATCTCCCCATCAGGATAGGGCCATCAAGACTCTTATTGATGGTTAATGTCTGGGTGGGGTGTGATAAACAGGAATGTAATCCGTGAAAAAGTGGTTTGTGCTAATGAGCAAATGTGAAGGAGTACAAAAAGTTCTGTAAACAAAACTGTCAGAAATGAAAACAACGGGACTCAAAAAGCACATGCCCATTAACTTTAAGGAAGGGAAAAGTTCACTGAAGGGAAAAGTTCAGTGAAGAAGAAGAGGAGCCTTCATCCAGAAGACCACCAGGGGGGTTTAAAAGACCCCCCAGCAACAAGGAAGGACATGCGCAGAAAAGGAGGAACTTTCGAGAAACGGAGATAAGAAAGGGATAAAAAAGGTGCTTCCACGGGCTATAGGCGCGCTGTTGGTGGAGCAGAGACTCCCCGGCCGCCCAGCGCTGCTTGCTTGCTATTTACAATAAAGCAGACTGGCAAATCAATTGGCTCAGAGGATTTGTCCGTTTATAACATGGGGGAAGAAATTGGGGAGGCAACTCCCAGGATCAGATAATGTGGTAGTTAACACCTGAACAGGGCTATGTGTGAGAAGTCAGCTTGAGCTGGGGAAGGAGCATATCCCTCACTGTCTCCGCTCTTTCTACTGTATTGTGAGGTCTGGAGGCTTTTGCTTTTGAAAACTGAATTTTCTCAATCATTTTCAAGAATCCAGGGTCCCAAATAAAAACATTAAGCATCACAATACTTTGTGATAAATCCCTACAAGTAGTATCCCTAAAGGGAGGGGAAAAAAAGGACATTATATGATCTGAGAAAAAAAGGCAGTAAAAACAAGCAGTCTTACTTTCCTGCTTGCTACCTGTTCATTGGGGAGGTCTTTCATATCCCATGTCTAAATTATATAATGGGTAACTAAGAAGTCTACTAGCCATGTGGAGAGACTTAATATGAGATGGTACCTAGATCTTGAAGAAGAAACTTCAGCACTGGCTGAAGACAAGGTGATTGTAGAGAGAGACCATATTCTTGCCTTTCAAACCTCTCTGAAAACCTTATGCTGTTGAAGGGAAGGTTATTGCTTTATGAAAATCAGTAAGTGCTGTAGTAGCACAGTACCTTCTCTTTGATAGATTGCATTTTCCTAGCTGCCACTGTATGTTCCATCAAGAATGATCTAGGACTTTTGCATACCTTAGCAATTCTCTTTTTCTCTCTGTATTTCACTACTTAGAAATCTTACTATACAGTGTCATTCCATGTTCTTCATCTCAGGCTACATATATGGCAATTACAGTGTCGCTAGTTTTATTTCGTTTGGTCTTTTATCTCTACTGGAAACCTTGGACTTTACACTGGTCAGTTCTTGTCTCTCTAAGATAATTAAGGACCATATACATCGTGGAAGAAGTAGTCATGGCTCATGAGGAAGCTTGATGTTGTTCATTTGATGAGCAAATTGACTTCCTCAAGCAGCAAATGAAAGCTGGAAAGCCAGTGGCTGAAAAGAAGGTTTTTGTTTTGTTTTTGTAAAAGACAAATATTTTTCAGCTTTTGCTCTATCATCACAAAGGAATCAAGTCAGGAAAAGAGTAGTTATTGATAAGAGTTTAGAGTGCGTCACTGCCAAGGTAAAACTTGCCAATTCCTAGGAAAGTCCAAACAAATCAGATGATGTTTTACTCTCTTAGCTGCCTGTTTTTCGGTACCCAGATGGTCTGTTTAGTTTGGGGGGGATGATCTAATGGGATGCACTCAAATGGCACCTAAGCTTCATGTGAAAATGCTGGTTCATGGACTTGTTTGTCCTGCTGAATTGGAGAATAACAACTTGTATTTCTGCTGTACTTGCCACATTCATGCACTGTCCCTGTGCTATTGCATTACTCGCTGTGTTGCTTACAATACATCCAGGTTATCCGGTACCAGCAGCAATACCAGGTCTCTGTTTTCTAGTGATGGGAAATAAAAGCAAAGACATTTCTTGCATGTGGACTGCTGCTTGGGAAGTGCAGCTGAATCAAGAGCAGGGAACAGAAACCTGGGCATTAGGCTGGGCCCTGGGCTTGCATTTGCCAGTAATTCGCAGGGGGGTTGTCCTTGCTGCTAGTCAGGTACGTGCCATTGATGTTGCTTATAGGCGAGCGTGTGCAATGGGAGCCCAAACCCAAACACAGCCTTTAACCACAGGCCCAGGCTTGGTCTTTCCTAGCAGCACGTGCAGCCTGGGAGGACCTGCTACAGCAGGCACCAAGGACATCAAGGGATGAGTGTAAAACAAGCAGGTAGTGCATTTGGTTTTCTGTCCACAAGTACACATCTTGATAAAACATGGCCGTAGGTAGCACTGGGGAAGCTACTTGTTTCCTCTTTCCCAAATACAGAATGCTCTTTTACTGAACAAATGAAAGTGAGGATTATGGCAACAGGGTGAGGCCTGTGCAGGACAGGTGACTGAGAGATTTCAGAGACCTTCTGCGTAGCTTCTCTGTGCTGGTTCTCCCCATCCCATCCATCCCGTAGGTGAGCCTGTGTGGCCACTGCCCCTTTGCTTGGAGTGAACACCCTTTTGGGCAGCTCTTCTCTTTCTGCGAATGTTTTAACTTGCTACAGATTCTGGTGATTTTCTGTAGGTAAGAAAGTGGTTATTATAAGTAGGAGTGACAGAAAACAGGCAGTTTGATAGAAATAGATGATTGACTGCTGTCCCCTGCCATCGTGCCACAGACACAGTAGCATATAATTCCTCCTAGAAGCCTCCTAAAAGCCTCCTTATTTCCAGTGTGCAGGAGGAGGCCCAGAGAAGTGAGTTAAAGCATTTATTCAATGTGAGGAGTGGAGGTGAGATATTGCTCTGCAAAGCTCCAGGCCTGAGATCAGAGCTGAGGGCAGGGAGCGAGGAGGACAGAGCTGCAGACATATTCCTGGCCCTTGTGGTTACTGTGGGTGGCTGAGGGGGGCAGCACAGTGACCCCACGGTTCTGCTTGCATGTGTGTACAGCTCGATGCACAGCGCCACAATGCAAGTGCTGGAGAGCCCTCAGCTCACAAGTGTGGCAGCTCCATCCCTGCAAAAGGCCCAACAGGCACCAAGTGCAACATCACCAGGTAAGATTCATATGTGTGCGCACAGAGAAAAACCTGGTGAAATGTAGTCTTCTAAACAGCTTATGGAGCCCTCAGAAAGACACCAGCTTCCTGAAAGCCTAGAATTCCCATAAATGGATTTAATGTAGTTTCTTCTGCAAAAGGCTAACAAAACCTTTAAATTTTTTGAATTTCCATGAGATTTTTTTTTAACCTTTTAATCCTGCCTTCCCTCTGAATCAATCCCAGCGATACAGCTTTCTTGGGTTAAGGTCTTATACTTAAGTAAAATGATATCCATTACATGTTAGCAGGTGGTCCCACATCATGTGACTCAGGTGACAACGGATAGGAAACCTTAGCAACCAATTGAGTCTTTGAGCAAGGGTGAGCTTACTGCAAATAATGAATAGAAACTATCATTTGTATTAGATGATTCACAAATTCAGCAGTGACTTTGTTAGCTGAATAAATCACTCATTGTGAGTATGTTTTCATGCTTCCTGCGATAATTAACAATTCTTGAATTGAAATTGTAAGACAGCAGTAAATGTTTATATTATGCTAGTGTCTAAAGACCCCAGCATGGGTCCGTGTCTCTTGCATAGACTGTGCTTCGAGCAGAGGTGTGAGAATCATCAGACAGAATCCTTCCATTCAAACCATATGGCATTTCCCTGGCAGCTCCCTCCACCCCTACTCTGAATGGCTACTGCTGTGCACCATCTTCTGACTAATCAATCTGTCTTCACCGCTCAAATAATATCAATGTGGTAGCATATGAACCTC
>VWPW01008658.1:16607-29337 GCA_013389825.1 Crypturellus undulatus
GTTTTTTTTGGTTTATGTTATTTAATTTTTTTTTGTTTTTTTTTTTTTTTTTTTTTTTTTTTTTGCACACATTTCAAATGCAACACTTCATATAGTAAGATTTGGTTTCAGGGATGTAATGACTCAAATATAGGCTGATGTGCTTCTTTAGTATATCTAAAAGAGCTAAGATAGAGGGTTGCAACAAAGTCTTAATTTTAGTCAGTAATGGAGATAGGAATTTCTCATAGGATAATTCTCTATGAACCTCTGTTTGCTCATGTCTTTAGATCAAACACCTTATGACAGTTTTGCACTTGCTACAGAAGTTTAGTTATTTGTGCCGAGTCAGGTAAATGGAGTTGGTTTAGATCAGTTCTGGAGCCCTTAAGGTATGTCTTGGAAGTTAATGTGCTATTTTATGTTTTTCAGTGAAATGTTTGTTGCTTCTCATTTAAGTAGCAGTCATAGCAAGCCTTTCTCGCACTCAGGTAATCTGCAATGTATAGTTGTGGTAGGGCTTCTTCCAGCTGTTGTCTTTATTCTGATTTTTTTTTTTTGTCATTTTAAGGTTGAAAATTAAGCTCAAGTGTTCTGCAGTCTGTTTTGTAGTGAATTTCCCATTTTGAAGGAACAATCTCTTCATATGCTCCAGCTCAGGTGATTTTCTGCAAATGCAGATTAATAGATCTGTTCAGTAGTGAGACTTCGCAGCAGCGGCCTTTATTTAAGCTCTAACATCCAGTTTAAAAAAGATGGAATTCAGGAAAATACATGACAAGAGTTAAATAAAAGATTACATCAAATGGGATTGTCTTCATTTAATTTACTGTAGAATTCTTGCATTTTACAATACAGCGGTAGTGGGAATGTTGCTTGGTGTTGCTTTAATGTCTCCTTTTCAGGAAGAAGGAAAGAGCAGGAGGTCACCTGTCCCATGCACTTGGCAGTAAATATCAAAGATGTTTGTTTAATCTCCAAATACCTCAATTTGCAAAGGAAATACTTGCACAGGCAGATGGAAGGTGGTGCTCATTTTAATGTTTGCAGTGGGGATTGCTGCCAGTGGTACCATCTGGTAGTGACAGGTTGGTCTGACAGTTTCATCTTTGTAAGTTCTTGTGGACTGTAACTGGCTTTCGGAGCTCACTGTTGTGAAGATCGTGTATTTCCTCTTTACTTTTCCTCAGTATTTAGCTTGGGTGTGTGTTCATTCTGCCCTTGCACTCAGAAGTAGATGCAGTATTTCTGTAATTAAGCTTTCTCTTATGGCTCCATCTAGGTGGAATCAGCCATATGACACTTTTAAGAGACACAAAAATGTATGTATTGTCTTGAATATTCTGTGGCATAACTGCATGCTATTTTCTCATTAGAACTTTAATACATAGTTACATAAATTTAGAATTTCAATTGCAAATTGAGACTTTTTCCCCATGTCATTACCAAAAAAGTCCAGGAGATGGCAAGAGATGGCAAGAAAGCACTTTTACCCAGCCTAGGGCCAAGACTCAGCCTGACATACTGCGCTTTGTGCCCTCCCCCCCCCCCCCCGCCAAATTTAAGTTTATAGTATGTTGGTTTTCAATTCCTTTTTTCTTGAACAAGATGTACCAGATCAAGGATAGAAGTAAAGTGAATATGCAGTAAATTAAGAAAATATTTATAAATACTTCCAAGGCTTGTACCAGAAGTGAGTCTTCCATCTTCCCTTCAGCCTTTGGTGTGCCTGACTCATTAAAATCTTGAACTCTGGGCAAAAAATTCAGATCCAGATAGGGGAAAATTAACCTCAGTGATTTAAGGTTTGTGTCCTCTATTCGTGCTAAAATCAAGTCTCAAACACTACCTCCTCATGATTAATTTCTTAAGCTTGTCAGATGCATGTTGACAGGTTCTCTTGTTTTTCTAGTAACTTTTAACTTCACTGGCAGTTCCTAACTACTATTGAAGACTAGGGTCAGTATCCAGCATAAGGGAGAGAAGAAGGTTATTAGGACCTCCTTAATTGCAGAGTGTGTGTTTTGCTGGACTGGCGGGGACAAACACTTTCACATTGAGCTGTGCCTGATTCCTACAGGATACAAGACTTAGGTGGATGTGTAGCCTGCAGGGTTATGGTGTGGTGGGTGTGTGGTTTTTTTTTTTTTTTTTTTTTTTTTTTTTTTTTTTTTTTTTTTNNNNAACCTTTCAGTACTGTGTGTTTGTTTTTAGGACTGTTTCCCTTAATTTGCTTCTTCCTCACTTAGGAGAATGTTGTACACATTTCATACGTAAGGGATGTGTGTTAGTATTTTCTTGGATAATCTATTATCTTCTGCATTTGCATCCTTCCAGGAAGTTGAATATAGACTTTTGGCCAAGGAGGGCTGTATAAATAACCAGGTATGTATACAGGGAGTATACTAAGGAGGTGGCTAGGACCACTGCCCCTGCTCTTGAGTTCTTCCTTTGGTAATTCTGCCCCATTCTGTGCTGTGGAGCGTGTGCCTGAGGGCTGGTATGGTGGCAGGAGGCTCCTCTGCTTTTAAAAACACGTTGAAGTGTGCTAATTCACTGCTGCCTTGAGGAAGAGCAAACCTGGAGTTCAGCTACTGCCCTGAAGTCAGTATTTGCTTGAACAGGTAGTGGCTGTGTGGGAGGATAAATCTCCCCCTGCCCCTTGCAAGACCCTTCTCTTTGTGTCATGTTCTGTCCCCAGGAAACAGGGCTCTGTGCTGTAGGCTGGGTGGGAAACAGGGCTGTGTGAGATGCCACTGAGCTTGGTATTTCTCATCAGGTTCCCAACTTGCAAAGCAGGAGGAATGTGGGACTTTGGCTGAATGAAACACATGCTTGCAGGAGCACTGAACAGGTGCCTTCCATGAGCAGAGGGCACTGCAGTGTGTGCGCATCCCTGCACAGCTGCTTTAAGCACCCTCTGCCGGGCTGCTCTTCGTTCTGGAGAGCAACATGAGCAAGGAGGAAGTGACTGGGCCTGGGCCTGCAGGAGGCCGAGCCGGGTGATGCCGCCGCCATCTTGCAGGGCGTGCCCAGCAGCGTGGGAGAAGAGTCCGGGCTGAGGAGGGAGCCGCCGCCACCCCTGTACCACGTTGTGCGCCCTGCGGCCTCCCTGGGACTCCTACAAGTGCCACTTCATGCCCTGGCTTGCGCTCAACCTCTGCTATCAGCACAGGCGTGCGCCGTGGGCTCTGCTGCAGAGGGAGCACTGCCGAGCTCGAGTTCTCGCTTAGTCACTTTGAAAACAATTTTGATCTCTCTCCTGCGCATAAAAATCGGCTAATTTAAAATAGCACTTAATGTTAAAAGTAATGCTGGAAGTAGGCACGTGCATTTTTTTTCTTAAGAGGATGTCTCTTCTCTTTTTAAAGCTAAAAGTAGTTCCTATTTGAATTTTAAAGGGGTAGTACTTTGTTATATGTAGCATAAATTAAAATGTCCCCATTTAATATAAGAACTCTCCCTATTTTTCACTAAAAGTATAGTGAACATTTGATTAAAAACTGCTGCTAAGATCTCATGGTGTTGCTGTAAATGTCAGGTGGTGGTTTCATAGGTGGAAAGGTATGAGAGTCTTCTGTACAGTTCCAATTTATTTAAAACAAATCCAAAGATAACTTTATCTTGCTTCTGTAAAATATCTTTCTTATACTTCTTTTAGGAAAAATATACTTTTTTTTTCTTTACAGGATCCTCCGGTACATTCCTTCCAGAAAACTCCCAAGACAAAATTATCACAGATGAAGACATCTTTGTGATGCTACTGAAAGTCTTTGAAACTCTGTTCATAAATGACTTGAGTAAACAAACCCACATCTTGGCCTTATGTCCTGAAATTAGACATAAATACTTGGAACTGCCGACTCCTGAGCTGGGGAGACCCTGCGTACGTGCACGTAGCCGTCGGTGCCAGCACGTGTGCAGCCCTGAAGAAGTTCACTTTAACACACTAGGGTTCAGCATTGCTCAAGACCAAAGCTCGCTACTTTCTGCTGGGACTGCAGTCTTCCTTTCCAAAGGTTTTGTACCAAAGGGTACCGTTGTGTCTATGTATTCCGGTAATGAAATAGTAGTATTATTTCTGAGTAAGAAGTGTTTTCCAACAAGTCGTAGTGCCAAAGTTCTGCACCAATTTTTATTTTACAGGTTCTGTTTCTGTTCTTTAACAATATCACAATTTCAGAGCCCTCGACTAGGCTGCCCAGAGAAGTTGTGGAGTCTCCTTCTCTGGAGATCTTAAAACCCGCTTGGATGCCACCCTGTGCCACGTGCTCTAGGTGTCCCTGCTGGAGCAGGGGGGTTGGACTAGATGATCTCTAGAGGTCCCTTCCAACCTTAAACATTCTGGAATTCTGTGAAGTTATGATGACTGTTTCTGCATATAAACTGACTAAGGTTATTTTCAAAATAAGGAAAACAGTATTCTGGTGGGTAGGAGTTGCTTTATTTTTCAAAAACCTTTGAGTACTCAATGCGTGTTTTTCAGCTGCCTGAAAACTAATTCAGATTCTTCGAACGAGCGCACAGGAGTAATTTTGCAGAGATGAAGGAAACAGTTTAATTTGGGGAGAGTCTCTCACAGGTCAGCTCATAGTCTACCAGGTTTTTCAAAGCACAGAAACACAGATTAGAGAGTGAAAGTAAAACTCTTTTTTCAGTGAAGCTCTTCTCCATAAAGTATGTTTGGCATATCAGCAGTTCTCTGTTCTGCCTCCTTGTTTCTTAGAATGATATTTGCTTGTATTGCTTGAGCAGATTTGTGATTCTGTCAGTGTGGCTGAGCCAGTTCTGTTCTGCTGAAATGCTTTGGGTTTGTTTCTGTTTCATTTTAACAGAATCGTCCTCCATATGTGGTCCCTGTAGCTTGTGCCAGTGGGACAGGCTTAGGACCAGTCTGAGAACCTGAGTATCTGGCCGTTAGCTTTGATTTGTAAACTGAGCAAATACCAACTAAAAGTCTAAAAAATTAACTTGTAACTTCGCAGCCCTCTTCAGATACCAGTTAAAGGTAAATATTGGCTTATTGAGAGTGTATACAGGAAATGCAGTTTTTTTGCTGAGGATGTAGTGGAGGAGCTCTAGACTACAACGTGATGAAAATTTGCAAGGCAGCCTCCCCCTCCACCTGTTCAGTCTGCACTTTGAACCCCGGTCAGGCCAGGTTAAATCCTGTCCAGATGTTTAAGGTATGTCCTGCTGCAATAATCTGCCTGTTCTCCTCTTCACTTTGGCATTTCCCAGCTCTTGTATCAGTCAGAATTACTGTTTGGGAAGGGCAGGGGAGCAAAGGGGGATCTTTGTGCACTTTGCAGAGTGCTCACTCGCACACTGGTAATAAGGAAGCAAAAACTTCTTCTGACCCCATCTCCTTTGGGTAAAACGATTTTGACCATTTAATTTATTTTCTTCTGAAATAATCTTGTCTGTCTTGCAACAGGTACAGTGTACAGAAAATATGAACCCATCTTTTTCCAGTCCCTTGGCAATCCTTTTAATTTTAGGTGCATATATGGTGTTCTTATAGATGGGAATGACAAAGGACTATCCAGAGCGGTGTACAGATGAGCGCTCAGAAGAAACAGGGAAATGTTCCTCAATTGATATTCTAAAAGGTGGTATTAATAATGCTGTGTGACTGTTTTGAGCCATATTTGTGTGAATATCATCCATTCCTATGTGTCTTAAATCATAATACAAACACCACAGCACTCGTTTTTCCATCTCTAAAGACAACTGATACATCTCGATTAAAACTGATGTACAGAGACTGTCTCTTGTAGGAAAAAATATTAATAGGAGCAGGATGTGACATGCCATTTTCAAAATATTTCTGAGCATTTTAATCAAGTTTGCTTGGTGGATGAAAAAAAGTCTTCTGTGTGGACTTCACCGATGGTGCAGGTTGGTGCTCCCATGTCTGGGAGCAGAAAGCTTTCACAGCAAGCCTAAGGCTGCCCTGTACTTGACTGTTCTAGCTCCCATTGAAATGATGGATAGTGTGCAAATATAAAGCTAAAATCTTAGGAATAAAAAGAAAAAAAGGACCTACTCGTAAATGGATTTAACTTCTGGTGTGAATTTTGGTATTGCAATGAGCCTTCACACCCTAGAGGTAAACCACATGCGTCTGCAGTTCTAAGGGTAGCATTTGCCGTAGATTTCTGATGTACATGGCATTTTTGTGCTGGCTCCTCCACTAGAGTCACATAGACACCACACACAGATGGAAAGTCTTAGTATGTTATTTTATAGTATCATCAGTATTTTTTCACGTGTTATTGCATCCACCAAGTGTGTAACTTCGCCTCGGTGCTGCGAGTGCTCCTGCAGGTAGGAGCAGCCCCTGTGAGGGAAGGCCCGCAGCTCGGGTTAATGCTGGGTTCGTTGCAGGTCCTGCAGCCGCAGGGACTGGATCAGCCCATTGCAGACGAGTGATGCAAGCTGGCTCACAGCCGCCCTGCAGAACCTGCTAGCCATAGGGCAGTATGTGAACAACTGTTCGCGGAGTGAGTAGCCTGGAGCGTCTCCCAGGCTTGAGTTCGGCTCTATGGGAACAAGTTATTTTGGGAGTGAGGTGCAGAATCCCTTCAGAGCCGCAGCGTGTGTCCTTACTGACGTGCTGTCACCCTGCTGCTCTGCGAGGACCTCATCCTGAAGGGCAGATAGTGGGGAAGGGCATTGGGGGAAGGAGTGAGGTGGTCCACAGAGTACTTCTCGGGAACAACCGTGTGTAAAACAGTTTGAATGCTGCTAAGCTGGGATTGTAATGCTTCCTGGACTTCCTGGAGAAAGAAACTGTCCACATAAAATGTAGGAGACTGTTGTTAGGGCATAGCTGTGGGACATGGAGAGGAACTCTATTTCTTCCTCCACATAAAAGGTGTTGGTCCGGAGGTCTAGGGGAGTAAGTGGCTGTATCATGGCTATGGCTGCAAAATACTGAAAGGGGCTGCCAAAGGTAGTGTGCAGGTGAATCGTGGGACCTGCAGGGCACTCGAGCTCTGCCGCCTCAGGCGAGAGGTGGCTGTGGTTCTGTCCTGGGGGCTGCCAGAGCTCTGTCCCATGACACTATCTCTTCCCAGACCAAAGTCCAGGTTAAAAAATGCCCCTGCTGGACAGTTGGTGCTTCCCCCCCCCCTCCATCACTCTCCATTACACTTTTTGTTACTGTGAAAATTGACATCAGAATAATTATTTTAACTATTTTTTTTAAACTTACAAGCAAACTTACAAGTAACTTCAGCGTGGTTTTTTCAGGCCCAATGAAGCAGGCGTTCCTTTCTCAGCAGTATGTTTGATCTGCTTGGACATCTCTAAACCTAAAGAGAAACTCTGAAGAGTTTCTTAGTATCTTAGTAACTTCCTAGAAAAAGCTGCCAATGTCTGTTACCAGGAGTTTGATGTGCTGGGATCTTTTCCAGTAGAACTGAAACAATATCTTCCAAACACCGTCTATAGGCACAACATACAGAGGTCAGCAGTGAATCCAAGAGCTCAGATTTGTGTGGTAAAAGTATCCTGCATGTGAAGGCCAATGTGGCTGAAGAGGAAAGTTTTCCATGTAAAGATGAGTTACCTGAAAGTGCCCATAGGTAAGGAGAAGTGTTAGCTCTTTGATTAGACCCATTTTAAGCAAATTACAGGACTCCCTATTTCTTTTTGTTCCTTTTTCCTATAGTTTCACAAATGATATCAGCGTAGCTCAGAAGAGTTTTACAAGCCATGGTTGCACTCCAGTTACACATGGGGCCTTTTTTTGGAGCTCTTGAGCATGAAGATCCAAGCTAATGCTGGGGCAAGCTCTTGTTTTGGAAGCCTGCAATGCTGGAGCCTTGAGCTGGTTTTAGTATCTGTAATTCCAAATGTCACCCTTCCAACAAATGTGGAGGCACAGTACCTTGTCAGTAGATAATAGATGACTTGTTAGTAGATAGTTAACCAGAAGGATGTCAGGCTTAGCAGCAGATAAAGAACAGAGCAGGAAAAGGAGGAGGTCTGCAACCCGCCCCCCCCCCCCCCCACCCCGCGCAGAATGTCTTGTCAGAAGATAAGACACAAAGGACAAAGTCAGGAAAATAAGATATTTACAACCGCATGGGTGGCAAGATGCGGATTGGTTGTAAGCTTAGCAACATTTGTGTTAAGAAAGTATAAAAAGAAGTTGATTTGAGAAGGAAGTTGTCTCACTGCATCCCAGACTGAGTCCGTTCCTTCACAAGGTGCAACAAATGGCGCCCAATGTGGGGCTCAATGACTAGCTGTCTCTGGTTGCACCGCCTAGCTGAACTCTGGGATTAACGCTGAAAGGAAGCGTCCTTTGTGCATGCACTAAAAGCCTCTTGAAAGGAAAGAGGTAAGCGGCTGTGGACTATGGAGGTCACATTTAATGAAGGAACAAAAAGATATTTTAGAAGTCTTTCTTAAGATCTTAAAACAACAGAGCAAGCAGATAAATGAGGAAGATTTACAAAAGGTCCTTGCCTGGGCATCTAGAAGTGACCCTTCTGTAAACAGTAAGAATGTATTTGATCCGGAGATATGGGACAGGATTGGGGTCCATTGTGGGATAAAGTGCTATACATGCCCAGATTCAGACCTTACAGGATCTGACTTGTCAATTGAGAGTTGATGATGATTGGAATCCATTCAGACAGTGGAAGTGGGGGTGATCGTGGCTACAGAAACTGTTTTAGGACTATTATTTCTAGTCACGATATTGGTCTGTATTATATGTTGTATCCCTTGTAAAAATGATGCTGACACGAGGTATGGTTGAAACTACTATGAAAACGTTCTCTGTTCGGATCCTTCGCTACAATAGATTGACCTCTACAGATCAGGAGATGGAAATTTGTATGATCTGTAGAGTCATAAAATTATTGCGCAAAACAGAATCCAGACCTTGAGGAAGAGGAGGAGGAAGACAGGGCCCTCAGACTGAGGACTGGGACCCCCTACTGGTATGTGACCTGTGCACCCAGGAGGGAAGGTTGTGTGACTGAAAGCAGAGTTTGTCCGCCCTCTGGCCTGCCTGCTGGCACGTACTGGCCCTACCTGACAGGATGCACTGACCATTTAAAAAAACAAAAAAAGTGCAGAGAGAGGAGGGGCGAGAGTCCTAACACCAAGGCCTACGTTGTCTCTGTGGGCTGAGCTAGGAACCTGTCAGCAACCCTCTAATCTGCCAACTTGAGAGGATATTTTGTCTCATTGTCTCAGTGTCCTGATTACAGATATTACCTCATGAAAGGCTTGCCATAGCCACCTTGTTTTGTGTGATTATTGCCAAATCCTGAGCCCATCAATAACGAGGATGGGATTCGGCAACTGAAACAGTGGAACTCACTAGTGGAGTGCACAGCTACGTGAGGTCATGTTGTTTGTGTCTGGTCTTTATGTCTTTATTGTGTTTTATATATATATATATATATATATAAAGCAGAGAGGGCTGAATAAGCACAACAAGAAAGTACAGAATTTGAAAGCGGGAAAGCCAGGAACAACTCAGACTGTGCCCCCCCCCACCACGAGTGGAGCAGATGTTGTTAGTCCGTAATCCCAGTAAACACCCATACGCTCAACTTGGTGGTTTCAAAGCAAGCTTTATTAGCCGACCAGCGGTGGACCTCTTACAGTTGGTCCTGAGACCCGCGCCGTCTGAGGAGAGGTTTGTGTTTTTATAGACGACTGCAACTTTCCTCATTAAACGTTATTTACGACTAATCCTCCCTTCACAATTCTGTTTGGCAAGTTCAGAATCTTATCTTGTGGTCGCAAGTAGTAGGATATGGTATCCTGTTAGTTCTTGTCCTTGATGGTAGCAAGCTATATTTACAGAAGCAGATGGCAAAGTTAACTGTAGATGACATAGCCTAAACCTTTATACTTCATTAGCGTGCAAGCTTTTTACAGAAGCAGAAAGCGTTTTACAGAACGCTACCCTGTTAACCCTTCATAGGCCTTACAATGTGCCAGGGAGAAGGAGGATGGGGAGCCATACTCTGACTTGTATCCTTTGAAAGAGACTAGGGACACAGTTCAGCATAGGAAACAAGAATGAAGTGATGGCCAAGCTCTAGTGCAAAGGGTACGGAAGGACTGGTGACCCTGTGATAAATGGGTTGTAATTCGCAAGATAAACAAAGTGATAAGGATATGTTAAGATGGCACCAAGTTGTAATTTGCAAGTGACAAGGATATGTTAAGTTGACGCCAGGTTGTAATTTACAAGTGATAAGGATGCTAAGCTTCTAACAGCTATTGCAGAAACAAAGAACAAGGCCAAACTGCAAAGAGTTATTCGCAGAGTCCTGAGAAAGGTGACAAGGTCAGCGATGAAGAAGAACAGCCCCCCATCAAGAAGAACACCAGGAGATCTCAGAGATTCCCCCCAGCAACAAGGAGGGAGCATGCGTAGAAACACTGTAACACGTCAGAACTGGAATTCAAACCGGGAGGAGACTTTTGGGGAACAGTAAATAAAAGGTGCTCTCACGGACTATAACGCGCGCGCCTCGGTGGAGCAGAGACTCCCCGGCCGCCCAGCGCTGCTTGCTTGCTATTTACAATAAAGTATACTGGCAAATCAATTGGCTCAGAGGATTTGTCCGTTTATAACAACCCCATGTTGAACTTCAAATATATTGAGGGGGAAAAAAAAGGGGGGGGGGGTTCCTCACAAATTGTAAAAACCTTAATTGATACTGGAGTGGAGGCCTCCTTAATATATGGAAATTGCAAGAAATTTAAAGGACAACCTGTAGTTATTACTGGCTTGGGAAGAAAAACAAATTGAAGCCGTGCATGTTATGAGAAACCCCAGAAGAGAATGCACCCAAGGACATGTTTTCACTGTTGCCGCTGAAAGGTACAGATAAAACAGCAGATGTTCCTGGGACATCATGAGAGAATATGAACAAAAACAGCAAAGACCGGTTGAAGGTGAAGATAAGAACCACCGTATCTTCAAAGAACTGTCTGGAACTGAGCAGTAGGACCAAAACAGGGCCTCTGGGCCAAAATAGGGCCATATATGGAAGTGAGTTCCAGGATGACATCAAGTGGACACGGCAAGACGACCACCAGGGGGTCTCAAAAAGGCCACCAGAGACCATCAAAGGGGCAGAGGGTGCACGCGCATGAGGGTGTGGGGTATATTATAATTAATCTGGGGAATAGAATTAATATGTATGATTAGTCTTAGAGCTTAATGCATATGTAGATAATAGAGAAATAAAAGTTTTAGCAAACACACCTTACGGTGTGCATGATAGGTGGAGCTATTCCCCATGCACCCAGCGCTGCAAATAAAGCGAATGCCTGCTTCTTAATACTACATCGGTGTTAAGAGGTTTATTCCCGATTTTCAGTGACATGCAAACACAAATAGAAATGAAAATAGGGAACCTCCCGAAACGATTGTGTTCAGTTATGATTGTTCCTGTCCCTGAATATATAATTGGGATTGATATTTTAAAGGGACTGACTTTGAACCTTTCTGATGGTTTGTACCAATTTGGAACAAAGAACTATATTAGTGCCTGGACAATCTTAGTCGGAAAAGTAAAAATGCCACCTGTGCAGATTCCTGCTGCAACTAAATTGGTGGCCATTAAATCGTATAAGATTCTGGGGAGGGGTATGAAGACATCTCACAGACAATTATAGACCTAGTGGTTGCAGGAGTTTTAAAACCCACTGCCACAGCTTGGAATAACCCTGTATGGCCTGTCAAAGAGAGTGACGAGTCATGGAGAATGACTATGGAGTTCAGAGAATTAAATTAACACACCTCTTGCACCAACTCTTACAACACCTGTACCAGGTATTGTCACATTGATAGAAAAAATCCAGAAGCATTCCGGAACTTGGTATGCAGTAACGGATTTGGCTAAAGCTTTCTTTACCAGACCCAGTGCTGAGGAGCTTTTGGATCACTTTGCCTTTGCTTGGCAGGGGCGACAATATACATTCACCAGGCTGCCCCAGGGATGGTTGCACAGTTCAACCATCTGTCATTGAACAGGGGAACAAAATAACATGTCCCTCACTCTTAGTTGCACCCAGGCCCAGACTTGGGTGCAGAGTGTTGTTGGAGGTATATTGAGAGATGGAGACAACGGGATCCTCCCCACCGAGATCCAAAAGGTCGTGTGGGGATGTGGCCACAGAGGAAGAACAAGTGTGGTGGAGACCTGTGACCTTCACCCATGACCAGGTCTTCAGTGCAGTCATCGCCTACGCGATGACCATGGTGGATGTCACCATGGAGAAGGTTTATCCCATTGCAGCCCTGCGAATTAACACCAACGAATCTGTGCTCTACTCCGGCCCCGACCACCGTATGTGGGCAAGAGTGTCTGATTAAAAAAATGGCAATCAGTAGATCTAGAAGCCCGCATTTTAGAACGGGGGCTGGGGTTCATATGCAAAGATGATGCCCTTAAAGTGAGCGATGTTTGCTTTGATACCAAGGAGGGCGTGTGCCATTTTGAGATCAATCTGCAGAGTAATAATAAAACAGCATTAGCTTATGTAGGGAAAGGATGTGTGTGTTCTAGAACAATGTGTAAATATGTGCTAAGTAATGCAATTTATAACCAGACTGTGTTTACTGACTCTCATACATGTGCTTGCAATGTAGTTGTTATTAGAGGCTGACAGTTTGTGTATGTCACCTGTGTTTACTACTTAATTGCTAATTAGAAGCTATATCCTATATCAGGGCATAAACCTGACCCCAATGGGTATG
>VWPW01008661.1:2069-179530 GCA_013389825.1 Crypturellus undulatus
TGCAGCCGCCGCGGGAACCAGCGCGCGCGCGCGCGCCCGCCCGAGGCCCCGCCCCCGGGCTCCCCGGGCCCCGCCCCCGAAGCGTCACGTGGGGGGCAGCGAGGCCAATAGGGAAAGGCGGTGGGCGCCCTGCGGCGGGGTTGGGAGGGGGGAGAGGAGGTGCAAAGGGGAGTGGGCGGGGCTGAAGGGGGCGGGGTTATGCGGTGGGCGGGGCGAGTGAAAGGCGGGTACTATGGGAGGCGATATAGGGGGCGGGGCTTAGCACCAGTGGGCGTGGCTAATAGAAAGGGCGTGGCCAGTCGAGGGGCGGGGCCAGTGTGTGGCGGGAGGGGGGCGCAATGGGAGGGCATGAGGCGCCCTGCGCCCTAAGGCTGAATTTTGGGGAAAAATCCCGATATTGGCAATAATTTTCGATATCAGAGTCACCAAATTTCCCAAAGTCTTAAGTGTTAAATATCCCTGGCGGCGCTTGGTGAAAGCTGCAGAAAGCCTGCAGCCTTGTCAACTTTTTTTTAAAAAAAAAGGAAAACAAAAATAATAATAAAAAGGAAAACTGGTGCAAAATGCCCCAGTGCACAGAAAACAGAGCCACAGCCGTACAAGGATCAGATGGGCCTCGTGTTGGCTGCAGGTTCCAGTGTTTGACAGCTCCCATGCGCGCCAGCATCCCTGTTCCCATTTGGATTGTTTTTGTTTTCTTTTAATTTAACTTTTCCTCCAGGAGAGGCTGCGGAGGCCGCTCTACCGGCTCGGGAAGAGTCCTGCAGGCGCTGGAGCAGCGCTGGGAACTCACGCGAAGGCGCCTGAGCGAAACCGCCGTCCGTCCCTGCGTGGCGACGCCTTTGCTTTTCCCACACGCATCAGGACGTGTTTGTGCATTTCATGGATTCCCCAGGTATTAATAACCAAAACAAACAAACAAAAAACCCCCAAACCCCACAGATTTCAGACCAGGAAGAACTAGACACAGAGCGGGAGTGCAGACACATCCTAAGGACACAATGCCAAAGGGATGTCCCAGGCATCGGGTGCCCATGTGTCAGCAGAGACATCTCTGCTCCTGATGGTCTGTGGTGGAGACGGAGGTTGGAAAACAGTGAGAAACACGGAGCTCAGCAATGTCTCTGTGGCTCTATGGAGTTTCCCTCTTGGTCTCATGAGAAAAATAAAAAAAAAATCCACAAAAAGCTTCATTTCTTTCTGCCACGGTGACTTTTTTGCTCATCTCTGGGAGGACTTTCAAAAGATGTTGCTGAAAACTAGCTGAGAGAAGGGAGCTCTCATGTTGACTTTGGTTATGAGATGCCCAGGGAGCTTCAACTGGTGCCATTCAACCCAGCAGAGCCCTGGAGCTGCACATGGGGCAGATCCTGGGATGGGTTCCTGGTTAGTTCTCCTACAAAATCCCTGTTTTACAGGCAGCAGAAGCAGGCAGAGGTTAAGTGACTTCCTAAGGTCGTGTAGGAAACAGCCGACTGGTCATTGGGGACATCCTTTCTCCACAGCGTATAGAGAGAGATGGATGAGCAGGACTTGCCCGAGGTCAGGAGGTGGCCCCAGCTCCTCGGATTATCCCACACCTTCCTTTCCTGCCTTGCAAAGGAGTGAATGGGAAGGGCTGGGGCGGTGGGGAAGCGAGACGGTTGCTATTAAATCAGCGGAGCTTGACTGGACATGCCCAAGCAACGCGGAGAAGGAAATCGTTCTGGTTCTGTCTGGTTCAGCAGAAACTCCACCCACCGAAGCTTTCCGGCAGGAAATCAAGTTACAAACATTACATGATCTGGGCAAATTCTCATACACTGATCCTACCCTGGGGACAGGACACTTCTGCTAGAAGCTTACTGAGGCAGCACTTTTATGTATCTTAACCCTTTGCAGAGTATCACGCTAAGAGCATCCCAGTTCCTCGTGCTACCCAAGCCGTAGAGATGTCAAGAGGGGACAAAATGGATTTATGACATTTGGGGTCAACTTTTAGCAATGAAGAAGTCCTGAAAACTACCTGTATGTGGAGGGAGGAAGGGGAGGGTGGGCGATTCTTTCTCCTATTTGCTTTTCCTACTCAAAAATTGTGGTCTGTTGACAATATATTTCCTGGAACACCCTAAAGACGATCAAAATATTAGTGGTTTCTGGCACAAGTCTAACCATGCAAGTGAAACTTTGCAACAGAGAAGGGAACTAAATTGTGTTATTTGGACTGTTTCAGAGCCATTGTATTTTTTATTAACAGAAATGCCTGAAAAACAATAGGAGAAAAGCTGCCCTGGCAAAAATTTAGGCACTTACTGTTTCAGCTAAATTGCAAACTGCACATTTAAATGTTATAATGAGCCTTAAGGAAATATACCTTGATATTTGCTGGTAGCTCTGAGATTTAGAAATGAGAAGGCGCAGAGAGGCAGAGAACCCTTCTTTTTAGAGAATAGCAGGAAAAAGGAGCATATTTTCTGTTTCTCCCCTTGTCCAATTACCAGTAAAGCAGATGAACATCTGAAACTGAGAAAGGACGAAAGGTCGACGCTTTCTGCGGTGACAGCAGTGTTATTTTTCTCCCATGTGAGCGCTGTTTCTGGGGTCTTGCAGCACCTGAACGTGCTGCTAGTGGGTGTGAGGATGGGATTGGACCCTACGAGCATCCTCGGTGCATTTGGTGTGCCCTTTTCTTCTAATTTGTGTGAAAAATAGAGCATCTCCTGATGAAAGTCACAGGTGACTTCCTCTGGTCTTTATGGACGGGCATCATTAGTAACGTGGGCTGGTTCGTGCGCCAGCCCATGTCTGCCCTTGTGCGACTGCAAGAGCACAGGGTACCAAAAGGAGGTATAAATAGAGTCTCTTTAAAAGCCTGCTAAATAGAAATAGTCTTTTAGGGAGGAGAAGGAAAGAATAAGGCGCGTTACCATAGAAACTGCCAGTGGTTTATTTAAGAAGGGCAAAGAAACAAACAGCACGAAAAGGCAAAGTCAAGGATTGGAGATCACCCATGGAATCTGTGGACACACGGATGTGACACCAAAGGCTGAGGTGAGAGCAGAGAGCTTCTAGCAAAGCTACGATTAAAAAATTCATCCTGCTTTGCTTATTACAAAGCAGCCTTGGAAAGGCAACTTTGAAATGTGCATTTTCCATAGGTTTTTCTGTAGGAGTGGAGAGTGGGGAGCTGCATGGGAACAGTTTTCATGTCGGAGAGAGAATTATATGTACACATTACCTCTCCCCAGCCTGAATCCCCTTGAGTGTCAAGCCCAGCTCTTGGGCATTTCAAATTAATGCTAGAAAATGTTACCTTTCACTGAAGCTCAAGGAATGTGACTCTGATTTATTATTATTATTATTATTATTATTTCTGCCAATCTAGGGCTAAATTCAGCCTTATCATAATTAGATCTGAGAAGTGGGCATTACGGGGATTTAGATCCCTCTTCTCCAGCTGGGTCAGAGATTTTGATGCTTTCGTTGCCCTAAGTAACTCTTGATTTTCTGTGTCCAACATTAGGTCACTGCAGCAGGCAGGAGCATTCAGGCATCACCACTCATTTCTCCCCACTCCCACTCCTTAAAGGAAGAGTGAAGCAAACTTTAATCATAGGATCGTGGACATTTATAGCTGGAGAAGATCATCACAATAGAAGTAAGTGGCAAATCCATCCAGTTTGCAGGCATTTTTCCAGGGAAATGTCTAGCGATCACTTGGTCAAGCAAATCCGAGCCAGTGGTCGAAGCGCAGGGTTCAAACTCCAACTCAGAGCAACTTAACCTCACAAGAGGGCTGAGCATGGAGACACCTGTGGGCTGCCTGCAGCAGGTTTATTGACTGGATAAATGCACTGACCAGGCCCTGGGAATACAAGCTGCTCCCAGTGTTTTTCTATCCCTGAGTCAGGCATGGGCTGGGAAGAGCCAGCTCAGTCTCTGACCTTTCCAGAGTCTAATGCAGTGGAAGCTCAGGTCACCCTGCTCCTCTGGAGCTGTTTTTCCCACCTTTAGAGGCAAGAGCTGCTTTTCTGTCTTGTGCCCTACCTCAGAGGTCCTTAATCTATAAATATTCTGGGAGCAGGACTGTTTTACTGCTTGCTGGCATGGCATCCTCATCAGAGCGGACCTGATCAGAGAGAGCCTTCAGCAACTCCCGCAATGTTCATCACTAAAAATGGGGTTTAAATGTCTTTTTTTGTGTGTGTGGGCTGCACTTTGACACCAGCAACACTAGAATCATCTTTATTACTCTTTTATTTTTTGTTTCTCTGCAGGAAAGTTCTCATCAGGTCAGGAGCATGAACCAAAGACTTAGAACACGATGTTATCTCTGTTGGCCAAGAGTACTGTCTGCCTTTTCTTATCCCATGTGCTACCTAACTTTCCCCTCAGATGTTTTACTGATCATAATGAACAAAAAGATATTGTCAGCCTCAAAGAGCTCCTGATTCGAGAAAAGAAACAAGAGAGGGAGAAGCAGGTGTGACAGTGCCCGTAAACACCGTGACGGGACTGTCCCATGCTGAACCCCAAGGGAACAACCACCAGGGCCACCTCAAAAGTCCCCACGTTTGGGGTTTGTCTTGCTGGGTTTTTTTTTGGTCTTTTAGTTTCTAAATAAATCGAAGGATTTCACAAGCCCTGACTCATGTCTCGGGATTGGTACTACACGGAGAGTTCATGCAGGAGAGAAGCCTCAAAGAGTGAACACGCTGCCCTGTAAAGATTTGCAGAAAATGTTGGGTTTCTTCTAAGACTGCACAAGCAGCTCTACTAGGGGACTGGTTTCAATTGCCTCTTACCTGTCTTCAGTGGAGACACCATGGACTTTCCCATCTTACTGGGCTCCCTGATGCAATATTTGATGCAACAGGACAGGAGACTTTCTCTTGGGTTTCTGTTAAGCTGTTTGAGGAGCAGGAAACTCCTTACTGGTACCGACATTCCAAACTCCAGAGCATGCACTGGAGTTCATCAGTTGCCCTAAAAGTGCCTCCAAGGATGGTCCTTGGTTTTCTTCTAAAACACCTCTCTGGTGCGACCATGATCACGGCAATGTGGCCCATGTCTCTATGAGGCTGTTAGCAAAGGCGCTTGCTGAGAGATGGAAATGATTTAGCCCAAAAGGGCTCTAGGTTACCTCCCTCATGCTGGTTTTTGCAAAACCAACCCTACGGGTGGCATATTTATTTTTAGTTTTTGAACTACATTCGCTTCTTTTTTTCTCCTCCAGAGCAAAAGGCTAAATCAGAACCCTACTGCTGTCCTTTCCCACTTCCCTGACCCTATGGTGAGTTATCCCATATGCCCACCCAGGCATGAGAAATTTGGGGGTGAGCATTTTCGGAGGGTTTCACACACTCTTTGATGTCTGTCAGCCTGGGAAATTGGTCCCCCTCCTGCTTCCCAGCTTGGAAGGTCTCGCTGTGGTATCTGCAAGAGATAACGGTCCCTTTTACTGCCTGCCCTCCGCTTTGGGGCTGCAGAAGGGACCGCCTCGCTGTTGGGGACAGTCCCCTGCGCACATTGTAGGTCCCCTCGGAGCGCCCGGGCGGCCTGAGCCTCTCCGCTCCTCTCTTCTCACAGAGATTGAGTTATGCCAGGCTTTGACCTAAGTGAAACTGCTGACGGTCACAGGGATTTGAGTAATCTCCTTAGTTCGCTGTGAAATTTGTGATTCCTTTTAGGGAATAGAATTTTTTTTATGATTTTTTTTTCCCTTCGGGCTAACTTGCAGTGTAAAAATAAACCGAAGCCCACGGTGGGAGATTAATTTCCTCCCGGGCTCAGGAAGGGCAGTCAGTCAACACAGGATCCTCCTGGCCCATCCCGGGAGGACGTTGCTCCTGGATTCGTTCCTGGAGACAGCTGCTGTCCGACCTTGCCATGGGACTTCCTTCCCCATTGCGCTGTGTCCCATGGGCACAGCACAACCTTCCCCTTCCCTCCTCAGAGGGAGGGTTGTAGGGGCAGGGAGCCGGGATGATAAAGACCTGATTTCTAATCCCATCATGTTAGATCCACCTCCTGGTGAAAGGAGAAAGCTCATCCCGCTGGGATCCAATCCCCAGGGACCGATGAGTCCTGACCCGGAGATCCTATAGGCAATCTGGATCTATAGCCTCTTCCCAGAATAACTGTGTGTGTGAGTAAAAAGGAATCACTTCTCCCCATCATTCCCATTGCCAGCATATTCCTCTCCCGTCCTGACTACAGAGGGATTTGCTCCATGCCTCTGATAGGATTCGTAGCTAAGGAGCACTGTATTATCCCACCTTTCCTGTCTGTCCCACCATTCCCAGCCCAAATGATGTCTGAGAGTGCATTCCTTATAGCTTGTAAACTCCTCACACTAATTTTACTTCTGCATTATGCTCTTGCATCTAAGACCCTACCAAGATGCTAGACCCATTTTCTACCTGCAGGAAAGGTACTTTGTACTTTATTTTCTTTTGATGAAACCCCCACAGACCACTTAGCATATGTGATCGCTGCACAATGTTAGTATTAGCTGAAGAACCGCTTGCTCACACAAATGCCAGAGCCAGACTCCGTTTTTTTTTTTTTTTTTTGCTCCATGGGGTTCCCGTTTCTAGACATTCCCATGAATTAAGCTGAGCAAGCTGGCAGGGCAGAAATGGTCTCAGTGTTGGTATGAAAAGCCCCACCGCAGATTCAGCTGTCATTGTCCCGCTTTGAGAGATTTAAGCCCTCCAATTCAGGACAAATGACAATACCCAGAGCGGGATTCCTTTGCCTTTATTTTGCCATCTAAGTTAGGTGTCTAAGCTAGTCACCATCAGCTCCCTTTTTTTCTCAATGCAGAAAAAATAGGAAGAATCAGAGTGTGATTCAACCCCCGGTAGTATCAGATGAATCACATACTGCAAAGGAAGCCAAAGCTGCATGGCCAGGCATCAAAGTTTACCTTTTTTGATGTCTAAATTTAAGTAAAATCCAGTCCTGTGATTCAGGTATCCAGTCACACAGTGCAATAACAGGCTAACCACGCTGAGTTACCTGCTGTCTTTTCTGTCCTTTGAAACGAGGCGTTTTTGAACTAATAGGAGTGAAAATGGGCAAAGTGATAGACTGTCTGAAGAAACTCAACTCTGAGATCAAGAACAGTTGAAGAGTTCATGTTGGCTGGGAAAAAGGGCATGGGAGAAGGGCAAGGAGTGGAATGCAGTGGGAATGAAGCAGTGGACACGAATCTTTGCAGGAATTTTTGCACCTAGCACAAGGTAGCTTGACAAAATCCTTGAATCATAGAAAACAGGGCTAAAAGGTAGTGTTGGAGACACAATGTAGCTTATCCCAACACAAGAAATTATGTTCAAGTTTCTGTCAAAGAGAGAGGTGATTTTGCTAGGAAAGTAGAGAGACTGGCTTGTGTTTTTTGTTTGATTGTTTTTCTTTTTTTTTGTGCATATGTTTTTATTTTTATTTTTTTTCAGATGGGTTGGCTCTGTGTCCAGTGGTTTTCACATGGCTTATTGTGCAATGAGCAGAATTGTTTACTGTGACTGCAAGACTAGGGATTTTATTCTCATAGCGCTTTACTAGAAGATTTTTTTTTAAGTTATCTCTAGAATTCCCTGGCTAGGTTATCCCTAGAAACCACCAGATCAGAAGCAGGATTAACAAGCATTTTGGTCCTCCTCTTTTGAACTTCAAGGACATGTTGCTGACCCCACACTGCTCTAGTCTGCTATTCCCAGTGAGAATGTATTTCCTATTCCTTGTAATATGTGGAAATCCTCTGAATTTGAGAGCTGAGATAAACGTGCTGATCTCCAACAGGGAAAAGCGCTTTGCAGAGGGGCAGGTTGGAGGGTGCTGGTAGAAAGTAGCATTGTAGGATGTCTCATCCGTGCTTCTCTACCTCCCTTGTTCCTTCTAAGAGAAAAGGGCAGGAACCTGTGACTCAGGGCTTTGCTTCTGCCTCTGAGATAAGGAAATGGAGAAGCTATGAGCTTATCCCTGGGGATGCAGGTGGAGCGGTGCAGGTCACACCAATGCCAAATGTTGATTCTTGCTGTAGAGGACAGGAAAATCCAGTGTGGCTACATGATGGTTGTGGTAGGCAATACTGTCCAGGAAGAGAAATGGCTTTTCAACCAGCTAAGAATATTTGGGCTCAAATATACTGAGAAACCTCTAGTAGGATCCCTTCAAATGGGATTGGAAGTGAACTTGGGTTATTGAGTCCGATCTTACCTAGTGCCTGCATCATCTGGGAATGTCTGTAAACAAGAAGCTAAACAAGAAGCAGCACCTGAACAATGTGGTCTGGGCCACCTCCTGCCCAGCGATCATATAGCTGAATAAGTGCAGTCATTTGCTTTAGCTTCTTAGAGCTGGGACAGGGTCTCCAGGAGGTGAGCATAGCCATCTGCTTTTTCAAGATCCTTAAAAAATGAAAACAGATTTGCCTTTTTTTCACAAAGCCTAAGAAATCTTGAATACGTTAAATCACATTAGTTATTAATACAGTAATAATGAAAAAATGAGGAGTATTCGAGAGGGATGCGCTCAGCAACTCCATGACGTGGCTACTAGAAGGTCTCCTCTCCTTTCTGCCTTTACCTCTCTGTGTCTTAAATTGACCTTTGAACTAGAGAACAGATCCACATAAACCTAAAAGATTTCCATTCCAGTCTAGTGGAGACCTATGTGAAAGAGCATTGCCTCAAATTACAAACCAGTTGGGGTGTGACCAACTCATTTCCACATTCTTTGTTGCTTTGAGATCCCGTGCACTTGGCTTAAACATACATTAGGTTGTGGTGATGACTGAACTTTGTCCTGAAATTTATCTGGGATGAGAAGTTTATTCATCCCTATGTGCCATTCCTGCTCCTGTGGACACACCTGGTTTGGTCACTAAGTGCTGCAGGCAAATAGCAATGAAGGAATCGGGATCCTGGTGCCGTGGGTTGACCTTGCTTGAGGTGCCCATGGTTTGTGGGGCAATTTAGCCACAGTCACCTCAAATGCCCTGTGTTCTCCGGGTGCTGAGATGCT
Organism: Crypturellus undulatus; assembly: GCA_013389825.1. Taxonomy (NCBI): domain Eukaryota; kingdom Metazoa; phylum Chordata; class Aves; order Tinamiformes; family Tinamidae; genus Crypturellus; species Crypturellus undulatus. Next base: position 11,079 of record VWPW01008661.1, read on the forward strand.
GAGGGAATGGAGGAGTCAAGCCCTTTTAATGTGGGTCAGGAGAGGCAAAAAACCTCTCTGGAGGTCTGGGCTTGGTGTGAAAGCACCCTGTAATCTATAAGCTGTAACATGTCTTTAGAAGGCATCCGAATCCTAATCCAAATTTTCTTCTCTCACACCAATACAGCTGCCGGAATGCTGTCAGCGATGTTGCTTTGGTGTCCAAAAGAGAGCAGGATTTGGCTCAGAAGGCAAGCTGAGATAAACATTCCCACCTGGAAGTGTAAATCCAGGCAGAGGAGATAAGCTGACATGAGAATCGCCCTGATGGAGGCCGTGAGTCGCATGTAGAGATTGGAGCGGCTCAAGCCGCGCTCCGAGTGTTTGCGTCTCCCCTCAGTTCCCACGCCTCTGCACTTCCTTGTTTAGCCCAGGCACGGAAGTAGAACTACTGAAATACTAGGAGGAAAGTTATTCTCAGGGTGTTTCCAGCCCAGGCAGAACCAGGATGGAGAGAGGAAATCTCATGAGAAAGCTTGACAGGCTTCCAGCTCGGTCCCGCTCAGGGCCACGGAGCTTCTGGCGTTTCGTTTGAGTCTCTGATTCCAGAGCTGTCACCACGTTTCCTTGCGTGTGGCAGTCCTGCAGCACCAGAACTGCAGTGCTGCTGCTGTCCAGGTGCTTCTTGACATGCCTTGGAGCTCAGCTCTCTCTTCTCCAGCCCAGGGGCAGCAAGGACCAGCAGGTTTGCAGCTTGTCCCCGTCGTGGGTGAGGATGGTGAACGTGCAGATGAATTCTGCAGACCAGAGAAGAAATTGCAAAGAAAGAATGAGCTCCACCTTTCTGGTAGCACCTCCTTCAGTCTCAGGCCGGATATTCAGGAGATCATGTGGGACTTTGAACAACCATCAGCACAGTGGAAGAGAAGCCAGCTCAAAGTCCAGAGCTCTGCATTGGCCTGGGTAGTCACATTGGACCTTTAAGTATCTTCTGAGTTGCAGGACACCTCTGCGTTTACCCATGTGAAACTATGAAGCTGGGCACCTTAAATCATTGCACTAGGAAGTGGTAAAAGCAGAAAGCACCTAATGGTCCTTGGATGGTGCCAGCTGCTGCCATGATGGATCAGCCTTGGACATCACCATCCCACCCGGTGCAACTCTGATTTCTGTCCTTGCTCAGGTCCTGCAGCTGAATGGTCCCATTTGTCTTTATTCCCTTCTTAATAGCAATCTGCACGGTTTAATTGCAGAATGTGTTGAAATGAAAAGCATTTCCTCCTGTATTTGTTTTTTTCCTCCTGTATTTGCCTTTAAATTTATCACCCCTTGCTGCCACTGAATGATGGTGATAATTAGGAGTCTGCAGCATCCCCTGCTTTTATTCTGCAGTGCAGTCAGTGCAGCAGCAATTAATCCACAGGCAAACAGAGGAGGTGAACACAACAGCGCTGGGGACAGAGATAATCTTGGGATAATTTATAATTGCAAAGACATGCCCAGAGTCGGAGAGACTTTGTTGCTTTACTTTTCATTTCAGAGGGAAGACTGATTGATAGAGAGCTGTTGTTGGTTGGGTTATTTGTGCTGTCGTTTGCATTGGATGCCTTCCCTTTTGTGGCACTAAGAAACTGGCTTGGGGATGAATTTTCTCTCACTTGAAAAGAGCTGAATGGCCTGAAGCAGGTTTCAGCTGAGCAGCGGGAGATGTGCAAGCTCTGACTCCTCCCTGGTGTAGCTGTGAGCAGCTTGCTGCAAAGCGGGGGGCACAGAAAACTAGGGGCCTGGGATTCATGCTTCCTTTCTTACAGATCCATTGGGAATCTCTAGGAATGATGCTCTCCCTCCTCTCCCTCTTCTCTCCTCTCTTGTCCTGGAAGTGCTAAGGGATGTCTCTGTTCCCCTTCCTCCATCTAGATGACCACAATTTTTTCCAATGTGGTTAGAGCTCCTTAACTAATTTCCACTGCTTTTTTCCTTCTAAGGACTGAGCATGCAAAGATGAAGTGACACTCCATTGGGTTAGAAAGAGGACTTCTGGCAGCCCTTTCCTGCCTTCATTAACCACTGTGAGAACTAGATTTCCTTCATCACACTGCTGGGCTAGTCCAGTGCTAACTACAGGCACTAGATGGTCCTGGAAGAGGTGGACAGCATGCATCATGATTAACATGATAATTAGTTTATGCTCAAACACGGGCCTTTGTTCCACAGTTTATTTAAATTTCCCAATTTGTTGGGAAAGGTTTTATTTTTATTTATTTTTTTTCAAGAGGATATTTTAACTTACTGGAGAAAAAAAAAGGGTTTCTTAGGTGCTTTATGGTCTGATGGGCTAGGATTGGAAATGAGACCCCAAGACCCTCACTGAAGGCAGAGGGGATATAAAACCCAGTTACGTTTAGGACTTTGGAGAGTTTTTTGGTGCTTCATGAGCTGTAACAGGGCAGTTTCAGGATCAGGGATCATGAGGCAGAGCCTTGTCAAGACAGGTTGCACAGCCAGAGTGAAATGGGTTTGAGTGAGGGGAAATACAGCAGCAAACACCCAAAACACATCCTACAAACACTGTGACATCTAATGCAATGACCTCTTTGCAAACATGTCCTATGTACCAAGGAGATCTGTAGCAGGCATTAGGGATTGGTGAAGAGAAAGCTTTCAAATCAATCAAATTCTATCTGTGATAGTCTTTCTGGAGAGAAAGATTAAAGACCAGAGTTTTTAACCTAAAGTCTGAGCTCACTTGGTCATCACAGTGGCCTTTGTGACCTTGAAGGCTGTCCTAACCCAAAAGAAAGTGTTGATACAGTCTGCTGAATTCCTATTAAAAGTATATGCTGAGCTCTACCAAAATTAAATACAGCTCGATTTATAAGGAGAGACCACACTTCTGGGAAGCAGAATCACATACAGATAATTAATTATAATGAACACAGCAGGGTATGAGACCCTGTGCAAAGTTCCTGGCTGCAAGGTGTTCCAGCATCTCTAAACTTGTTAGGGATGTTGAAGATTTAATAAAGCTGTTGCCAGACCGAGGTCGAGAAAACTACTAATTACACAGAGTACGAGGCAGTGAGGATGTCAGCATAACTCCTATTCCTGCCTGTGTTCACTGTGATATTCAGTGTCGGCTGGAATCTCTTGGGAACCTTGCTGTTTTCTGTTTAATGGGTATTAGAAAAGAGCTATATTCCACAATGTGGAACAGGGTATCCAGTAAATGCAGTTATATTTTTCCTTCACTCTTAAATTCAATCTGCTACAAGTTTATTTGCAGCTTGAGGTGGTGTTTCAGTAGCTGGGCATTTTTTTTTAACAAGTGTCTCTGCCCCTACAGATGTTAAACCTGTTGGATGGATAAACCAGGATGGATAAACCAGGTTGTGGAGTGTCTGTTCTCACTGAATGAGTGAAAAGTCAAGGATAGTGAACAACCGTAGTGAGTACTTCCCTGGGGAATGATGAATAGCTCTTCTTTATAGATACTTGCGCTCTTAGCGATGGTTTTAGCCAAGGATGCAGTTGAGGACACCTAGTGCTAGAAGCACGAGGTCCTGCAGACCGAGCTAAGGGATATTCTTGGCTGTTGCAGGGTGGATTCCCACAGAGCCTGGCCCAAAGAGGTCCAAAGAGCAATGGATCATTCCAGGATCCGTTGCATGGGTACCAGACGCCCTCTGATCGCGGAGGGACATGCCGGAGCGCATTCCCGAGCCCTCAGTGGCCTCACCTGGCGTGAGCGGCATCCCCGGGCTGGGAGTGGCAGTGATAGCAGCAGATTCCTCGGATGCCTGGGCTGCTCTGCCCTTAGATGTCCAGGAGAGCGATGCAGAGAGGCAGCCCACGGATGAATGAATAGGAATGCAAGCAAATAAGGAGATTTACTAATCAGCAGAAATAAGTTTTAAGGCAAATAAATACTGGACTGTGAGCTGTCACGTCAGATTTGCAAGTGTCTGTCCTTAGTTGCCAGAGCCAGAAGCCACCCAAATCTACCATCTCTGCCTATGCTTTAAAACTAGATGTGTTAGGAAGAGCAATCTAAATCCTGGGTTGTTTTCTCCTCTTGCCAATGGGTTTCACCTGTTGAGCTGTGCTGAGATAAAAGCAAGGAAAAGCATCTTGTCCTCCTGGATGGCCTGCATCTCCTGTGGCCCAGAATAAGAGCAGCTCTGGCTTTTGTGTGCCAGTGGTGGTGGAGCACTGCTGACAGCGCTTTGGCTTCCTCCTCCCTCTCTTCATCTTCATCATCTTCATCATGGAGTCTCCTTCTCTGGAGATCTTCAAAACCCTCCTGGATGCCACCCTGTGCCACATGTCCCTGCTGGAGCAGGGGGGTTGGACTAGATGATCTCTAGAGGTCCCTTCCAACCTCAACTATTCTGTGATTCTGTGGTTTATCCCCATGAGCTAGGGCTTCCTGTGGCTTGGCAGGATCTCCATAAACACAAAGTCCCTCCCACTGACTGTCACGGCTGCACGCGGCTCCAAGAGAGGAAATGCCAGGAATGTGGAAGGGGATTTCCACTGACTTGAAGGACATGGGCCTCCTTCACCCTCTGCGGGGCTTGGGGATGCCGGCATCCCTCCTCCGCCCCTCCTGCTTCTCCTGTTGCTGGGAAAACGTCACCAGGATAGAGACGCAGAAATAGTGTCGCAGCTGGAGGGGTGGTTCCACGTGGGGGGCCGCTTTGCAGCCCGGATCTGCAGGAGCTTTGCTCGCTGGGGTGGCATTTCCTGCCCTGCGGGTGAGCAGTGAGTAGGAAGAACCAGGGCAGAGAAGAAGCCCTTGGAGGAGAGGGATGCAAAGGAGACCCCCGGCTGGTGGTGCGGATGCAGAGCAACCCCCAAGCCTTAGAGATCCTTTAGTCTAAATCCTTTAGTCCATATGTAAATCCTGCAGTCCCCCAAAACATGCCCAGGCACGAGCTGTGCTAGCTGCCATGGGTCATAAATTTAAGAGATGAGATTTAAACAGCTTGGCAGTCGTGGACCATCTCTTGACCTGGCCCTGCTGGATTATATCCAATACATCCTCCTTTCCCCAAGACTGAAGGACCGGGATGGCTGTGTGATTCCCATCGTGTTTCTTCTGCATCGAGCAGGAACATCGCTCTGGGCATTTGGGCTAAGTGACCTCCTGAGGTCCCTTCCGACCTGAACTATCCTCTGGTCCTGGGGTGGGAATGGGCAGCTCATTTCGTTCCCATGTGAGGATCAGGATGGTGACAGGCACAAACGCAGTGCATGGGTGACACCTAATGTCATTTTGGGGTAACACAGGCTGATTATTCCAAATTTAATCATTCTTGTAGAGACTTAGTGTGAGCAAGAGGATGAGGGCCCCTTGACTCTGAAGGGAGAGACAGAAGAAAGGAGGGAATTTTGCTTGCAGAAGATACAGGTGGCAGGACATGGATGACAGCGTTGTACTTCCCACCTCAGGTCACTGTGGGATGGCAGAGCCAATATTTTGAGGGGTGGGGAAGAAAGGCACTTTAGAGGCTTTACTTAAAATTTTGGTTTTCGATCTATGAATGATTTCTTGATGAAAGAGCTCAGTTAGTTTGTATTTTAGAAGGAATTCATTTGAAAATACTGAAATGGGAAATTTCAGGACTTAAAAAGTTTTGGTTGATGAGATCAAACATTTCAAGCATTAGCATTAATATTTGACTTTCTACCCTGCTTTGTGCAAGGGTATGCATATGCACGTGCATATAATTTAGAAAACTCTTGCAAGAAATGGCTCTGAAATGGGGGGACTCCTGAAGACTGCCTCTTCCCAGGACTTCTCATCTGTGCAGCTACTACCTTGGAAGATGTCCAGGTCAAGGACTAGTCTCAATTCCCTTCGTTAGGTTTTCACAAATAAACAATAATCAGCAACACTATTTCTCTCCAAGTCATCTAATTGGGTAATGCAATTAAGTTAGAGATGTGGTTCCTGGGCTCGACCTGACTATTTCTCTTCCAAAGCCGAAGAAAACATATTTATGGTGTTTAACTCTTGTTGGAGCCAAAAAGAGAACTGGGCATCTACATGCTAGAGGAGAGCTTGGCCTACTCTGAATGCAAGATTTGCAGCTTGGTTAGACCAAAAGTGTGCATGTGCAATGTTCCTGTGTAAACATGTTGTGGGTCCACTTCTCCCTGCTGTTGTGGGAACTGCTTACGTGCATTTCCATTCCTCTTCCAGGTTTTCTGAGCTAGGCAGGGGTAAGGAAGTGCCTGTGTGTTAGTGTCTGTGCTGCCCTATGGATCACAAACCTCTGCAAACCAAAGCAGGTGTTTGGAGCCAGGCATGATTTTTTTGGTTGAATTCACATTGATCTATTGACCTGGCAGCTTCTCCAGATGTAAAAACTGAAGAAGATGGACAGCTATTTTCCCATACAGATAAATGCACACTTGGATTTTAACTTGGATCCTTCATTTTGTAGTGTCTTTCCTCTTTCTGAGACCAGAATTCCCTTATATATGAAAGGATTTGGTTACGTCCTTGTCTCTGGTCCTTCCCCAAACTGATTCCTGGGTCTGTTTTTGGCCAGAAGGCAAATGGCACATGTTAAGTCGTGTGCCTCATGCTAAACTCTGCTTTCCTACCTTCCTTATCAGGGGAATAGCAGGGACTGGGGCTATTTGGCTTTATTTTTCCCAGGGTGCTGTGTGTAGGCTGGAACATGCCCTTTCCTGGAGGCTGTTGCAGAGCTAGATTAATTTTCTGGTGTTTACATTTTTCAGAAGCTATTGTAGTGCCTTGGGGGGCCACTTGCAGCCCCATCAGTGGCTCACTGATGCTTTTAGGGAGCCCAAGGAAAACAAGCTCCATTAGGACCAGAGCAAACCCTGCTTCTTCCTATCCTGCGTAATGATAGTAATTAGCACTTGCTGGCATTTTGCAAACATTAGCTAATTGGCCCTCACAGCTTCCTCTGGGAGGAGAAATGTTATTTTTAGCATCCTTTACATCCAGGGAAACTGAGGCATCAGGTTTAAAGCTGTTGCAGGAGGGATGGAGGAGAGGGGCTCCAGTCCTGAATGTGCCCACTGCCAACCCCTGTGCCCTAAGTGCACTAATAAATATACGATGGGCGGAAACAACACAGGTATTTCCTAATGCTCTTTGGAAAAACTTGTTTGGATTGGAAACAGCATTTTCTTGTCAAAATAGGGCATTTCCCTGAAAGAGAAACCCACAAAACAAAGTGTCTTTCCTTTTTTTTTGACTTTCCCATTTCTGCTTCTTCCCTCTCTCTTATTCCGCCTTTTCAGGGCAAAACTGAAGAAACTGAGGAAAGGATACAACTGCAAATGTCCAGATGCACAAAAAGAAGAGGGCTAAAAATGTCTCATGGGCAGAAGATCACAGGGAAGCAAACCGTTGTTCCTGCCAAACCTGCATGCTGAAATCTTTACTTCCTTGCTGAATTTTTTCAAGCAACTCCAGTATTTTGCATGGCAAGCTTGCCTTCAAGTCAGTTATTTATTGCTCCTATTCTGGTTTTGTTCACTACACTTTTACTGTCTTGCTTAGTTTCTTAGTTACTAGAGAGAATAGATGTTCAATAGGTTTATCTGGTCAATTTGAGCTTTTCCTGATATATCCAGCTCCTGAGACCCTGCAACATGTATTATTCTCAGGTTTCCCGGTCAAAAGTAAATATTTAGTACTCCTAGCTGAGAAATGCAAGCTGGAAATACAGTAGAAAGCCAAAGATAAAATGCCAAGGTTGCTGCTGCTGCTGTTACTGTTATTCGTAAATGTCCAATTCCCTTGTGGGTTTTGAAGCTAAGCATTAGGTTTTTATGACCTGTCTCTTTTTTTTCAGTGTCTGGAGCTGCCTGGGCTGCCTACGAGCTCCAGCCACAGCCGTGGGAGCAGCCAGCACAACCTGGTGTTGTCTAGCGCAGGTGCAGGCTCCATCAGTTCATTTCTCACTCTGGCTCACAGATAAGTCCGACATTGTTGGTCATTAATAAAAAATTTCTCCACTCTAGGGTTCCTAAAGTCAGCAAAATTGCTACGGACTTATTTACAAAATACTTAAATAAGACTACTATAACTTAACAGATATGGAACAGATTTTGCACAAAATTAGTTTATTATTTACTGAACAGGCTAAGGCATTTTGATGCTGTTACACATAGAACACTGCCTCAGGCAAATGTACTTAGGACTCAGCACAGATATCTGTCCTCTGCTTTATGGGATCTTTATTTCTCTATTACTCAGCTGCATTCCCACCTCCTTTGCTCCATTCTCCTCTGTGACTCCCTGGTCCATGCTCTCGTTTTTGCTATTCCAGGGTTTTGCTGGGAAGAGGTCAGAGTTTGTGACCAAGGTCTCCCATCTACCTCCTTTCTCAGCCATCACTCAACACAATCACCTCTCTGGAGCACCAGAGATCCCCATGGATCCCTACAGACATATAATCCCTATGGACAATGTTCACTGCAGCTTTTCCCATGTGTCCAAGACTTGCAGAATAGCAAGTTTTCTTTGCTTTGTCCTTTGTTACCCACCAGTTCAGCTTGTCCCACCACTGCTTGTCTCATGTTATGGTTGTTGCAATGTTCATCTACCGCTTGACCCACACTCATGTCTCTAATGCCTTCACTTTGATCTCTCCATAGGCAAAACCATGGTCCAAAAATTGCATTTCTCCTGGGAAATCTCTCCTAGGAAACCATTTAACCTCACAGTGCTACTTGAAGCCTCACAGAAGTGAAGAGCTGGTTGTCAGTGATGCAGAGGAATTAAAGAACTTCTCTTTGCTGATGAGCTTGTCACTCATCCCAGTGTTTTGTGGGTAGGATCCTCCACATCAGTAGGACTTGTTCTTATGTAGATCTCAAGTAGAGCTACACAAAGCTTCTTCCAGTAGAGCAAAGAGTGCAGAGCTTGGTTCATGTTACAGTTACCAGATGGCTACTGTCCCAACGCGGACAAAGACACAAGGCCACTGTTCGGACTCTCAAGCAGGTACTTCCAAGTAAGTGCCTGCAAGGATCTGTATTTTAGCTTTTCTACCTTCACAGATTTAAAAATCATTCAATCTGGTGTGAGAGAAGAGCCAAGTAAATGATCTTACCCTCTTCCACTCCCACTCTTCATTGCAGCAATGTGGTACCTCTGCAGAGGAGGTCAGTTGTGCATCTCAAAGCCCATTGGTAAGTCTCAGAAATGGGCAGTGAGCTCTCCACATGGAATAAACCATCATGACATTTTGCTTTAGCTTATACAGTGCTTCAAAGCACCCTTTTTTTATGTTCTAGGCTTCTCACCATTGCTGATTTCCTAAGCTCTCTAATGGGACTAGTGTTGGTTGCCCACCTTTATAGAGATTCCCATAAGGTTCGGCTAAAAAGGCGAAGAAAGGAGGTATGAGAGGGCAGGAGAAGCTGCTGAGGGTGACAACTGCTCTGAGTAAAAGGGTCCTGCTTCCAGCTCTCAGGTTCAAAGCAAGGCCTGGGCAAGGGAGAGACATGGGCAGGATCATTTTCTGCACGCTGTGCCCCGATTCCTCATCTGGATGGATTTTCACCACGCTAATGATCAGGTAGTTTGCAAACCACTACCTCACTCTCTTAATTACATTCTTATTTCAACTGCTTCATGTTTATAGATTATTTTGCTCATGTTCACTTACTAGTTTATGGGTTTATAGCCTCTCCTTGTTCCTCTTTCTGGATAGTAAGAACTACAAAAACTGCTTTTCTTATTGAGAAAGAAAACAACCTCTCTATATCTCTGTTTATGTGGAATGGTCTTTATTGCTTTTATTTATTTTTCACACTTACTTGGGTTAGAGATAATCCTCAGGCAACGTCTGCCAATTCTTTCTTCAGTATTTCCTAACTTTTATCATTAGATTTTTCACCAGCTATGGAATGTAAATCAGGATTCCCTGGAACTTTTTTCTTTTTTTTTTTTTCCTTTTTTAGCTCTAAGAAATAAGAGACAGCTCCTTGATATGAAAATCCAGGTTATCTTGCTAGAGATAAGGATACTTCTCAAAGCGATCATCTCTTTTTATTTTAATGGCAGGTGAGCACAGCACAAAGCACAAAAAAAAAAAAAAAAGAAAAAAAAGGAAATTCCTCCCTATGTCTTTCTACAGCAACCTGCACAGCTGAGAGCTTCTCTGCACTTGTGAGGTGGGAGTATAAGGATAGAGGGTGGAATGGAGGGTGGCAATCCAGGTAGTCTGTATAGGACAGAAATAGGGTTGGCTACAAACTGAGGATATCACAGCATAATTTCCAGGTTATTTATGGATTCACTTGGTGGATCTGCAGGCTGCTGTTTGGCTCTGTGCCTCTGATTTTTAGGCACAGGAAAGGGTATTTTCAGGCACTTCTTGAAGAGCTGTGCAGCAAGCAGGCTATGACTGCATTTATGTGTAGGTAAATTGTAGTCCAAGGTGATTCTGGTTTGGCTCCAGGAGAACCAAGCTCAGTGTTGGAGCAGGTTCAGGGATTCAACGGTTCCAGTTGGGATATTTTGGAAATGAGCCACATTTTCACAAGCAGGCTCTGGGTCCGTGCCCAGAAACGGGGCAGGGTGGACGTCAGCAGTTTTGGTTCAGGAAGGGAGGTCGTGTGAAACTTCATCTCAGTTCTGCCCACTCCTGCACTTGCTGTCGTTTGAGGCCAAACTCAAACCGAAGGGCAGAGTTTTGTCCGTACGGTGCATGGGATTTCCATCTGCTTTTGCGAGTTCCTGCAGGAAGACGTGACATTTTTTTTTTTGAAGTATTTTCACTTGGCCCTGCAGAAAACCAGGCTACCTGTATTTGGGCACAACTAAAGGTGGGGATCTCATGGCTAGTCCTGCACAGCCCCAGCTGTGTGGATGAAACTGGGTTGTTTCCTATTTTCATCCAGAGTCCGTTTTCTTAATGAGCAGGTTTTTCTGCTAACCCGTCAGCAACAAGCTCATTTCTTCTGCTTTATTTACCAAGGACTGTTTGTTATGTCTCAAAAAACTTAGGAGATGAAAGAGGCACAGTGACTGCAGGTGGCTTCAGTGATGAGCTGGCCCCAAGCAGAGGATGCTGTAAAATACTGAGGCTACTCTCTGGTTGCTGGTCATATTGTATGTTTTTAAGAAGAGAAGCATGGGAGAAGTGTATAGACATCTATCATGCTCACACCAGTGCAAGTTCTGGATGTCCACATCAGTGTGGAGTCCTGGTTTTCTCTGGGATACAGGTGGGAAGGTGAAACAAAACATCTCTTTCCCCCACGGTAGCTATTTTTCTGTTTTATTAACTCACTATCTGTGGTTTATTGCCTGGTAAAATGGAGCATTCTTGCCTTGTCTTTCTTTAATTAACCAAATTTTCTCTATTTACTGAATAAATCTTTGCAATGAAAACATAAATTATCTTTGATATAGACTTTTTTTTCCCCAATGGCTGATCTATAATTCAGTAGAAGTATACAATCCTCTAATCACCATGAGAGGGAAACCTCTATGATTTTCTTGAAATAACTCACGGAGGACATTTTCCCTTACATATTTCCCTAACACTGTAGTCATGTCTGTTCAGGAAAAGTGCAACACAGTGTGAAGAAGGTATCCAGTATTGCTCTTTTTGCTCTACATGAAAGCAAGCAGAAGCAATTCAGGTGTTGTCAGCTGTGTCCCAGCCTGCCAATGGGACAGTACTGGTTTGACTGTAGCAGACGTGAGGCAGAACATTGCTTATATTTGCATTTTGGGAACTTTGTTGTTTCTGGCATGATGCTAGATTTTAGAGAGACTGTGCCTACTATATTTATAATTAAATATTATATAAATATAGTAGAAGATGGACTGTAGCATAAGTATGGTAATAAGCTGCTTTAGCCAAACTGCATCGTGCATCCTTGGAGACTCTCAGTTTTAGGTGTTTTTTTTTTGCCATACTATATGTATGTTGTCTTCATCTTGGGGCTTGCGCCAAAGTTGCCTTTATAATAGAATATTATAGCTACCTTTGAACACATAGCTGCACAAAAGGAAATTAAGCTGAATTGTGCTATAAAGGGACAAGGACAAGGTCGGACAGACTAGCCCTGCTCAGAGACTTTGGTCTGTCCAATGGCAGCTGGGACAGGATTAGGAGTAAGAGGGGACTCCCTGGTAGGCAGCATGACATGTATTTCTCAGACTTGCCAGTGAAACTGCTCCGTCAAGATGTTATGGAAGGGGTTAATATAGCAACAAGTGAAATAAGACATTTCCCAGCAGTGATGGAGCAGAGGGGACTAGAAATAACCCCCTATGTCACTGTTGTGTACTAAAATATGAATATGTAAAACGTGAATATTTTTTACTTTTCATGTCCAGAGAAGGACAGAACTGGATACAAAACCCAAGCATCATCTCTTATGTCTGTGCAAATGGCGTTTGAGTAACATCTTGGAGTCGTGGAGTTGATCCTCTATTGGACTTGGAGGAATCTTTGGTATCGAGCCACTTTGGCTGTGGTTGCACATGGGCAGAAGTAGCTCTGGTGCACGAGTTCTGCCTTTCCTCACAGCCCACCGTGTTCTCACAGCTCTTTAGACACAGGATTCTTGCTGCCTCTACTGCGGTAGGTAAGGTTTAATTAACAGACTTTGCTGTCAGGCCTCTGTGTATTAGTAAAAGTGCTCAGCCATTGAAAAAATGAATTGCTGTTTATAAAATGTCACCTCTTCAGAGGTGACCTCCACATCCCTGGCACTGAACCATGTTAATCTGCTTAAACACAGCATTTTTGTTTGACTTTACAGGGACCTGTTAGCTGAGGAGGTGGTGAGCAAAGAGGGAAGAGAGAGGAGAGAGGAATTTAAATTTGCAGAGGAGATGCTTTTTTTGCAAATTTGAAAGCTCACATCCCTGGGCTCTGTGCCCCACCAGAGCCATTTTAATGAAAGACTCATAAATGTTTTTGTTCTCTTTGCTTGGAAATTTACTATATGCCAGAGAATCTTGGGCCCCAAAGGATGCACAGGCACTAAGAGAAATTGCCAACCACAAATCCCTGGAGCTCCAATTTCTGCCGTCAGTCCCTTTCCTGTCTTCGATTTCACTCTGTATGTGATGGAGATAATGATTCTTTTCTTATCACCTTCTAGCTGTTATTAGTGTGGATTATGGCCCAGCCCCAGCTCTTTAATTGATCTTTTTTTTGCCTCTGTAATAAGACAGAGTGATTTTCACAGGAAGGTTTAATTCATATGCTAGATTGGCAGAGGGATTTCTTGTCTCTGGGAGCTACCTTTTAGAGGTTGGTCTGCAAAGCTGTTCTTGGGGCAAGGAGTATTTGTCTGTGAGATGGAGCCTCACTGCTTTAGGAACAGGTCCAGAGGAGGAATTGCCTGTGATGGCAGAGGTGACCTTGAAGATGGAACTGGTGACACACGAATCTTGATCCATACCAAATGCAAGTCAAGTCTCCAGTTCGCAGATGACTCTTTGTAGCTTTGGAAGGGCAGATCCCCTGTTTTAAGGGAAGGTTGACCTTGTTGGAGAGTTAAATTGGATGTGAATGATCCAGTTCCCCTTCTGTTCAGCCTGGAGAAGAGAAGGCTGAGAGGGGACCTGGTTAGTGTCTGTAAGAACCTCAAGGGAGCCCGTGAGGAGGATGGGGCTGGCCTCTTTTCAGTGGTGGCCAGTGACAGGACAAGAGGAAATGACCACAAACTGAAGCCCCAGAACTTCCACAGGAACTTAAGGAATAATTCCTTGACTGTGAGGAAGACAGAGCACTGGAACAGGCTGCCCAGAGAGGTTGTGGAGTCTCCTTCCCTGGAGATCTTCAAGACCCGCTTGGATGCAGTCCTGTGCCCCATGCTCTGGGTGTCCCTGCGTGTGCAGGGGAGTTGGACTAGATGACCTCTAGAGGTCCCTTCCAACCTTAACAATTCTATGATTCTGTGATTCTATGAATTGTGGAGACATGAAATCACAACAGGCTTGCAGGGTGGGGGGACACATGAATGTGGCTCCCAAAGTAGCAAACATAAGAAATGAGTTTTAATGCTTTGGGCATGAAACAGAAAAATTATGCTGTACTGGGCCTTTGATTTCAAGCTGTTTTTATGCCTGTCAGCCAGCACTCCCTCAGCTTCACCTGACCCCCAGCATGAAACACAGATGGGTCGGGAAAAGATGCTGTTTTTAGGTCACTGAGAGCCATTTGATGCTGAATCTGCTTAACACATGTTCTTACAATCTGAGATAAAAAAAAGGAGCACAGCTTTTATATTCCGGTTGCTCTCCTACTGTAGTGTAGGGCTGCACACAACATCCCTGTGATCTATTCTGCAAAGCAGGACTTTGGAGTGATTATTCCATCCATATGCTGGAGACCAGCCTGCCCTGTTCTTATTAACTGTTAACTCTTAACTCTTAACTCTTAACTGTTCTTATAACATTAAGGATTTTTATGAATGTGTTTTCAGGCAGCGGTAGCAGAAAAAAATCAGGCACGTGCTATTTCAGGTAGGAATGCAGCACTGATGACAGGAAATAGGAAGGAATTATCATGAGGAGGAGGTAAATAAGGCCAGGGAATGCTAACTTGAAATGACATAAAAGCTTTCATGGCTTTTATACCATGCCTCCCTCCTTCTCCCCAAAGGGCAGAGGGTAGCAGGGATGTAGAAGCCACTTTATAAAGGCACTTAATAAAATCTTCTGTCATCATAGTTTTCTTTAACTCTAGTTCAGAGATGCTAGTCTATATTCATATATTCATAGAAATATATTTTTCCTGTGCTAATCTTGTAGCTAATTAGCATCTTGTGCTATATTTAAGGGCACAGGAGGCCTTTGAAAAAGGCTACTGATGCCTTATTGATTCTCTGATAAATGAGAGAAATACCACATTGCTCTCTGGTATCTAAAGGGTAGAAAGATTTGTGTCCACATAAGCTCTGTGGTTCTGGGTTTGATATGTAATACTACAGAGCCGTGGTGACCTCCTGGCATACTCCAGGAGCACAGAGAGTTTCCCTGGAGTATTCCGTGAGCCCCATCCAGGAGTATTCCATGTGCCCCATCCAGGAGCACAGATCCTCTGGGTTACTGAGGATTTTGTGTTCTTGTGTAGCTGCATGAAGTCCATGGCTAAGGTGGCCCATGGAAGGCAGGGGTGCTTTTCTCCACCATTCAATTATCCACCCATAACATTATCTGGAACACGCAGCTTTCTTCAAAAGACAGTGCTGGAGTCATATTTAATAATTCCAGGAAGATTCATTTTTGGTGCATGATACAAATTTTATTTAAATTAGAAATTGCATCCACTTTCCATTCCAGAGACTTTGTAATAAGAACAACAAATGCATCCAGGCACAAATAAGGATGCAAGTGAATTTCTCATCCTGAAATTGCCGCGGACGTTATTACTGACTGACTTTTGTTTTTCCTGATCATTAATGTTGTTCTACCTCTCTGGATGCCTTATTGGCAAGGAGTGCAGTTAGCACACTATGCAGCAAGTGCATGTAAGAACAAGTACATTTTACGTTTTTATAAATATAAAATGAGTTAAGTAAGTGGGGGGTTATTATTTAATTCAGACTTGCAAGCTTAAAATACCGGAGAAAAGAAACAATGACTAGCCCAGTAGGATGGATTTGTTTACCCACTGCATTACCTCATGGGTTTACTTAACATCACCGTGACATATGACTCCTTTCTGGAAGCATTTTATGATCATTTTTCATTAGTGCACATGGCAATACAAAATCAGAAATCAGCTACCTGACATAGACACCCAGTGCCATTAGAGATGCCTGATGGCATCCAAAAATCTCTCTGGAGCAGGACTTGTGCTTTATCCCCCCTTTCTGTATGGATAACACAAAGGTGTCTGCTTTAGAGTGGACTAAATCTTTCTCCAGGCTCAGCTGGCAGTATTCACTCATGGAAGGATTTGGCTGTCACAGGTTTATGGGGCTATCTGAGAAATTATTAACATTAATATTGGCATATATGAATTATTGACATGAATCTGGTAGAGAGAAGAGAGGACACGCAGTGGAGAGGTGCCAGTTTGAGGCTGAAATTGGAACCAGGTAGAATTCCTGAGGGTCTCTAATATGGCACTAGATGCTTTTATCTAAGCAACTGAATGGTTCCCCTAATTGTTCCCTGGGACTTTTGTATTTGAGCTGCAAGTAGGCTGCAGCTGAGTCTGCAGCAAAGCTGGAATTCTTTCATTTTTTTTTAAATAAAACTCGCTTCCTGGCTTTAGCTGTGCATTAATTTAAACATTAGGTGATAACTGTAGTGAAAAAGGCATAACTATTAAAGAAAGTCTCATTAATCATTTGTCCTGCCAGCACTGAAGACATACCCCATTTATCCATGGTGGACAGCTTACTGTTGCGCAGTTTGGCCACCATTCAGAGTAATTTGATAAGAAAGGGAAAAGCACATTTATCTCAATTAGCAACAGTGGTATGTAAATGAGAGGAAATCTCCTCTTTCACCCCACTCACAGACACTTGAGTATTTTTCCCCAATTACTCGCAAATAGCAGCTTATTCAATTAGGAAGCGGAGCTGAAAATAATCCCTTTTTCTCTTTAAACTCTCACTTGGTTCCTCATCCGTGGCACCAGAGAGGAGCAAAGATCTTTCCTTTTGCATCACGCTTCTAGGTTGGCAGCATTATCCTTTTCTTAGAGGCAGATCCGAAGGATACCCAGTCATTAAGGAACTTTTTCAGAGTCATGGGGGGAACAGACAGGAACCCAGTCCTCAGGGCGCTGTCACTGCATGTCAAACAAATAAAGATTTTTGCTTCCTCCCTCATGCTCAAGGAGATGGTAACAAGCTCTATGAGGATGACTGTCCTCATGACATTGCTGAAGATGACAGTGACAGAAGTAGGGACAGTGACAGAAGTGGAGACTTCCCTTATTTTCCTTTGAGTGAAAGGACAATCTCCATTGTCCAATCTCCATTTAGCACAGGGATGTGCTAAACCATTCCAGTGCTGTCTCATCTACATGCTACCTCCTGTCTCCCATGCACTAGAGAGAGTTTCCTCGTTTAAGGGCCTTGCAATAGTCAGGGGTGAAGTATAACCGAGAGCAGCATTCTTGTCTGATCCTGTTTAACCATCTCTGGTTAAGAAAAGAATCCAAAGAGGTGCCTCTTCGATCTACCAGTGCTTTGCAAATCCCTGAACTGTTTGCTCTAATATCTGACTGAAAGATATTAGTTACAGAGTACCTTTCCAGTGGGTATATAAGTCCCCTGAGTGTCTCTCCTCTTCCTCAGAGAACCACAACTGAAGGAGACTCCAGACTCCCAAGGGTATCCTGTCTTTCAAGGGCAGAAACCTTCCTGCTTCTACCAGCAGACAATCCGTATGGTCAAAAGTTGAAAAATAGAGATATTTCATACATAAAAATCCCTGCTGGAGCTCTAGGAGGAGTCCACTGCTGGGACAAGACACAACACTGTGATATCAGGGTGGACTTGCCTGGGGTACATGGTAAAGTCCCTACCTGAAGATGTTGGCTTTGCCCAGTCTTTCTGCCTATTGCCTTTTCTGACCGAGGGGACAGATACCTTAAGAGATCCTGGCAGTTCTTCAGTGGAGCAGGGCCAGAGCCAAAGCACGAGAGCTTTTTTCTGAACTTCATGGGCAGCAAATAAAGTGTGAGAGCCACAGGTTGGTTCTTCCCATTCTAACACCGCCTGTACAAACAGCCATAGCCTGCAAGGATGGACACGATCAAATTCTTTCTTCTTTTTGCACATCCTTGGGTTCACGCCATATGTTTCGAAGCCACTTTCCCAGAGTAGTTTAATAAATGTGACAGGCCAAATGCCCTTCTGCCTGCAGAATGAGAGGAAAAACGTAACAGCCTCTCCTTCCCTTTTCCTTGGTATTTAGCACAAGAACAGATGTGGATATAGTGTATAATTCCAAAGCAACGCATCTGTTATTTAGCATGAATCAATACCCACTTGCTAGACCATTTACTAGGGGGAAGAGCAGCTCCTTCAGCTTTAGCAGACACCTGGCCTCTCTGTTTTTTTTTTTTTTTTCCCGATAGCAAGATCCCTTACCACCGTTGTGTTTGCAATTAAAGATGAAAAGAGAATCTTGAGTTCTCTGGCGTGAGCTGGGTAGATGGATGCAGATGAGCTATGGCAAGGCAGGATGTTCTTGGAGCTGCAGTTTTGCTTGGACGGCAGCCCAGGATTTTTCGGAACGGGAGCCAGTTTTGCTGAAAGGTTCATGAACTCTGGAGAACTGGGCCCAGATTTCCTCTGTCAAAGCTTTCACACAGCTCGACTGGTGCAGACTTGAGCGTAAGACATAGCTGTAGCCATCCCAAGAGAAATTCTGGCCCTGAAGCATTAAGTTTTGCAATATTATTCAATGATTGCAGTCGGTTAGACAAGATGTGGAAAGACCACAGTGTTGGGATAGAACTGGGGATGGTGTTTCATAGCAGGACTCTGTTGAGTGGGAATAATATCCTTAATGCAGAGAACTTACCTTGGTATTTATTTCATTGTATAGTGTGTATTTCATCACACTATTCCCTGGGTGTTTCTTAATCATTTGCTGCCCTTTCCCATTCCCATCTTTTATGCCTCCCCTTTATACCTACTACTCCTGCATGTTTATCAGGAGTTTCCCCTTTCTAGACCAGCTGTGTTAGCATTGGGTTCTGCCCTGGACCTCCTCTGTGATGAGTGTGTTGTGGATGTAAAGCCAGCTGGGATCTCTTTTGAATACACTGTAGGGACTAAGGGAGCCAAAACTTGTGCAAACTCATTTATTTATGTTGCCCTCTGAGCAAAGGTTTTGGAGTAAACCCTACCTGTGCCAAACTGGGGTTTGTTTTGGAAGCAAATGGCTGGTTTATTCCAAAATAGCCTGGGAGTGAAATGACATTTTTGCACCTGTAGATGATCAGGGACTAGGATCCTGGAGGTGACAAGAAGCTGGGTTATATGGTGATATAGACATAGCCAATGAGAACTGAGTCCAAAGGTCTCTAAATAACACTTTTCAAATGTGTAAGGCTGCTCCAGGACTAACCTGAAAGGATGAGAGTGACACTGAATACAAACTAGACCCCCTTTATTCACTTCTTCATTTATGGCTGAATTCACTGCTTCATTGACTACCCTCTCCGTTATGGTGTCTCCACCAGATTTCCAGTTCCAGTTTTCCAGGAACTGGAACTGGCCACGCTGCCAGTCACCCCTCAGGTTTCACCTCAAAGCCACCATCCATTGCACAAGGGCAGTCAAGCACTGAGCTTCTGTGGATAATCTGTTCCGAGGATCTTACCGTGCCCCATCCCCAATATCCTTTGAGATCCTTAGGAAGATGCCCTTAGAGATCAGGGACAAAGGAATTTCCACTTCCATGGATCCATGGGATCAACTAATTATCTTTGACAGTAGCCAACAGCACATGCCTGGAGATGTTGCAGGTAGTCCTGCCGTTATAGAATAAATTGCCAGCAAGGAGGCCTTTTAGCTGGAGGTCTTCACGTGCCCTGGAGCATGAGCATTTCTCAGCCTTGACAGAACTCTAGAGGCTCTGTTTTAAATCATAAATAACATAACTCTGGATTTTCTGGTTTCTCATGGAGAACAGCTCTTCACAAAGGCCCGAGGCATTCTGATATACTGGCAGATCAGCAGCACGCTCTGTTGCGGGTGAATCAGTAGTGGATGTGGTTGAACAAGCTTTGCAAGGATATCACAGCCAAAAGTCTTGTACCAATCAGACACAAATTACTATTTTCCAACATACATTCAGTCTCATATTTCTGAGCTTTTTTTCTCCTTTCCATGCTCTGTTAATTGCCAAATGGAGGAAATTAAGTTACACCATTTTGAGGAACAATTACCTCAGTGCTTTGTTTCCATCGTGTGTAATATGCTTTAAAACAAAGCCACATGCTTACGTTCTTTGCCAAATTAAGGCTTTTCTGAGTGGAGAAAGTGCAGTTTTTTGCACTTTTGCTATAATATGACTTCTTGCAAGTAATAATAGCTTTGACTAATGTGCATATCTGCTTTCATTGATTTGATTGATTTTATTTCCAAGTTTTACCTATGCTGCGAGAAATTACTCATTCTGGCAATAATTTTGATGAGTTTATCAACGAATTTTCTTCCCATGGAATTATGTTTTTAAGGAAATCTAAATGATCTATTTTTCTAATTTCCTTGGATGGAGGGCAGTAGAATTTAAATAGCAGTTTACAATGAGTGTGCACCTAATCTTGCCTATATTAGATGATATGGCAAGTTCATTATCTCTCTGACTTGTTTTCCATGGCTTTTTCTTATGCCCATATCCATGCCAATGTCCATATTTCTGCAGCATCTGAGATATCACCTCAATTTTAGTCTCCTCCATAGTGTCTGGACAAGCAATAGGCATCTATTCTCTGTATCACCTGATGGCTATGTTAGTCAGATAGGAAATATATTCTTTCCAGGATGGCAACCTTTCTTTATTTGATCTTCTTAATGGATTTTGGATATACTTCTTCAGTGCAAACTTTAAGTAGTTTAGTTGGTCCTTTCCCAGAGTGATAAAATGTACAGCTTTTCATTGAGTGTTTGGTCAAATTAGCCTTTCCCAAGACTTAAACTCAATTGATATATAGATGAAGAAGATTGCCATTTAATATGAGAACTTAATTCCCTATTTCATCATCTATAATATCTTATTTGGCCTTTATACAATGGCTCCATAGAGAAAACAGTTATGAATCATACATGGAAATTATGTTCACAAGGTCACATATTGCAGCATATGAAGTTTTGCCTGTTTGTCTTTAGATAGGGAATGCAGTTTGATGCCTAGAGTTGACCATGTGTTCCCTAATGTGTACATCAGTGTCAATCAAGAACATTCAAGGAAGAGGAGAAAACGACTTATTTGCTTGCATATCTATGTGATATATTTGCTTACATAGTGCCAGATCACAAGCAATGAGTTAAAGGAAACATTTGTTTTCACATTAGTGAATCTACTTATCTCAGATATCTACTTTCCTCCATTGCTTTTGTGGTTTTAATGTGAGGATATGGCTCCATTCCTGATACTTTTGCAGAGGTGTAGCAACCCCTGCCCTTGGTTCTCTGTTTCTACTTCACTCCTAAGAATGTTCCTGTCCTTTAGCACAACAAGGTCATTAATCAAGAGTATAAAACCACTCTTCTGAAGCAGAGATTAAACCTCGCTTCAGTGGGTGACAACACTTCTGAGACAGGATCGTTGGTGTATAGGTGATTTTGGAGCAGATCTTGTGTGAATGGGGCTGCAGGACTGTTGCCACTGTAGATGAATGTGGTCACTGATGTTGCTGCTGTCACTGCTCTAGAGCACTGAGTGCTCCAGGAGGTTGGTGGGGCATTTTGAAGGGGGAGTGCAGGGACTCCATTGCAGTGGTGGTGGCAATGCTAGCAACTGCATCACCGTCCTGTTCCCCATCACCATGCTCTGAGCTCTAGAGACTTAAAGGAAACCAGCAAGAAGGGAGAAAATGGGAGGGAAAAATTCCTTGTTGCCCCAGGGGACACTTATGCACTGAAAGATGTTCCCCTTGGTGCTTCGGCTGCAGTGAAGCTGTAGGAGCTGTAGGAGCATTCCCTTTGCTGCTGCTTCTGTGTCAGCTCCGCAGGAGTATTCCAGGCCAGGCAGCAGAGAAGCATTAATCTGAGTCCCCACTAAAACCCCCTCTGCTGCCTCTGCAATTCTCTCTCCAAAGGGAGGCCCTGCCCTGGCAAGATTTATCCTTCATGTGAGAGAGATTTCTGCAAAGGGAGCTGATCCGAGAAGTCCAGGAGTTTTCCTGGCTGAGCAGGAGAGGGCAGCAAAACCTAGAGAGAGAAGGAAGGAGATTCCCTTGGAGAGTTCATTTAACAACATTTAAATGGTCCATCTGTGTGGCATGGGAGTTGGGGGATGTCCAGTGCTGCACAGGGGATGCTCTATCCAGTCTGGCCAAAGCCAGAGGGGTGGGAAATTTGCTAAAATTCACACTCAGAGCAAGCCCAGGGAGGTGGGCGATCTACTCTACATCAAAGAGTGAGGCTCTTGGCTCTCTAAAGCATAGTCAGAGATGCAGACACCTTGAAGACCCATGGAGAATGATACGTAAGAATCAACCCCCCTCAGAAAACAACAATATTGGCCTTCAGATATGTGAATACTGGACCTTGGAGAAGCAGGTGCCCCTTTTCTTTCTGCCCTCTTTGACATGCAACCAAAGGTTTCCAAATTGCTGATAAAGAGGAAAAGATAAGGCTCAAAATTTCAGCCAAAAAAGACTAAGATCCTGGTAACAGGGAACAAACAGAGTCCGTATAACAACTGATGTGGAGCAAATAAGGAGCACTGAGGAATGCAGTTACTGTGGCAACCTAGTAATAATAGATAACAACAGCACAGAGGTGGAAATAAAAGGCAGAACGAGGAAAGCATCTAGAAATATGAATGCATTAGTCAAAACCTGGGGTAATAAAAACCACGTCAAGGCACAAAAGCTGAAGCTATGCAACAGCATCATGACACTGATGGTTTTGTCAGGCAGAGGTATGGCCAGGGACAACCGCTCCTCAGTAAAACCACAGTTTTGATGCATGGTGCGTGCGAAGGATATTGAGAGTTAACTGGGGAGAGATAGTGATAAATCTGAAAGCAAAGGGAGGATCAGGGTGGATACCTGCTCCCACTCCACTGACTCTACCTATCTTTTCTAGCTCTGATTTCTGGGATTTACATGGGCTGAAAGGTAACAAGAAATAAACATTCAAGGGGTAAGAAAGACCACTAGAGATACTCTGCAGTCATCCAATAACCCCAAAAAGAGCATGTTTAGATCAAGGATGCTCAGCCCCCTCAAGATGTTTATATATGGTCTACACAAGGATCCACATAAACATTAAGCTGTTTCCTCCCATTTTTTTCCATTATATTGAAGTGGGAGTCAAAAATTATCTTCTGTGGAAGACAATTCCCCAATTTTCCCAGGTAAGGTGATTAGATAACTTGTTTCATTGCAAGAGGAAGGTTGTATGGAGAAGTTCTGTAGCTCAGTAGGAAAAAGGCATGGAGAGCAGTGGGCAAATTGATTATCCTGGCAGATGAATGTCACCAGGTGCTGTCAGGACAGTGCATCACTTTTGGGGGTAAATAAGTGTTCCCTTCTGTGGGAAAAGCTGCCATTCTGAAAACTACTTTTGCTCCAAAATGAAAGTAAAATGAAGTGGGGAAAAAAAAAGCTATCAAAATGATTAGTGATTGCAAAAGTGTTATAATTGAAATAATCAAAATTATCCACAGAAAATATAAACTATACTCATTTTCTTTCATCTCAGGATATGTTTATCTGGCCCAAGGAGCCCTTATGAAAGGCAAATGTATTCAGTATTAAAAGGATCGTATTCTAAAACTGAAATGAAATAAAAAAGAGTAAGAAAGTCAAAACGAAGCCTTTATCCCATATTGAAACAAAACATTTCAACATCAAAGTGAGATGAGAAAGTCAAAACAATCCCCATTTCACCAATTTTCCTATCAGAAATTTCACTGAAATCAACCTGCTTCAGCAGAACTTGTCTATTTCAACAAAACGGTGTTTTCTGTTGGGAAATTGTTGCGTGACAAATATTCAAACTTTGCTCTGATGACGGCAACTTTGGGAACTTTGGGCAACTTTGGGAATGAAGCCAGGCTGCATTCCCAGCTCTGCTGCCTGCAAAGAACATTCTGGGATCAAGGATGCTCATCTCTCTACAAATTGTCTTTCCCTTACATATCCTGTCTAGGATGTTAGGATAATGGAATTAATTTCTGATTAATCAGAAAATTGAGCACGTCTGCTTGATTTAGCTTGATCCAGCATCAACTGCTGTCTGAAGCTTCCAGCCTTTAATATCTGTATTTGGTGTGGGAATCCGCAGCACCAGAATTCATTGGAAGAAGTAACACTGTCAGCAAGGCTGGATATCGTTCGGGTGGATAATATTGTTTTCCTGACATGCTCATTTGATATTCAGGTAACAGGTAATATTCTTCTGCAATATTTGCAAGTGGGAGACGGAAAGACTGCAATTTCAGCAACAATAATATATTAGTGATATCATTATTAATAGCAATTTATATCCCAATACTGCTTGGAGGCCTCAAATGACGTTAGCTGCTCATTATGCTAAGCTCTGTATAAATACACAGGCAGAGAGAGATTTGCAACGTAGCCCTTATCTAGACTGACAAGATGAACTAAGAGAGATGGAGAGGATATTTTATCATTTTGAATTTATAGAAAGGGGAAAAATTAGATTAGGTATGATCATGAATAAAATTAACCCAAAGAAACAGTTAAATCTGGACTTTTCTAGGATAAGGTGATCATGCATCCAGTGAAAACTTGGTGTTTTGTAGAGGTTTTCAAGAATGTCTCTTTAGTCTCATAACTAAAAGCAATTAGAAGACAAGCTAATCACTGAGGCATGTTATTCAAGTCAACTTCCTCCTGACATCGCTAGATGTTGTCTCAGTGGATGATTTCTTGGTGATCATTTCCTTGGGACATTGCTCAGGTGTAAGTCTCTGCCTCCGCTCCCTTTTATGAAATAGCAAAGGAAAAGCTGTTAGTTGAGAAACAAAGAAGGACCAGGGCTCAGTAAGTTTTTTTTTTTGTTGGTCGGCTGAGTGTTTTTTAACTTGAGAACAAGAATAACTTGTGTACAATCTGTTCCAACCATAGGCAATAGGAGCTCAAAAAAGCATAAACTCGTATTTGAAGCTATTTAAAATAAAGTCCTTTGGAAGTAAGAGTATATTCTACACGTGTACGTCTCCTTACAATGCAACTGCTTGAAGAATTATTAGTATCTGCAGGCTTTTTGTTCCTTTGCTCTAGGAAATATGTTTTCCTTTTTGTAGCAAAACCAGCTAATCTTAAGCTCCTGTGTGTGAAAAGGATGTTGTCATTTTTTTCCCCAATGGTCTGTTGCTCCTCATGTCCCAACAAGTCTGGCTGTGATGCGTGTGACACCAGGACTCAATCTGGAAAGAACTGAACCTCCTGAGATGTGAAGAGAGATAAATCTTTGAAAAAGCGCTGTTCACTCAGTGACAAAGATAAACCAGGCTCTGTTGTTCCAAAAAGCCATTAGATGAAGAGGTGAAATGTTTAGAGGTGGAGAGCAGGAGGAACACGGTGACCGTCCTTGGTTGCTTTCGATAGAACAGCTCTTCCTGCAGTGATTTCATCTCTGTGTTGCTTTCACTCCACTTATAAATAGTTTCCCTGAGTGCCACAATAAGGGAGACAGAGCTTGGCATATGCCTGGAAAAGAGCCATGACTTTATAATTGTTTTTTCCACATTCTTATTGGGAACATTTTTTTGTGAACATCACCAGCCAGACCTCTTCCCTTCCAGTGTTTGCAAACAGCCAGCAGAGCTAATAATTACAGAGGGATCAAAGGTGACTCAAGGCTTCTTAGCAGTAGGTGGAACTGATAGGGGTTGGAGTTGGGCCGTGGGAAATAGGAGCAAGAAGAGCTTGGCTCAACAGGATGGAGATTTGCGATGAAGAGCAGGTCCAGCTGCCCCATTGCAGCAGTGGAAAACCTGGCCCTGGGCATGAGTTGGGTGTTGGGGCACTGCCATGGCTCTACACATGGATTGGTGGCAAATTTTCCCCAGATCAGGTAGACTAAGTTCAATCCTTTGCATAGTTGCCCCAATGCCCATCCCAGGAGTAAACATTATATATTGATGTCTCTGCAAGGCAGCCATAAAATGGTGTAAGACGGCTTCCCCTATATTTCCAAAGAAAATCTCTTGTTAAAAAGAGCAAAATCCAGCTGCCAGTTCTTCTTTATTTATTTTTTAACTAATAAATGCTGGTATTTTCTGCTGGGTTTGTGGGATCAATGCAGAAAGCTAAGTTAAATTAACTAACTGGGACAGAATAACAAGTGTATGCCTTAACAAACAAAACAAAATAAAATATTCAAGCTTATGGCTGGTAGCAATGGTTCAAGAGGGCTTGAATCCTGGTAGAGTCTCTGGAGACAAAAATTTTCTGAAGAAACAAAAAATAGCAACATGCAAGAATTTCCTCTCTGCAGAGAAACAACAGTCAATCAGTTCTAGCAGATAAAATGTTTTCTTAACTCCTGCGGTATTTCACAATTGATGAACTTTTCCAAAATAGAGATAGTTAAAATATTATCTCTTTCCCAGAAGTCTTTTTGGTTTATAGTCTGGTTTTGTTTCAGCTGTGACCCAGGCAGCTTTAATTTATAATCTCAGCTCTCCACCATCTATGCTGAGATGACTAATTAACGCGGCTGCCATGTGTAATTGCAGTAGAGGATATCTCATATTCTCACATTGTGTTTTGATGCATTTCACTATCATTTTTGAGCCAGGGATCCAAAAGAAGACAAATTTTGTTTTGTTGCTCAAGGCTTTTGTTCAGCTGAAGAACAGGCATGGGTGATCTCAGGGTATCTTTGCTCTATTAATTAAGGCTACAGGAATGATGCAGGATGCTTCTCTACCACTTTGCTTCTTCAAAATTCTCTGTTATTATTAAAGACCAGCTAATTGGCATAGTAGCGGCAAGATGATACATGAAAATCATCACACGCTGGTTAGTAAAGAAATGAACAGAAACTTTCCTATATTTCCCCTATCTTGTCTTCAGAGGAATGGATGAACATACACAAAAATAAGGTTTGCTCTGTATATGCTTTTGCAGTAATAACTCTGAAGTTATTTTACAGGGAAAAGTTACAAAATGTATTTTGGTGTTAAAAGCTAGAGACTCATGCTTGGAAAATTCGCCTATCACAAAAGTGTGTTTTCAGGTGCATTTTCCTATTCCCAAGAACACTTAAAGTCAGGTTCTCATCCAGGTCTATTGCAACAGATTATTGTTATCTCACCTCACAGATCTCAGTGAGGAAGAGAGCTCGAATGGGAGCTCAAGCAGATGGGGAATCCACCAAACCCTGTAGCTCTTCCCAAAGCCACCACAGTTATCAAAATTGTGACTTTCCACCAAGAGTAGACTGTGAACAGGGATCCACCGGCACAATGACTTCAGCTTTGATTCCCAGCAAAGGACTTTATGCCTTGTTCCCCTCAATTCATATATTATACTTCAGATTATTTCAAATTCTTTTGGAAATGTTCAACTTGTGGAGGAAAAAAAAGTCATAGAAATGCCAAAAAGAAAAATGAACCCTCTCTGTCTAAATGAGAGAGAACATTTATTCCCAACAGAAGTGAAGGAAGCTTGGCAGAGGCCCAAGATATCAGTCTGAGTGCTGAGCTGCTAATGAGAAAAAACATTTAGACCAATGATGTGCATCTACCTGAAGATAATCTTTTATTTTAGGGGGAAATGTGTATGTGTGTATATATATTTTAAATATAAAAAGGGGATGAGAGGAAGGAAACATTCAGCATGTTGAATGTTATCAAAACATTTAATCTGAAGATCCAGGAGATGGAGATTATATTTCAGTAGCATAACCTTTTATCATACCTTTCTGTAAATTTATCTTCATTCTTTCCAGAGGGGATGTCAGATCTTCATTGACCGTGGACCATTTCTTTCCAATGCTGAAAGAAAGACTGCCAGATCAGGCTATAAGCACGGCTGTTTTCATGACCAGAGTGGATTTCGGGAGAAATAAGCTTTTATCCTGAAAAGATGCCTTAGCAAACTCATAGCAAACTCATAGTCTTTAGACATGAAAGAAATCCTTAATGTACAAGCCTCATTAAATCCCCTCCATCTACCTGGACCCTACTTACTATGCCAGCGTTTTTTTCAGGAATCCACTGATTCTGTTGGGGAATTCTCCCCTGATTGATAGGGCTTGATGAAGCTTACTCATTGTAGACGTTTCCTTTAGACACCTAAGGTGGAGAGACAGAGACTACCAGGCATAACTGGGCTATGAACATTAATGAAAATGGTAAAGAGGGTGTCATGGACAAGACGATGCAATGCTGAACTGAAAGATTCCTGAAAGATGCAGAAGTTGAAACTGCTTCTGTGCATTGTGGTGATTTTATTCCCTAAGAGACTGAGGTTGTCGGGCCCGGCTGTAGAACAGACAGGGCGGATGGGAAGGAATGGAGCAAAGGAGACCTCCAATTTCAGTGGGATCTCAGCTATCTACTGAGTTCCATGGGATTTTGCTGAGTAGTTTGAAAAAATTTCCTCCTATTTCACAATGAGAAGAGCCCACTCTATTTTTTCCCCTCTGTTAATCCTCTTTTCAACCTCTCTGTAGCACAAATTTGGGTTAGCAAACCAAGGCACCTTCCCCTTTTTAGTATACTGTGTGATTTTTTAATGTCTTCAAAGACAGTATGTTGTGCTTGCAAGTACCCAACAGTGAGGTTATGAATGAGAAAGACTTAAAGACTAAAGCTGCCCTCTTTGTTTTTTCTGTCATCTTTCTCCCTGCGTGACTCTTCGGCTTGTCATAAGACAACTGGGATCAGGATTCAGTGGCAGCAAAATTATCTTAATTGAATCATGTGGAAACAAGTCCAGAGAAGGGTCACAAAGCAGATTAAGACATATGTCATCAGAATGTGAGAGAGGCTGAACTTGGACTGTTCAGCCTTGAAAAGAGGGAAACTTAAAATGATTTTGAAGTCTTCTAGCTATTGCTGGCATGTCAACAAATATTTTCTGGTCAAGTTCCAGCAAGACTCTCCAAAAGCAAACAAGCAAACAAACACACACACAAACTCACAGTTGGCTAGTAGCCTTCCTTCCTTGTCTTCAAGCACATATATGCATTTTCTTGTACAGGCTGCCAAAAAGCTAACATGTCTGTTTATTTGGAAGTGAAAGTGTTCTAGGGAGATAATTTGTTTAAAAATAGACAATATTTAGGAACTTCTGGAGACAGGTTTTCTGCTTCTGTAGTTGTAAATACTCCTTTCATTCATCATCAGTGTTGTGGGAACACAAACAGGATGAAAAACTGTTGTTCGGTGTCTGCTCCTCTTCCTTTGCCTTCTGTTATGTCCTGAATTAATTTATCCTTGATGACAGTACTTTTTCCAGCATAAATCTGGAGTGTAAGTCTCTCCATTACTGATGGCAAATGTACTGCCATTGCTGGATATGAATTGCATCGTACAACTCCTTTCAGGGAATTCTACAGTTAACAGCCATCAGTCATCCTGGAAAGTGCCAGCCCTTACATCTCTGTTAACTGCAGCTCTTGTAGCTGTGCGGAAGAAATATGAGTTTGCTGAGGTTACACCTATGCTAAGAGCCTTAAAGATGAAGATGAGTGTCTAAAAGCAGAACTAGAAGTTGTGGCACCAGGAAAGAGCAGATGGCACACACAGGATATGTTCCCATCAGACTTTTTAAGTAGAAAGATGGGAGGCTGTCATCACAAACCTGCCAGAGAGTCTGCTAGGACTTTATAGTCAGTATCATCTATGTCTCCTGGAAAATGTTTATTTTATTTTATTTTTTTGGAGAAGAGAATATGTCCTGATCACAATAAAATCTCACAGTCTCCTCTCTGTGAAGGAGATGAAGATCTCCTGTGGGGTGGTCACTGAGAATCCTGCTCCTACATGCAGGAGAAGAAGATCCACAACAGTGTTGGGCTATTCAAGCAAGGTCTTATTTTTGACTATCCATGAAGTAAAACCAGTCCTTGTGGGAAGTGATGAACTGGTGAAATGAGGGCCTGATGACTTCTCTGCACATCTCTGTGCACCGGGAGGAGCAAAGCATCTTTCCTGGGCCCTATCCATCCATTGCTATTCCTTGCTTCCTCTGTGGTTGGTACAGTAGAGATGCACCCAGCAAGCACATTAGTTTTCTGGCTTTTCTGTTAATGAAAATGGAGGGAAATCGCTAAATCATGGAAATCACTAAAGTAAGTGTTGGGAAGGTATATCAGAGAAAGACCGTTTTCTGTATGATCTGTCCTTATACTCCTCCTCGATCGTCCTGTGCTGGCTGTACCCTGGGATGGGATACCAGGATCTCTGATCTGGGCCTGTGAAAGTGTTGGGTCCTTCCAAGGCTGTAGACTGATGACCAAGGAGCATCAAAGTGCAGAGCTTTTCTTATATGTGAGCAGCGTCTCGATCCCTGCTGCCTCTGAAAGGAACTTTATGTCCTCCAACATAGCCTGTCCAGTGACAAGGATCCCACTATAAGCTTTGACAAAACCAGAGTGTTTTGAAACTTCAAAGTCTCCTGAGTGACAGCAGTGAACAGTTGGTTAATTGAAATGTTGCTCATATGATATTCATCTGCTGTTTATAATGTTTGAAATATAGCATGATATGCTCAACATTTTATTAAATATTAACCATGCCTAACACTAACATCAGTCATTGGCAGCAATCTTTTCTTAAGAAATTATTCCCCGCTTTAAATTATGGGAGATATGGAAAGATTTGGAGCTGAGAGAGACATTTCCTTTTATGAAAATGCTGTTATTGGCAGCCCTTAAAGGTGGGATCAAGGGATTTAATAAATGTAATTTAGTTTTTATTGCCGCACAGGATTGGAGCTGCTTTGGAATGGAATGGATATGTGCAAGTGGAAAGTGCTACTATAAATCTCTCCCCATCATATGAATTTGCCCCAGATGGGTATTTTAGAGCAGTGTTTTGAAAAAATCTAGGGAGCAGTTTTTCAGAAATCTGGTTTATCTCTGCACCTTTGCTCCTTTAACCTGTTAAATCACAACCTTCCTCTGATCCTTACATCTCAGAAACATTTGCCCAGGGGAACCGTCTGGGAACCCTTCACTGTATATAAGGTAAGAGAAAATTGATTAATTAACACAATTTTAAGGGCTGCTCTTATGCTGCTCATAATCAGCAAAGGATCTTGCTTGTGCAGAAGAAAGATAGGCCCCGTTCCAAGACATTTCTACAGACCCCAATCTCTAATTTCAACTGCACCGTCCAAGGTTGCAGTTCTCATACTGTCAAGGATAACTTTCTCCTTCATTCTCTACTAAAAGGAATTTTTTGTCATTTATAAAACATAACGTTATCTACAAAGCCACTTAGTTACTAAGCCAAACACCCAGGCAGAGAGGTCTCAAAGGAAGTTTAAATTAGCCAAAATCAGTGTTGGAGTTTTCTCACGTTACACAAACATTGAGTTGTCACTTTTAGTTGGAACTGGCCAATGTTTTGGAATACTTCGCATTACATTAGGCCTTCTTATTAGATCTTTACAGAGGTCAGTAGTGGTTGACTGAAGTCATCGGGGGTAGCTTTTGGTCTGACCGTGTAATAGACAGAAGGTCCAGAAATGGGTATAAGAGTATCTGCTCTAGATCTTTCTGCTTGGAAATGTTTGTCATCATTTTCTAGCAAATTTAAGACTTTTATTACCAAAACACTAAGAACTAGGGATGTTCTACAAGAAGCACAGAGGATCAAGGTCTTTTCCAGTGTCTTGTGTCACTGCCATAGCAAGGAGTACATGGGCTGCAAATTCTCATGTGATCCTAGGAGATGGACAGTGGTTCCACTCCCCTGCAATCTCCTGAAGTTCAATGTCAGATAAATAAATATATCTTGAAAAGGAAAT
The DNA here is from genome assembly GCA_013389825.1 of Crypturellus undulatus. NCBI lineage: Eukaryota > Metazoa > Chordata > Aves > Tinamiformes > Tinamidae > Crypturellus > Crypturellus undulatus. Next base: position 42,686 of record VWPW01008661.1, read on the forward strand.
TGATAACCAAGTTCTTGAGTGGCAGTGGCAGTTTTTCCCCACCTCATAAAGATGCTTTAGAAAGCATCTAAAGACATTTGCTTGAGCTGAGACTTCTCAGCCTATAGAGCAAACAGATTCTGAAGCCAGAATCTGTTTAGCAGCTCTCCTTGAGCTGCTAAAAATGAAGCACTTGTCTCCTGACAGTGATGAAAATCCAGAGCAGGAAGAGACTGATGGAAGAATGAACTGCAAGGGATAATGTGACACTGGCAGTATCTGTTTCTTTAGGCCCTGCAACACACAGCCTCACTATGTCCTGCTGCTTTCTATATTTTACCTGAAAAGAAAAGCACCCTCCTATATGCTGAATTCTTGTTAAAAATTTCTTTTTTTTTTATGGCAGTACCATATAATTTTTTTTTTTTTTTTTTTAAGGTAAAGCCTCCTAGGACATTTACTTGCAAAGTCCATGCAAAGTGCCATGGATTAGTGCTCTGAATGTTAGCTCCACTAAAAGAATAGACAGACACAAAGACTCAAAGTGAGCAGAAAGTTGACTTAGATAGTTTAATAACCAGATTTCTGATTAATGATTTATGAAGATATCCAGCGTTGATTAAAGGGCCTGGGCAGGAGAGAATTTGACTTAATCTTGANAAAAATTTCCAATTTTTTATACATTTTTATATTTTTTGTACCATGTAATGATTTTTTTAAGGTAAACCCTACCAGGATCTTTACTTGCAAAGTTCATGCAAAATGCCATGGATTAGTGCTCTGAATGTTAGCTCCACTAAAAGAACAGACAGACACAAAGGCTCAAAGTGAGCAGAAAGTTGACTTAGGTAGTTTAATAAACAGATTTCTGCTTAATGATTTATGTGCAATGTTTTATGAAGATACCCAGCGTTGATTAAAGGGCTTGGGCAGGAGACAATTTGACTTAATCTTGACATAACAAGGTCTAATAGTTAATTGTTCTCTGTTAAAACACGCAGCTAGTTTCCAATTCAAACTTTGAGGACTTTCACATTCAAACTAATGTTTAGATCTTTGTGTGATTAAGCAACCTTCCTGCAACAAAAGGGTTGCAGATTGTCCTAAATTCTCGTTTTCTGCTCCAAGAGAAACAAAGCCAATTAAATTGACATTAACAACAGAAAGATTTGCCAAGGGTTGTTGTATCTCAGCTGCAAAGGGGACATTAGCTGGCCTGCAAAGGAAAATGTATGAGGTGATGCTGATTTAATGGAGATGAGGACCTGCTCCTAGGGCTTAGCGTCACCAACATGCAGAAAAGTGACTTAGTGGGTTGACTTTCTTGTACATGTAAAATTAACAGATTTCCTATTTGGAGGAAATGTTTTACTTATATGGTCACAGGATCTAACATAACGAATCCCAAATTTTTCTCTCAGCTTTAACAGAAAACTAGTGGGTGCACAAAGATTTTTAAAGCTGTGCATAGGAAGCAAGAATCCATCTTTCCCTAAGCAGAGACAGACAACTTTATACTGAACAAAGCAACTAATAAAAAGTGAAATAACTCTTGCTCAAAGTGCTGCTGTAATTCTACAGCGATTGGAAGACTCACAGGTTGACAACAAGGATGTTCAACAGTTTTACTGTCTTTGTGCCTCAGCCTAATAGATCCTTTACTACCTTTTAGGTGGAATCAAGCATGCTTTGATTACTGTTGTAATCAAAAAAGGGGAGATCCAGCACCACCACAGAGCAAAGCAGCCTGACCATGTAGCAATCAGCTTGTGAAAGCTCAAATCAACGAATGGCTTTCTTGAAACAGCCCAGAACCAGGTAGGATGTAATTGAACAAGAGAAATAATGTATTTATTGATCCCTTCAAGGACACAGATTTCCTTGAAGGCAAGGGAAGTAATGTGCTTCTAGGAGCAATAATGCATGTGCGGTATTCAAATAGCAGAGCTCCCTGCACTGCACTGTGACCCGTGCTTCTTTGTACCTCTGGATATCTGCTCCCCCGTGCACCACAGAATAAGAGCAAGAAGGAAACTCGGAGCTTCAAGGTGGAAAGTTGCATGCCTCTATAATCAGTGATTAGCACTTACAAGCCCTGTGTCAAAGGTCTAAGCACTGGATGAAGGTCTGGAGGTGGACACAGAGGCACAGAAGGTCAGAGTGAACGATAACAGTCATGAAAAAAATAGCATTCAAGCAGCAAAACTTGTGTCAAAGTGCTGCAGCTGAAGTGATGCAACTTTGAAATGCCAGATGTGCCTGATTTCAGACACATCGTTTGTTTCCTGGTTGCTCCTAGTTAAAGTTCGTTTATAAAATGGTCTCCAGTTGTAACACTTGGCTTTCATTTATCACTTTCAGTTGAAAAATGCAAGTATATTTGATGAATTAAAGACGCAACCACCCTTCCTTCCTGAATTATAACTATAGTCAACTAATTGCTTCTCAGCTGTTGGTTTGTGACTTCTCTTGTGGTCATTCCTAGGTTTGATTTCATACCAGAGAAAATGGTGGTAAGTGGAAGATTTCCTAAAGATCAGAGAAGGGACAAAGTAGAAATGGCACTAAAAGTGCCCCAAGGCTTTTAAAAGCCTGTAGTCAAACCTCCTGTAAGCTCCAGGACCCTTTAGCGCATCATCTTGAGCTGTGTCTCTAATCCCTGTCATTTTAACTGGAAAGCTTATTGTCCCAGGAATCATCTTTTCCTCCAGGATTTGTTCATTGCTTTGCTTCTTGGCTGTATCTGGTGCAACGAGTTGCTCATCATGTAGTTAACTTCTACGTCTTGCTTCCATCCAGCCTGAAACCACCTGAACATCTTCCATAGGATGTCAAAGCAGTAGCCAGTCCTTTGGTGGTCAGGGGCTTCGGCATGAGCCTCTAACTACCTCAAATAGAGATATTCTGTGATGTCCCTTTGGGATGAAGCTTGGATGACTAGAAGGCTTCAGCCCAGCGAAACTGAGATGACATTCATGGCAGAGTTGAACTTGTGAGATGTAACACTTCTATTGCAAAGTGGACACAAGAGATTCATTCAGCTATAGCACTGGTACAAGGCTACTAGAACTCAGGATAGCAGCGAAGCTCCATGGCATGTGTTGTGCACGATCTCTTGTGCATGATTTGTCTTAGCTGTATAAGCGATGAGACTTGAAGACTTAATAATTCAGCTTATTCTTATCTGCTTCCTCATGGAGTAGGAATTTGAGAATGACAGACTGGCTAGACAGAGTCTTCTCCACAATGACCAGCACTTCCTTCTCCTTTGTGAGACTAACTAAGCTCCTTCTTGAGGTTGTCACATTTTGAAGTGGTAATGCTTCCTCAGTTAAAAATGAGGGCTCTTCAGGCAGCTGAAAAAAAGACCTTCAGTTTTCCCAACAGTGATTAGTTTTTGAGCTTTTGGTCTTTTGGTTTTATTTTTTTTCTCTTGCCTGATATTGACATTTCAATTTATGCTAATTTATACCACTTGAAAAGCCCAAATAAATCACTCGGGCGGAACTGAAGAGAGGGTGAGTGTAAGGAAATTAAAATTATAAAGTTGATGTCTGTGCTAAGATAGCACTTGAGACACAAAGCATTTGCAATCACTGTAGCATGCATCAAGTCTGTATGATACTTAATTAGTTTTTCAACAAGTGGTATGAATTCCTTTGAAAATCTGTGGACCTTTGTTTACTGCCAACCAGCCTCCTCATGTCCACACAATAAATAATCATAGAACTGGGGCCATCTGGAAACCTGAAAGCAGGATATTTTTCAAATGTTGATAAAGAAGGATTAAAAAAAAAAAGAAAAAGTAAGAAGGTATCAAAACTTTCCCTCACTCTATCAACTATCCAGAGGATAGAAAGAAATGAAAGATATGTCTTTTCTGGTCAGTTTGCTCCATCAGGTTTTCTTTTTTTCTTAATTCCATGGAAATAATAAAAAAGGGCATCAAGAGGCATAATGTCTGCAAGAAGTGATTTCCAAATTGTTGCCTGTGAGGCCCTAGTAAATATTCTAAAATTGTTCTACAGAAGCATATTACACAATCTATATTTATTATTGTTCTTGCTGTTCTTGTTATTTTTATTATTAATATGCTTCAATTAAAAGTTGAATGAGAAGGGACTATGGACAATAAGCTAAAAAATGGTTGCTGTCCATGAAACCAAAACATCTGAGAAGGAAACACTACTGAGGATGTGGGTTATACATTCCTGCACTTTTAACTTTTGTGCCTGAGGTCGGTTGCTGCTGGTTCTGGAAAAAACTCCACTTATTTAGTTACTGAGGAAGTTTGCAATATTTGGGAATGGTTTTTTACTCTGAAGACTCCACATGATGGACTATGGACTGTCTTGAAGACTGCAAATCCCCACTGAATTATGAACAGCAAGAAAGAGTCTGTGCATCTTAAAGAAAAAACAAACAACAATAACAGAAAAAACCCTAAAGTCTGAAAAGGCTGAGGGATTATTACACCCAGTCCTGTGTTTTCATATTGCACTTTCTGATAAGCTCTGCAAAGACAGAAGTTGTTCGGTACCAGGAGAGGAAAACGAGTTTGGTGCAGGTGTACAAAACTGCCTATACTTTTGCATTTCCACCATCTGCACCAAACCCCATTTGCTTCCCTCTCTAGGCAGGAGAGACTGGAGTGCCGCTTTCCTCTCCTTCCTGCAGGAAAATCAGGAAAGGCCAGAGAGGATAAAAGGATATAAGATGAAGCTAAGGAAAATCAACCCCCCTCTAGCAAAGTGGGATTTCACTCAGCTTGCTGGATTGCTCCTATTTGGTGAGCCAGTGAGAAGGATCAGAATGGACCTTGCACCTTTTTACTTTGGAGCACGGCTTAGTGATTTTTCCCTTTTCAGTTTCTGCATTTCTTCCTATCTGTTTGCTTCATTATGTAGGGAAAATGAATTTATTATTTATTCCTTTTTCTGAGATCATGTTTGTGGACTTGATTTAATGCCCTGGAAGCTTCTCTTTATGTCCAGCAAAACTCCAGCCTTTTTATTAACATACACTTTACACAAAATTTGAATGAAAACTAGTCAGAAACGTCTACTATGTATAATTTATTAGAGGAACATAACCCACTCAAAAATCACAAATTCCTGCTAACACATATCCCAGTCTGGCATAAAGTTCAGCATGAGTCATCCACTTAACTGTAGTTAGTGCAGCTCCTCACTGTATACATCTATCTGAATGCACACAAGGAAACCAGAAAAACACAAAGCTGGTAAGGAAGGATGTGCCGATTGACTTTTTGGTTTTTATTTTTGTAAATACTTCACTCTGTAGCTTGAAAATCACTTGCCTAGATAGAAGGCTCTTTCCCAGCTCATCAGGCCTCAATGAGTTCTTGGGGACTGAGTTACCCAGCACTTATAAGTGCTCAGAAATGATCCCAGTATATGGCAGAGACCCATGGGGTATTGGACAAACTGGATATGTTTCCTTTATCCAGGCCTTTGGAATTGGAAGTCACCTTCTTCAATTGCTTTCTACCCATATTTTACAGGGATGCTCTATAACACAGCACTTCTTGCCCTTAAAGTTGGCTCTCAGACATAGCTCCGTGTTGCTTTAATGCCTCCTTGATCCCATCCATCCCTTAGGAGTAAATTAGGATTACTGTGTTTCTTCTGAAATGGTGTCTCCTGGTTGCTAGAGAGTCGAGTTGACATGGATCCTACTCTTGCAGGGATTGAGGGATTTAGGGCTCTTTTATGGAAAACCTATAATTATATATTAGCCAATGCCGGAGCAGGACAGGATTGGACAGCCCAGGAGAGACCTCTGTCTGGATACAGAAACCAACATTTAGGATTTGCCTCAATAAAAGCAATATTCCCATTCCCTGAATAAACAGTGTAAGACTCTCAACAAGTCAACTTCCTGCAGCAAAAGTTGGAAGTTGGGACACTTTCCTCAGAACAGAAATCCTTTCCCAAACAGGACTTTTTTTGTCTAAACAAACAGTTCTAATTAATTCATACAAACAGCTGTTTTTGATGAGGAAGTAATATCTTGCAGATCCCAGAGCCTTCCATGTGAAGAACTGCAACAATTGAATTCCTGCCATTGTAGTGCAACAAAAGAAATGCTAAAATTTAGGTCTCCTCCTGGGCTGAAGGCCCTATAAAAGCCATGGGATCAGCCTGTCTGGAGTTAATTTTGGAAAAAAAAACAGAAATCAGTGAAAAAAGTGCAGAAAGCAATAAATAAATAAATAAATAAAAGCACTGAAGTCAAGGAGGGGATCTAGGGAAGCTCCACGGGATGCCACAATCTGAAGGGCAAGGCAACAAAGCAAGAGGTAATTCACAGTTCCACAGGTTGTCAGGATGAGGAGAGAGCTGAGAACAGGAGCTATAAGAATTAAAAATTAAGAAATAGTAAGATCTGATTTCTTTTTTTTCCCTGTGAAATGTCCATGGGCTGTGAAATAAATTCAGATGAGACTCTGGCAATGTTTCACTGGTAAATCAGCATGAAAACCCATTCTTTGGTTCAGAGGAAACTTCATGGGTATCGTTAAACTCTCCTGACTGAAATGGGCAATTCATTCTGCCTTTTGAGAGCAGCTTGTGCTATCCACAGAATCACATAGAATCCCAGGATGGTTGAGGTTGNATTAGACTCTCCTGCATGAAATGGGCAATTCATTCTGCCCTTTAAGAGCAGCTTGTGCTATTCACAGAATCACACAGAATCCCAGGATGGTTGAGGGACCTCTAGAGTCCAACCCGCCTGCTCCATCAGGGACACCCAGAGCATGGGGCACAGGGTGGCATCCAGGTGGGTTTGGAAGATCCGCAATCCACACATGGCCTGAGGAACAACCTGACATGGGCCAAAATGACTTCAGTTCATAGTAAAACACCCAGATAGTTGTGGATCAGTGCTCCAGCCTGTGCCCTGCTTATCTTTCTAGTGTGGAAGTCATCCACACGGTCAAAAAGCTGGATGCAGAACAAGGACACGTCTGCAGTCGGATCCGGCCAGGAAGTTGTTAAACATGTTACTGAGCCCACTGTCACCTCCACGACTGGTATTTGATCTGTGTGTCACGCACCATCTCTCCTCAATCTTGTTCTGCTTAATAAATATTCTGAGCATAGACCTGCCTGTAATCTCACCACAGCCGGCAGGTACTCGGCAGGGGCTCAACTCCTTCCTCTGAAATACCAAAAGGATTAAAAATTATTTTTTTTTTTTGCACAGAAAAGTAAGCATTTCAGCACCTGGTGACTTCTCTGCACCCTGCCTGCACGGCTGTTTTGCTGTGGCAGCTCCCAAATTCTAACTGCAAAAGGCATAAACAACAGTTGATGTCACACACACAATTCATCGTTGTTCTATTAATCAAAGTGCCTGTCGTGTCTTGTCACAACATACACAACCTTGACTGGGTTCCAGGATCTTGGAGGCTTATTAGAGAGATATTTTTAGAAATAAAAGCCCATTAATGCTGTGTGGAAGGAGGTAGATGTTGTTGCAGGGATGCTGGCTTTCACTGTGTACAGTTCCTTGCAGGTCTTCAAGACCACAACGCTGATGATCAGCTTAGCATGGGCTAATGAGTGAGGAAACCCCCAGCAGAGCCAGGTCAGTGTTGATTTCTTCTCCAGAGAGGTTGGAATTATGGAGAGGAGACAAGGAGGAGGGATGGAGTCACAAGAGAAGAATAGAGATGAAGAAAAACAACAAAAAAAAGATAACTAAATGATCATATAAAGCTTATGAAAGAAGTTCCCATCACTTTAGACTGCAAATGCCTCTCTCTTGGAGCTGACAGAGATGATTACTGTCTTTTGTCTAGAGGCAGAGCATACCATGAGAGATCACACAGGAGAGGAGAGATGTCTATGTCCATCTTCTTTGTATTTGCTTTCATATTTTCAAAGCTTTCGACTTAACGCTTCCAACTTCTTTTTCATTATCTGTAAATCTGCTACACTTACTTTTTAAAAAAATGTGAGGGAGGAGCTAGCTCAACAGGATCACATGTCTCCAGAAACAATGATTTTTAAGGTTTAAATTCCCAGTGAGACTTTGAATGTCAACAGAGTAGCTTGCAAGGCTGTGCATGGTCTTTACGAAAGCATCTGCTTGCTTCCCTTCTGTTCCTGCTGGATATAAACCTGAGGAAGATAAAACAACATTGTTATCAGAGTACTCAGATTGCTCTGGTTAAATAGTGAAAAGCATATGCAGTTTGTTCTCCCCCACGCTTTGTTCTTTTTCCCTCATTTTTTGATTCCGGACACATTTGTTCTCCAGATGTACATTAGCATTCTTTCTCCAGCTGAATATTCCCTTGTTTTCTAACCACACTACTCCTTTTTCCTGCATTTCCCTGGAGTTCCTGACCATTACACACCAAAATGTGGACAACAGCACAAACATTGGCATGGTGTGATCGCTCACCACTGCAATGCAAGATTGTTCCAAGGCAATATTCCTTCATTTTAATTGGTGGTGGGAGCAGTGGCCAAGACCTGTTGACTTGGGAAATTGATAGCTCTGTGGATGGAGTATGAAAGATGACCTGTTAGTGGCATGCTTAATTTAACTGGAATTTTCAATTTCCAGTGTCCATTGTGCTACCTTATGGCTCTATAGTACTTACTGCCACCCATACGATAGCCCATTACCTGATAGGAGACAGTCTATAAACCTGATATAAAGACCTCCAAAGGGTATGGCAGGTCACAGGAAAAGCAAAGACCAATTCATGATGTGTCCTTAAGGAATGAACAGCTCTGAATCCAAAGTTTTGGCTACGGATTTATGGAGCGGGTGCCCTAGTGAGGAGTCTCCCATTCTCAACCTTTTCCAGCAAATGTGGCCATAAGATTGTGCAGAGAGTCAGAATGTCTTGCATGATCTGGACATGATTTAAACTGAGAAATTGGAAGTAACCTGAAGTGAAAATCATTTGTTAAGCTCTCTTCTTTTGCAGTGCATTTTCCTTCTAAATTAGCCAGTATGATAGTTCACTCAGTGAGAAAGAGCAAATTGTAACTCTGTCGGCCTTTCTTAAGTTAATAGCTGTGCTTAAGGATCTTTTGGTGGAGTGTTATTATTCTGTAAAGACGTGGCAGCAATTAGATACTGAAATTCTGTACATTTCCTGGACCCGTTTCACTTGCACCTATATGTGGTGGGAAGGAGAAGATCTAGTCTCTTCATTTCTGCATTAACTGAGAAATAAAATCTAAGGAAATTCATGAGAATGCTCCTCCTTTCTGATAGTTTCCTTCATTCAATTCTTTCAAAAACAATCCCCAAATCTCTTTTCTCTGAAGTTCATTAACTTCCTAGATGTTCCATTCAAAACACGTCCTGGCTAGCACAGATTTATTTATAAATGGAACTAAGAACAAATTACAGGGGTGGTAAATGCAATAAGACTTGGGAGTCAACAAAGGACATGACCAGGATCTCCATCACAGTCTAGAGTATAGGACACAGCATAAAACATTTCTACATAGTGGTCACAGCAGAAAACTCAGGGTAACATCAGTGCTCTGAAACAGCTAAGCCAATAGAAGGGATCACAGGATGTGCACAGCTCTCCCAGAGGGAAAATAAACTTTTCAGGGCTTGCTGTTATGTTGCTCGGTGTCCCATCTCTCAGAGATGCTCTCCTCATGTTGATTCCAGTGGGAGGACTTAGACTAGCAGAGTCTTGCTGTAGGAAACGCAGCTGGACTGGGTTTCCCAGCTGTGAACTGCAGCCAGTGGAGTCCTCCCAGAAGAAAACTCTGGTGGGGAATGGTGGTTCTTCATGAGATTTCGATGAGCACAGATTGTGTTGCCCTCCTATGCATAGGGTAGAATTTATATAATTGGGTGTGTGCTTTTAAAACGTTGGCATCTGTGTCAAAGCAAATTGCCTTAGATCCCCTTTTTTAAGTCAGGGGCTGCTCATTAATAGACACTATAGAAACATGAATAATTTCAGTATAAAATAGTTGTCTTTATTTGTCATTTCTCAGTTGTCAGTTGCCATCTCGCTTGCCTCTCCATAATGCCACATATTCCTGAGAACTGGGCACTGGCACCATGATCTAGTAACCATTACAGGACATCTACATCTCTTAGCAGGTTCCTTATCTCACAGGATTCAAATAATCATAGCCAAAGGGCTGGTAAGACTTCATAGAATGACATTAAATCTATTACCCTGCTGCATGAAAAAGTCAAAATAATTGTCACCGTTCCTTGTAGAAATCTGAGGTTAAAAACCCTTCTAGTGATGGTTTCTATGTTCCCTGGGAAAACTATTCCCGTTTCAGTAACCTCTGGTTACTTGAATAAGCTGCCTGCAAACGGCTATGCTATTTCTCAATGAGTTTGCTCCAGGAAACCCCAATGCCTGCTTTACCTGAGGCAATCGCCAAGGCAAAGCATAAGGTTGATAATTATCTTTGAAGACTGAGCAGACGGAAGGGTGCTTTGCTAGCTGACCTCACGTCCCATTCAGAGGACAGCTGTCACCTGCGGCAGTCGCGGCTCTCTAGAAGCTTTGAGTTTCTTGCCACTGCTAAACGGATTCTATTTAGTCTTCCGTTCATACCAGTGGCTAGCTGGAAAACGTCCAAATTTGTGAGTAACAGCTGTTACTTAAAAGTGATAAGCTTTATTCATCTAAAACAATCTCTGATCCGAGCTGCACGACAGCCAAATGAACCTAGACCACATTAACACTGTTTCCACAAATATGCAATGCATGAAGACTCTAAGGAAGGCAGAAAGTATTTACAGAGACTGGAAATAGTTTAGGTGAAAATGGTCTAAAGCAGCATTTAATCAGATCTTTCTGTATCAAGCTTTTCTATTGAACCCTGGCTAGGTCACTAAGAGAAGCGGAAGAATGAGATTGAGGATTTGGGTTATCTTCCCAAATATGACGTCTTGCTCTGAATTTAAAAAAGTCACAATGGGAAAAAATCTTCATTCTACTGGTATTTTAAATAATTTGGTAAAATGCTTATCCTGGAGGCTATGTCAGGAAATGGAGTTACCATGTCCAAGTGTGGTTCCCCTGCATTGGCTAAGCAATGGTGACCATCTGCATGTTCTCTTGATCTCATGCTGTGAGAACGTCAACTTAACTTTCCTCCATTTTTTGACCATATGTGACCTACAATATCTACTATAGCATCACTGCAGTGATCTGAACTTGTACCTTGTCCCGGTGCTTCCCTGGCAGCATTGGGTTCAGTCATGACAATACTTTGCATCTCTGCAGTTCCTCTTCCTCACGGAGCTCATTAAGCTTGAAGAAAAATGACTGAACCGAGCTTCACCACTCTCTTTAAATTGAACAATTTTGCCGTTTTCAGGTTTCCAGGAACTAAAAATCTATTTTTACACAATGCATTTTCTTTCTTTTTTACCATGCAGTCACAGGGATGTTTATTTCTTTCTGCGACAGTGGTTTAGGGCAGCCTGGGTGTCATGAGATGATCCCACAGGGAAGAAATGAGACACAGAGAGTTGCCCATCTTCTGCTTGGGTCCAGTGGCTTAATACTCCAGGCAGAACCTGTGACGTGCTTGCAAACATGCAAATCCATGCTTTTGTGCTTGCAAACATGCATTTGTGTGTGCAGAAATCATGAAGTTCCCCTTCCTCCAAATAAACACCTTAGGGAGTTATTTTCATTTGCTTGCAAAGATTAAATTAAACAAAATATCAGTATAGACAGTAGACCTTTCTGCTCCTTTCTTTGCCTCCCTATCTGGTGTCTTTCTCCATGGATATCTCAAGGGTCAATTTTATTTGTTTATTTTATGTTATACTTGCACTTGGTCATTTTACAACTTCTCTGCTATCTACAGGCGTTGTTTCTGATGGCCACCTATAGTACTGTTCCCTATACTCCACTCCCTAGGGATGCATTTGTGTTTCATCCTTCCTCCTACGCCTCTAAGCTTCCAGTCACGTATAAGATGTCTCCAATTTTCTACTTATTCACAATCAGAGAAAATATAAGTAGTGCTGATGGTAAAAAGCCAGGACTTCTGACAACTCTTGAAGACCAAATTATAGCAACTAACTTAATCAATTGGCAGCATTTATAAGAAAGCCAAGAAAATGGACAGTCCACCGAAAGGCAGGCAGTTTTAGTCCCCACATTTTGTAGAAAGGCTGCAAAAATATCTGGCAATTGTAAGGAAAGTGTTTGTGGCTTGTGGATAGCCTCAAGTCACTGTAATTTCCTAATGCTGTAATAATAAATTCTGGAACGACTGCTCAGCTCAGCCTTTCAGATCAAATTGATTGACGTGAAGACTCCTTCCATGGAAACCACAAAATCTGCCCCATTTTCTTCCTCTAAGACCCTCATGCATGACTGAGTCTCATTTACCTCTGCACATTTTAGCATAATTGCAGCTCCCTAATTGAAGTAGAACTTTTCTCTAGCAAAGATGGTTAGAGAGATGAGATTGAATGCCTCCAAAAACTGCACAGAGTTTTAAGTTTCTACACTATATAAAAAAATCAAACGTAATTCTCCTGTTTCAATCCATTTTGCTTTCATGTGAGGTGGAGCAAGGAGATAGTTCCTTTCAGGTTTTAGACTCTTCTGTTTGATGCTCTAACGATGAATGATGGACCTTTCTGTTTGTTTGAGACTCTCTGATATTGGAGCATGGAAGAGTAAAGCAGCAGGAGCTCCTGTGACATTTGTACTGCTTTTCACTCCTCTATTCTACTCTTCCAGCATAATGCTTGATTCCAATCAATATCAAAGCTCACTGAGAAAAATCACAAATATTGCTGTCAACTATAGATTAAAGAAAAGGGAAGGAAATTTGGGTTCAGGCAAGGAGAAATGTTGATTATTTAGTAAACACACAACAAGACATTTTCATTGACAAGAGTAATTGCACCAGCACAACAGAATCAGTGCATGCAATGAGATGACTCTTTATCTTTCCTGTCATCTCAGAACAGTGAAGTTCCTATGACTGTACTAGTTTGTGAGGTAGGGCTGTATTTTTGCCAATTTGTATGCTGTGAGTGATATATAAATTATTATGAAGGCAGTCGATAACTGCTTAGTTTGGGACCTGTTTGCTAGGCACAGGAGAGCGTGCACACGTGAAGTATCAGGAAGGATAGACACAGAGCAGTAGCAGGTCTTTTGCACATTCATGGTCTATTCCTGCTCTCCCTGAGGCTTTGCAATTATGGAAGAACTAGAGACATGTATCCTGAAGTCCTGATTGCCACTGGGCTTGTAGGCATGTGTAGCCCCATGGTCACAAATTTCACATCTGCTTCCTAGACCTCTGATGTCCTTTCTTCCCCAGCTGCATTTCTTTTCTCTGAGGAATGATCACTGGAGGTAAATTAGTCCTCAGCTCATCAAAGTTTTGTGGGAGACCAGGCTCTAAAGGCTGCCCTGGGATTTGACAGATGAGCGAGCAGAGGATTGACCAGAAAATGCCCTGCTGAGCAGTAAGTTGCCCCTTCCATGTACATCAGAGCTATTTCCATTCCCAAACTCGTACTACTCTACTAAATGACTCTTGGAAATCATAAAAGATCGCAGTGTAGTGGCCAACAGCAAATCTGCCTAGTACAAGGGGAGCTCTTGACATCTGTGTGATGAATTTGCATTGATGCAGAGCCAGGGATTCCAAGGAAGGATCGGGGCTCATCTTGGTGAAATTCAGTACGAATAAATAACAGCTGAGCTCCCAAATGAGGAAATAAGCAATAGGCAACAGGAGCTAAAGCCAGCTGGAGTGCAGAAAGTGTGAGAGTGAAGTAAGAAAACAGCTGACCAAGGGCAGATGGAGCTACTACTTCTGCTTAGCCACAACTAAATCCTTGTGCAAGGTTTCAAAACCAGGTTAACCATAGGCAAGGGGGCCTTCATAAAAGAAGAGAATCTAATATTAATCAGCTCTTGTTGAAGACAACTTGTCTTCAAGCAAATCACAAGTAAGATGGGACATGTATAGGACACCACTGAAAAGGAGCACGAGCCGGAGCACCCCTGTTTTGAGTGGGAGCACCTCAAACCAGAATCTAGTCCAGCAAACCTGACCAAAGGGTCAACCAGGTGAACTATGAGGTCCCTTCTTGAAAACTGTGGCCTCTGACTACCACCTCAGCCTCCAGCCCACATGAGAATTCCTCCAAGTGCAGAACTATATATGAAGAGCATTATTTGTTCTGTATAAACTAAAACAAAACAAAATTCTGATCTTTATGACTTGCTCTTAGAGCAGAACAAAGTCTTTTCCTACAGCATGGATGTGACGGTGTTCCCTGCGTGAATGCAGCTATGTGGGATTTCACCACAAGCCATGAATTCATAGCTCACGGAAGACAAAATTTAAATGCTCCAGGGTGTCTGTGTTATGGCCACCCATCTGGGCCTTGCTCAGAATGACTTGCTGGACATGAGCAATGCTGTGGGTACCAAATGGTTCCACAGAAAATATCCTCTGTTTGAAACATGTTGACCTGCTGGAGAGCAACCATGTAAGGTTCCTACCATGTCCCTGCAGCCTTCTCAGTTGCAGAATGTAGTGTTATAGAGATGCTGGTCTGGAAGGGATTTAGAGGGTTTAGCTGGTCAATCTGTTTCCTCAAGAGGCTGTTGACTTGGATCTAAATCATGCCCATCTAAACTTGGAAATCTCTGATGACAGAAATTTTGCTGTGTCCCTCTTGACAGTACAATATTTTATAAAGATTTTTATATTTCCTTTTTTTCTAATTGCTGTACAAAGTTAAATATTCTAACCTTTTTGAGCTTTTTTTTCCCTCAAAAACTCCATTTTTCTCTTGTTTGCCTTTATGAAATCTTTCCTGTTCTACTTCTGTCATTATTTCTCTGGAAAGACCATCTCCTTTCTGTGGTCTCAACTTAATAGTGTGATTGTGACTTCTTTAAGAGCCTTGTATATTTATCTAAAGGTAGATTCACACTAGAAGACATTATTTTTAACTAAGTATTTTGGCAGCTAGGGTCATTACATGGATGAGAATTCATCTTCTAATCAGGGACTGTCATATACCTTTTGGTTAATGGTGTAAAACAGCACCCGTGGGACTTGCGAACACTAGATAATTAATTGCCTGTAAAACTTCTGTTTCAAAATTTGAAATGCCTCGTGCTGCTAATGAATGGTAACAAGGTTTTCAGAAGACTAGATACACAGCTTTGCCAGTGAAATCCCTGATAGTTGGTTGGGAACTGCACCCACTTTCCACGTACTTTGCTACTCCGTGGGATTTTAGAGCACTCAGCAAGAAATAAGGCTATTTCCTTTCCAGTTTGAAATAATCTTTCCTTCATGCTTGATTTCTCCCCAAGGCATAACAAAAAGTCTGCCAATGGTCCAGGAGTCCCATTACAAAGTCCTTAAGGGATGTCTGCATGAAATTCTGACTCCAGTGAGTATCCCGCAGTGGATATTTGAAAGCTAAGCATTGCTCAGATATTTATGGTTCTGTTTTTTCAATCATCAACCTTACCTTACCTTCCTTCGTAGTGTCTGCAAGGACTCGTGTTACCATGGAGGTCAATAAGATTACAATTCTTGAATAAATGTACAAAACTGCGTATCATATCTCCAATTATCTTTTCTGTGAATTAATTTTTAACCCAGCTCTTCCTAAATATGTTTCTTATGTTGTCCAGTTATATTGCCAACACAATGTTCAGTGTGAATCCTCAAGGCCAGCAAATTCTCCTGTTTGCTGTGGGAAGTGTCACATTATTCTTGTCTGCATCCCAGTCATGGGATTTTTGAGCTTCCATCCCTCCTGAGTGCAGAGTGGATCTGATGAATCTATTCCTTTGCTACTTTTGGAGTAGAGCCACAGGTAACTACGATGTTTATCAAAATACAGAGACTCATGCATGAAGTGGCTTGCATGAAAAAAAATGCCCCTTTTCTGTGTCTTTTGGTCTCTTCAGGCCTTTTAAAAAGCACTGAAAATCTAGAAGGGAGTGATAGACATGATTCATTAGCATGTTAATATGCTTTGCACCATGAACCCTTAGTGATTCCAAGCCTTAATGTCAATGCTGGAGAGCTAGTGCAAATCTGCTGTGCACTGATCCCTACCGCCTCAAAGGAATATTGAGGTTGAGTGGGGAGGAGAAGTCACTGCGCGTGGCAATGGCAAAGCAATCAATTGGAGTCATTTCTTAAAACAGCTTCATCATCCTGAAGGACGGGCAGGGAGCGGGGCTGCATGAACCCTATGTACGGTTGACGTATTGCACCCTGCCAAAATGCGCATTAATCAGGCAGAGTTGTGGGAAAGACTTCTAAGAAAGGACATGCAAAGTTATTCCGAGATGGAATTCACATCAATTCTGCGCCCTGCCACGTTTAAACTGGATTTATTGGTCAGCCAGAGAGCCAGCGGTGAGGTACGAACCCATGCTTCTGGTAGCTGAATTTTCACCGAATTCTACAAAAAAAGAAAAATAATAGTAAGGAGCTGTCAAGGCGACAAATACCCGCTGCAATTGCTGTCCTTTTGAGTGCAGATCATGTAGCAGGGTTAATTTAACAGAATGCAGTGACTAACTCTGTCTAATTGATTTTTCCAGAAGTTTTGGTGTAAACAGCTATCTATCCTCTACCCTGAAAATACGAACTCAGCTGTGGACCTGCCATAGGGGGGTTCATTTTTAAAGTAGTGCACAGGAGCTCTCTTTTTCCCTCTGTTGCGATAGATTAATTACCCTGTCCCGCTGCATCTACATTAAACACTGCTGATGCACAGAAAGTAGCCTACAGGATGCAACTGTTAATGAAGGTTTCTTTTAAATGTTTTGGAGTCTTATAGCTCGTAACACACTTTATATTTTGCAAATAGCTCTGTTCTGATAAGCCATTAATATTCTGATCTCTTCCTTGGTGAATATTTGGCCTTATCTTCCAGATAGCAGATGGTTTCTGGGAGAGATTTCCAAGCCAGTTCTTTCCCACACCTGGTTTGAGGTCCCAGAGTTAGGATTAATCTCACTCACTTTATAGGGCATCTACATCTCTACATCTGAGAAACCCCAAATTCATTTTACCAGCACTGTAGAGGAAAAGCCAATATTCCATTTTTAACATCTGCTTTAGGATAAGACAAATTCCATCCTACGAATGATTATTTCTTTCCATTCACCCTAAAATCATCGATAACTAGTCCAGATGTCAAACATCTATATTTTAGAGACCTTTTGATAAGATAAACCCACCTATACAAGCCTGAAAGGAAGCCCCAGAGTCATTTACTTTTGATCCCTAAAATTGCAGTTTACTCTTCTTTATCTAAGATTATTATCTATGTGTTGTATGTTTAGGGACCTGGAGCAGGAGAGATAGATGATCCCTTGGGAGTAGAGCTACTAGGATTAGAAATGAGTGCTAAGACTTTTGGGCCACCACTTCAAAAAATGATGTTTTTATGAAAACAAAAAGTCAGAAGAAATCTCCTTTGTTGTTCTTTCTACATGAGTGTAATTTTATGTGGAAATGTTCTAAATAAATATTTTTAGCCTACTTTGCCCATAGATTCTCTGTTTTAAATATAAAATCTTTCGATTTTCCATTTTTGCATATTTCCTCTTCTTTCTTTTGCTCTGTTCCATTTCTCCTTTTTTCCCCCTCTTATTGCTGCATTCCATCCCTATCTATTAGAATAGCTTTTAAATGTTTTATTTGCTTGCTTTTCAAAATATAAGAAAATCTAGGAAATCTTGGCATTAGGCTTGTTTTTGTATTCTTAATTTTTCATAAAAATTTTCAAGCAAAAATCTTAAAAATTGCCAGACAAAAGTCAGATTTATATTTTTAAGAAAAAGAGAATACTTTACATTAAATTTAATTCTGAGGAACTCTAATTATAGCATTTCATATTTGCATCAAGACTGACTGTAAATGTAGGCACAATGAGCTCTCTTTTCTGACACTTCCAAAAGTAGTTTTGTCTATTAAAAATGTATGAACATAGACTAAAGAATGAGTATTGTTCAGTTATTGCAAGAGTTGTTACTTAAATGCTCCTTTTTTTCCACCTTATTCTCTCACTATACAAAGGACATATAGTTAATCAAATGAATAAAAATAACAGGACCATGAAGCATGAAGCAAAATGCAGAATAAGTGGTATCCAGGCTGTGGAACTGTTCACAAAATTTTATTTTCTCGAGGACACTCCCTCTGATGCCCAAATTTTTTTTAAGGTGAGAAAATAGATACCAACTCCCATCCTCAGCATATATCACTAAGTGAAACCTTAAACCAAATGGCTATTTGGTTTAAGGTTTATTTGATACCTTTATTTGGTTTATTGATACCTTGGGGTATCAAAGGGTATGCTGGTTTTACATCACTCTCCAAAACAACCCTATGAGCTCTTTTCCTTCCTTTGAGGTCGCTAAACACATTTCCAGCCTTCTTTCTGCTCGCTTAGACATCTCTTATAGTGATTTTCATAACAAGACCTTAAGCATAGCCCTTTAGAGAAGCTTCAGCCTGCTCTGGATGGAGAGGTCCTTCTCATTCACTATACAACCAGTCTTTAAATCAGACTTTCTGGTAGTCTAGGTAGGATTTGGAGGTGGTTGACCCCCAAACAAGAGACCTCTCAACAGTGTTGCAAGGGTAGAGGTAGCATCTAAATAGTTCCTTGTCTTCCTCACAAGCTGGCTGCAGCTGTACTCCATTTTTGCATTTATGCAATGGGATGTAATTTCACTTCTGGAAAAAAAAACCCTTGACATACTTGTAGGATAGGCAGTCTCATTTTCAAACTTTTAGATTTTATTCTCCTGACATCATTCATTCTTATTTCTCATCAGATCATCCTGCCTTTCACTTTTCAGGTAATGGTGTTTGTGCTCTGCTATCTAAGGGCTTGGGAAGTCCAACATGAAGAGCTGTTTTGTTCAGATGGAGAAGTTAGAGTCCCTGTCACTTTGGTGTGCCCTGCTTATGCATAGGTTATATCAGGAACACTTTAAATAATAGGTCAATGGTCAGATTTTTCACTCATTTTCACCCTCTTCACTCATATGTCTGTTACAGCTCAGCATGTGTCCCAATCCGTTTCATATTCTACCAGTGCTCTGGGTCAAAGCATCTCACCAGTGAAATGAAGGATGCAGGTCCATGGAGTATACAGAACATCAAGGGTGAAAGTCAAAAAATTATACACCATTATGAACATTCACACATGATCTATTGACTAAAAACTTAGTTTCTATGCGAAGGAGACTTAACTAATACTTTTTAATGGTGAGTTTGCACATTTTGGGGGGAATATTTGAAATGGGGGTGGGTGGTGTGATAGTGTGATCAGACACCTTATCTTGAAATTCTCATCCCATTCCCATTTTGAAACTCTTTAGTGGAGAAGCAAGGCGTATTTAATTGATTGCCATTAAAATCTTCAAAGGAATTGGCAAGATGAAAGTTGTTTCTAATTACTGCATTATGATGTAAGCTTAACGATACGCCGCTTCTCCAAATTGATTTTATTAGAATTTAAGATGAGGAATTAATTGAGTCATTGTATTGATCTGTTTTATTTTTCCACCATTTAAAAAGCCCAGTGAAAAAAAATAAGCTATTGAGCTGTGGAATAGTAATGAGTAGTTGAGAAAGAAAGTCGAATTGAAGATGAATTGGCCAATAAAAATAACTTATAAAAACCATAATGTAGTGGCAGAATATAGTGGCAGAAACCAATTTATCTCTAGGTTAATTAGAGTAAATTAAGGTTAATTCTTTTGTTATTTAACTTCTATTTCTTTGTCTTGTTTCTTCCTACCTGTCTGTAATAAAATAACTGCTTGTCCCGAAAATGCAGTATTCTGCCTACAAGTTCTACTTACATCTTCTTACAGTTCTGCTAATTTTCTTTTGAAGATCTCTTTGAAAATCCTGGAAAACTCCCTCTATATACTTACTTTTGTCTTCAATTTTCTTAAGAGAATCTTAAGATTGCTTTATTGGAATTACTCTCTTACAATTAATTCTTATTTTTTTTCTCCCCCACCTTTTTTTCCTCCTTTTTTATTCCTTATCAGTATAAGCCCAGTTCTTTACACAATACAACACATGGTCCAGGCTCTCTCATATGCTCTCCTTGGATAAGGGCAAAATATACCGAATGGGCTTGTTTTAACAGGTTGCTACTCATCTCCTGATCCATTAGAACCAACAGTGCATATGTTTTTATTTTACAAAAGCTGTACGATTACTTAGGGACATTTCAACCTCCAAGAGGTAACTAGAAAGGAGCATGCTTAGCCCTTCACTGAAGTATGGGGAAGCATGCCCACTAGATCTGTTATAGTGAAATGAGCAGTAATTTCCTCAGATGATAAAATACATGTCCTCATTCATTTTGTTGCTTAAACCCCAAATCTATCACCTGCCAAATTTGAGAGGCAAATGTTCTGCGGATAAATTGTTTCTCAAGAAGTTCATTGCAGCAGCTGGTACTTGAGGAGCACTGTTTTGGCTGCACTGCTTGAGTTGGGCGAATTAACTCTCAGATTCAAGATTTCAAAGCTTGTGCCAAAGCCATCTCTGGCTTTCGTGTTGATTTTGCAAACTGGAATATTCTATATATACAAAGAGAATGTAATGCAATTTAATACAGGGTTTAAAACTGTATTTTAAACTCCAATGTTTTTCACAGGAAGCAATGTCTGCTAAAATTCTAGGCTTAGTTCTGCTAATGCTTAAAGCTGTAACACTGATGAGAAAGAAATGAGAATGGACATACTGGAAATGTTAATTATAACTGTGTCTGGTTTATCCTTGGCATTTATGCCTCCTCATCAACACTGATATCTTTCCTTTGAAGACAAACATCTGCAACATCAACGATTCTCTCCACTGATATGCAGTATGAAGAAAAATAGCGAATAAAGTGTCTGTAAAGAGTCTCACAGACATTTAACACCCCTAAAGTAATGCTCCTCTCTTCCTTTGGAAAGACTCTTGGGCAAAGGAGAGTGGTGCCAAGTTTCTCTCCAGGTAGAGCTCCAAGAGCTCATGTGGCCCATTTGCCCCTAAAAAATTTGGGCATGACTCAGAGGCAGTCAATTTACAGCTATATAGCAAACACTACCAAAAACTGGAATCTCAGTAGGTGCTTTGTTAAAACCAATAAAAACTTCTTACTCTATATGACCAACTTCATGATGGCATCTTACACATTTACTAACAAGTGGCATCATAAAATAAGTGAGTGCCTGATTGCAGAAACTGGTGCTGTGTTCTGGAGGACCATCAAGTAATTCCCAAAGAGATTATTTTGGAAGTTCGGATACTGCCCTTTTCTAAAGCTCAAACACTGGACCAATGTTTGTAGCTTTTGGGACACTGTGCTAGAGGAGAAAGGAATGTTATTGAATAATAACAGAGCAACAAAAGAAGCAAAACTAAACAGCAAATATCTCAAAACCTGCCTTTCTCTTCATATAGTTTTCTGTTAGAGTGCCAAGAGTAAAGTCATAATCGTGTTAACTATTAAAAGAAATGTTAATTACAAAATTCCCAGTGAAGAAATAGACCTAAAATGGAGCCAGAAAACAGTCATTAAACGAGGAGCTATGAGTTGGTAAGGTAACTAGGTAAACTTAAAAAGTAAACTCAATGGTAAATATCAAATCTTTCTAGTTTATATATTGAAGAAATACAGACTTCACCCCCAAGTGTGCAGATACTTACCTCGCTTAAAAGGCGATGAACAGATGCTGTATGACCACAATTACCTCAGTGTTCAGAAGTAAAATTAAGTGCTATAATCCTGTGCAAGTAAAATGCAACTATGTTTCAAGGAAATGAGAAGGAGATGCAGAGGGCTTGATTATGCAGCAAGACACGCTCAAGGGAAAGCATTTGGAGGGCTCTCAAGTCTTTGAGAAGCTACAAGTCTCAAAACTCCTTGTATTTCTGTGATTTCCTTAAACAACTCTGCAGTCTAGGAAGAAAGCCCTTCCTCTTTGGAGTGTAGCCTCCTTCACAGATTTGTGAAGTTGAAAGTTGGGATTAAAACAATATTCTATGAACTCTCCAGCAAACTGCTGCAATGTGTTTCGCTGATGAGCACTTGACCAAAGGATGGTGCTAAGTGCAAGCGAATTCACCAAGCAGTGAGAGCAAAGTAAGTAACTTTGGTGAAGGATCAGTTTGGGGCTGTTGTCTCTTGATGGCTTTTCTCTCTGTCCCAGTCTGGTTTTAGCTCTCTGCAGGACAAAGAACACTGCATCATTTCTCTTGAAAGTGGAACTTGTCCATGTTTGGCGATTGCAGTAGGACAAGGGGATTATGTACCAATGGCTTTTGCAAGATCTGCTGGTTCTGGCCAGATATTTGAATGTGTCTATGTGTCAATCTCTGCTTCTCAGAATTCCTCCTGTAATTAAGTGTGAAGTGTCCACCAAAGCAAAGCCACTGAGTACTTTAATAAGTGGTGTTTATGTGGTGCCAAATAACTGTGATAAAGTTCCTCTCACCTAAATTCATCTGCTAGGCATCAATCTGAAGCTAATTGTCCAGATTCTCTCAATAGTCAGTGTGAAAAAAGCACAGGGAGACTTCAGAGAATGATCCATCCTAAAACAGTCATCCAGGGATCATCTTATTCTGGACACTCTTTTATTACTCTATCTCCTCAGGGAGTCTCGTTAATTCAATGGAAAGATATCTAAATGTGGGATAGTAAATAAGCTGAAACAAATCCTGATTCAGGTGATGGATAGGCTGGAGTATCACAGTGGAAGATCTGTAATTGGATACACCTAACAGGGTAAAACTGTCCAAAAAATGTTTATTAGATTACCCATGTTTTATTCCTCTCTCCCCTTTCTTACTTGTTCCAGTTTAGCCTTGATATCTATGACATTTCTGCCACGGGAAGAAGCGTCAAGGTACTTTATAAATACTTTTGGTCTCTTCTTTCTGCCAAAACCTCACTAGGGAAAGCAGAAAACATCGGGAATTCAGCACAAGAACTGCACAATAGCAATTACAGCTTCTCCTCGGAATGCTTAATATTCCTGTTATCTGGTACGCAAGCATCTTTAAATGCTACAGGCTTCCTTTCAGGAATAAACTGCTGGTGGCTTGAAGTACCCATAAAACTGCTGGAAAGCAACCGCGCCAATTAATCTGTTGGCAGATTTGTTGTTTAAATATTAACAGAACGTTAAGCAAATGTTGGCTGCGGCACCTTCAGAGCATCTCTCTCTGAAGTGCTGAGCACTTCCAGACGATTGGAAATGTCTTGGTTTTCTTGTTGGAAATTCCCACCACAGGGTGGGAAGGAAATGGTGAATTTTCAATCTCCTTTTCTTTTCTTCCCCACAAAACACACTGCTAAACACAGAGTAAATATCATCTTCTCCGTGAAAAAGATCTTAAGAAGTCCCATGCAGATTGTAAGCCCCTTAGAGTAAGAAGTAATTTAGTTCTGAGTTTGTGCGAGAAGAACTTTGCCTCTGACCATCTCTCTTAGGTAGTAGAATAAGAAAAAATGAGGTGAGGTGGGACTGCTCTACCTGATCAGAATAGACGCATGAAATGCTGATGATGACTTTAGTGGTGACACAGGAGAAGGTGGGTGGCAGGGAGCCCTGAGGGGTTTTATTATGGATTTTTTTTCCCCACACCCATGAGAAAAAATTGTTTTTCAAACCTCAGTCTCTATCAGAAGGGTGGATATAGCAAGGTGGGCTTGAAGGACAGTTCAGCTGGCCTTGCAAAAAAGGTCGTCTTCAAGTTTTTCAACTTTAACTTATACCTGAGAACAATTTGTTGGGTGACAAACAAATTAATTCCTTACATTACTCCATTACTCTTTTCTCCTTTTCTTCTAAAAGGCACATTATTTTTTTACATATCTCACATTGAGCCTCTCAGATAAGGCTGTTTTTTCATGGTATATGAGAGGGTGGCATTTGGCACAAATGCATGGACACTGGGAGAGAGCTGAGGTTGCATGACCTGACAGGACACCTTCAGAAGACAGCTTGGGTGGAAGCCAGATCTCCTCAATATTGTCCATACTTAACAACGTCCCACCAAAGTGGGACACTCAAATGTGCAATGACTTCTTTGCCTTCGATTCCCTAGCCAAATCCCACTGATGTGTACATCAGAGGAGACCTGGGATGCACAGTATCCTGCAGACTTTAATATGACATCAAGAAAGCATCAACAGGGCTGTAAAGATGCATCTTGCTTCTAGTTTCAGGGGGTACCTTTCCTGTTTCTTTCTGCCATCAAACATATTTATGATTCTGAACTGCTTCTTGTTGTCCTTTTACACTTTTACCTCTTCTGTTCCAACAGATTTTATTTCCCATCTGTCACGCTTCAGCCTGGGCTTGTATTGGTGCTGACAGCTTCTCAATTTCATTTTCATTATTTTTCCATGTTGCACAATAGTCTTAACATACTTTGTTGACACTTTTTAGCTATAAATATATTTTATTTAATGAAGGTCATAATAAAAACTTCCTCAGAGATTTTATAATATTTTTACTGTAATCTTATGGCCCTTCAATTATAAAAATAATAACTTATCGACTTTTACCTTGCTTCAGGTTCTGTCCTAAGTATTAGTCTTTCGTTTTAGCTGCCCACTACAGTTGTTTTTATCCCGCTTGAGGGGAATACAGACGAAAAGGGGAAAATAATTTCTTTAATTGAAGGTGAAGATTCACAAAAGCCAGACTGAAAGCGAAGGTTATGCTCTGGAATTTGATTTGTTTTCAGTTTTATGAGGATTTAGGAGCAGGAACTGTGAGCTTTCCCTCTCTGCAGTGTTGTGTGCAGAACTCAAATTCTGCAAATTCTTTCTTGCACCTGATCCTTTTTTCTGTGCAACATTTGAGGTGCAGAAAAACTTCTTCCCTGCAGTAAAATGCCCAGAGAGGACATTTCTCTTCATCTAAAAATTCCACTTGCTTTGCTTTCTTTGAAAATAAATCCCTGGATCTGTTTTTTGATTTGAAGTTAAATGAAAAGGGAGTGGATAGCCAGAGATGAACGGCTTCCAAAAACAAGAAAATGCATAGGTTTCTGTGGAAGAAAAAGCGAGTTTACTTGAAAAAAAATCCATAATAAGATATTGATTACAGTTTTTCTTACAAGATTACTATTGAGTCATGGACAGCTTCAATAAATAATTCCAAAGATCAAAATTTTTCAAGATTTAGCTTCACAGTAAAGGGTGATAATTACAGACTGGAATGGTTTAAACAGATTAATAACTTCTGTTAAAGAAATATAAATCATGGGGTGACTTACGTTCTTCTCGAGGCAGACAAGATTTGAGCATTAAATGAAAAATATTAGGCTACATAAAACCTCATATAATTTCCTTTTTTTTTATTTCTGCTATATGTTTACCCATATTTTTATTTTATTATTTTCATTTTCTCTTGCCATGCTCTGGTTTTCTGCAAAGGGAAGTGTTAAAACACAGCGACAGTTTTGATGAACTGTGCTCAAACCTACTTTAGGCCCCTGGTTGCAGGGGTGGATGTTCCTGTTTCCTGTGATTATTTTGACTCACAAGGTCTCAATTTGCTGGGGGCCAAGAAATTCTGATAAAGTGGCTGTGCAAACAAAATACACGGCAAAAACGTCTCTTTTTAATGCATATATACATAATAATGTAAAGACTATGTGTGGCTGACTGTAAATGATTATTGCAGGTGCCTTGTGAGATGCCCTTGGGTATTTCTCTTGGCATCCAGCTGCTTCTGCAGGAGGGTTTGCATCACTGGTAGGTTTTCTGTCATAGCTATCAGCCATGTGCAGATGTTTTCGACACCAAAAAATGTCTCAAATGAAACTAGTTGCTTATGTTTACAGAATTGCACTGTGGCTGAATTGGGCAGGCACCTCTGGAGATCATTCAGTCCAACCTGCCTGCTCAAGCACGGTCACCTACAGCACGTATCCAGGTGGGTTTTGAATGTCTCCCGCGAAGGAGGCTCCATTTTGGGCAAAAGGTACAACCTTTTAAATTGTACCCCATATTTCCATTGGCAGGAACTTTGAGAAACTTGATATTGTGCAGATCATTCACAAAGAGCTTCTGCTAGAGTGTGATGGTGAAAGTGAGGACCCAGGTAGTGGTGATGGCCTGAGGGACCAGAACTAACAAAACCAGGATGTTTCTAGTTAACTAATTTAGCTTAGAGGCCATTTTCATGTTGTTAGAGCTCCAAATGTATCCAAGACGCATGTGCTATCAGCACAATGAGCACAGCACATGCAAAAGAAAGGGAACAAATTCACAAATGTGGGTTAGTGATTCATAAAAGTGGATGTTACATTCAAAGGGAGACGTGACACAACTTCCAGTGCCAGGGATATAGCTAAGTGATGAAAATTAACATATTACATGTAGCAATATCCCTGGGCTAAGTACTTCATATCTGCGTAGGCTCAATGTGTCCACGTTGTCCAGCTTGCTATATGTAACTGAGTTTGTAAGTGTGCAAACACATTGAATGGACTGGGCCTTCTCCCTGCAAGAAAGCTCGACCTCAGTTAAAGCCTGGGCTTGTTTTTTAGAGTTGGGATTTGAGAGTGTCTTTTTACTTGGGCTTAGTTGACAACATTACCCCTAATCTGCAGTATGGGAGACCAGGGCAGAACTTGCAAAATGTGTTAACAAGAAAGAGAATTGTGCCTAGGACCTTACTAAAATCTCTTTTACATATTTAATAAAGTCATTTTTTTACTCCCCTGAAATCTTTCACTACGCCACCAACACAAACCTCTCACCATTTGAAGCGAGAACTTTGTCAGCACTTCCTACTGAGGAAAAAGTGTGCTATATCACATATTAATAGCTTCATATGGAAAGAATTTTCAAATCAGGGAAATTTTGCCAGACAAGGAAAAGAAAGATCAGAATCTCTCTTTTTTCCTCTCTCTACATATATATATAATGTATACATGTATATATTTTCCTTTAAATTTTTATTTTCCAAAGCATTGCTTTTGTGTAGAGCCTTCCTCTTTCATGAACCATATCCCATTTCCCCCTCCTCTTTTTTTGTAGAGATATCAAAGCCACTCATGTGAGTGTTACTGTGAATTCTCTTCTCAGTATGGATATTTGCCATGTTTTATTTCCATATGTATTTTTGCCATTTTTGTAATGTCAAGGGCAGTAAACAAATATGAAGAAAGAATAATGAACCGTTTATTCTGCAAACAGGGAGTTGTGATTTGAGCCTTGGCTTGTGCCAGTGCTGCAGACCTCAACATGTTTTGCACAGACACTCCTGCTAGTGGCATCCCAAGGCTAAACAGTAACATGGCTGGAAAACAATGTCTATGTGAGAAAAAAAACTCTATTTAGAACAGAAAATTTTGGGTTAATTAGAATAAGTTGAACAGCGAAGGCAGGTGAATCCTTATCCAGAGCGAACACCTGAAAAGCAGTGCGTGATACTATGCGTACGAAATCATTGAGCAACTGCAAATACAGATGGTGATTTCCCTTCAGGAAAACAGAACAGACGGCGCAAATAGACTTTTTGAGCCAAAACTAGAGATAAATGTCAAGCAGGAAGTGGTTGGTTTAAGAGTAGAACTCAGTTAATGTTAAGTCCTGAGAACATGAAGAAAAAAACATAGTTTTCACACTCACTTCATCAGGCAGCACAAGGCAAATTGTAGCTAGACTCACATTATCCATGTTTGGGGATATTCTTTTAAAGGATTCACAATGTGGGTTCCCTGTACTGAGCTAATGTGTTCTGCCGAGAGAAGCACACCTGGCATGGGAACAAGAGCTGGATGGCTGCCCCTGTTTTGCATTTTAGGATCTAAGGCTGGGTTGGCAGACTTTACACCATCACAAAACTAAATTCTTTATTCTAGGACTTACAGAAGTGAAGATGTCATGTCTTGGATGAAAATTTATGTCCTAATTTTCAAACTGGAGAAACAATTAAATCTGTGTTAAACTGAGGTGTCTCATAATCTTGTATTGGGTCTTGGTAGGCTTCAGGAACATTTGACCAGTCCCAAAAGCTGTCCTAGACATGTAACAAATTGTTGCCCTGATCTTTAGGGGCTTTCTTAACACTATGCATTAGCTCATCAGGACTAATGACATTATGTAAGTACTAGAAGAATTGATGGGAGTTAAGCTGTTGTGATTTGAAATTATTATTTTTATTTTGGGGATGGGTAAAGTCAAATCAACAAAAGTCAACAATTATCATGACCTTAGCCTAATTTGTATTACATTCTTTCCTACCCATCCATTGCCATTGCGAACACTGTTAGAAAGCGATATGGCAACCAAGTTGTCCTTTGGCTGCTTGGTACAATCATTTTTATATTCTGACTTAGTGCTCTGCTAAATTGAATTCAATTTATTTCCCCTTCATATAAATTTATAGAGTCTGATATTTATAGACTCCTTTTCTTTCCTTTTGATAAACAAAATCAGTCAAGCTTTCTGTCCTTTTTTTTTTTTCATTCAAATATTCATTTTTGATCATTGTATCATCTGCACAGCTCCTTTTTCATTAAGGACACTGGAAATAAACAAAGACAAAATAATCTTAACATGTCATTTTGCTATACTACGATTTGTACAATCAAAGTCCAGAGCCCTGGCACAGGCTGCCCAGAGAGGTTGTGGAGTCTCCTTCTCTGCAGATCTTCAGACCCGCCTGGATCCCACCCTGTGTCCCGTGCTCTAGGTGTCCCTGCTGGAGCAGGGGTTGGCCTAGATGATCTCTAGAGGTCCCTTCCACCTCAACCAGTTCTGTGAAAGTCCTTATTAGTCCTTTCAGCTACAGCATGCAATAATAGATTGCAATGAATTGCAAGTTAGACTAAATATCACTTTACTGCTAAGAAACTAATGACTTTGGTGCCACTATGTGACATACTGTAGGAAAACCTCCTGTAAAATTATGGCATCAGCTCCTGGCTCAACATTTATGAGTTATGGGACAGGTCTTGCAATGGTGCAGGTGGGAGTAAATGGAAAGGTCAAAATTATGTTGACTGAGCAATTTTTAGTTGTGTCTTCATTTTGTATAGATGAAAACAGCACAAATTAATTTCTGATGACTGTTATCAAAATAACAGCCAGCAGATCTGAAGGACACTGCAGAAAACTGTGTCAGGAAGATGTGCTTGCCCCTTTTCACACGAAAACTCATCATATTTGCCATGTTGGTGTGGCAGGACTTGCTGACCTGATAGCAACCCTGCTGTTTGGCAGCCTCATTCAACTTCAGGGCAGGACTGGACATTGACTTTATTATTAAATTACCACAACTATCTCAGTTACATTGCTCTCTTCTCTGGCTTCATCAACATGTGTATCTGAGGGGTATGCATGAGGTGAATCTAAATGTGGAAATATCCCAAAAATCATCTACATGGAGAAAAGCAACATGTCCCCCAAGTAGCCTGCAATTGGACAGAAAAATGGAAACAAAATTTCAAAAGCTCTCTTTGAGTCAACTATATTCCCTATAAAGAGTACCTCTGGGGAGATTAGGAACAGTTTCTAATTCAAAGGGATCCTTTTGCTAAATAAAAGGGTTTTTTTTTAATTCTGTTTTTAAAACTAAGTTTTTGGGCATTTTTAATTTGAGATTTTTTGCCTTTTTTTTTAAAGAGCATTTTGTTTAAGAGCTAAAAAATTAAATGATTACCATTTCCCCAGCCTTAGCTGGATAAAGATACAGAAGGTCCTCTGGCTGTTATATGATTCTGGTGCCTAACTCTAGGAAACTTTTGTCTCTTATATAAATTCTCTCTTGTTTTGGCACATCAGCAATACCATGATGAGTTGAATCTCTCAGTTCCTTCAGTGCTTGTGCTTTGATGACTCGCTGGCTTGTGCCTGTGATATCTTAGATTTCTTGTACTTATATCTTAGGCTTTTATTTTCGCTGTCAGTTTAGCAGATAGTTTTGGCCCGTCATAACCTGTTTTCGTTGATTGGGACAACAGAAGGGTCATTGTGAATACTTATTTCATTAGGATCTTTTACAAATGAAATGAGTTAACATTTTTTAGCCTCATCGAGTTTCTTTTCCCATGAGTGCTGATAAACCTCACAAATGTGAAGCAATATTGGGATCTGCACACCAAAAAACAACACAAAGGAAGGCCATTGATAGACTTTCTGTGATTGAACTGCATTTTGCCGAGGAGTATGAGCACGGCAGTCGTGGCCAGCACAAAAAAAGGTCTGTGCCGCCACAGCAAGCCATCTCCCAATCTCCAGCAAAAACCTTGCCATTCTCCAAGCACATTTCTGTGCATTAGACTCACTGCTCTCTGTCTCAAGTGCATGAATAATGCACTGGTTCAGCAAAGAATCTGGCATGCTGAGAATCATCAGGACTGGGTTTCTTTCTGCTCCCTCTCCTAGAAAGCAGAAGCGTTTGAAAAGCTTTGTGACAGATATTGGTGGTGGTGGGCAGAAGGGATTTCCTCTTCTCCCATCACCCACAACATGCAGTGCAGAAATTCCCAGGGACACAGAAGCCACCCAGGGAATTGGAGCATCCACGGGAACACGCTGTCCTGGATGAGAACCCTTCTGAGAAAGACCTTTACCTTTTTGTTTCTTAATCAGAACGAGCCACTGTAAAATTAGCATGTTCTGAATACTTATTAGTGCCTTTTCTTTTCTATATATTCCAGAGAAGCAAAGAAAACAGCTGCAAGGGACTGTGAGAAAACACACAGGATCAACTATTTGCATTTTTCCATGATGGATGTTTGTCTAGCCTGTTTTTAAAAACATGTAATGCATAAAAATCTTTTTTTCCTTTTTTTTTTCCAATTCAAGACCTTTGTTTTTTTTCATCTTAGAATACCGAGTGATGTACTCTTCCAGCTACTGTCCCATCTCTCCTTGGTTTCTCCCTTTCGGAAAAGGAAAGCCAGATCCCCTTATCCTCCAGTCTCTACCAAAAGCACTGATCACTCTCCGATGCTCTTATCCAGATCAGGTCTCCCTTTTACTGCACTTCCCCAAAAGAAAAAATGATACCCCAGCTCAGACCTTATTGCTGGTGGAGGGGAAGATTAATATTGCTATTACTACTTCTACTGCTATTGCAATTGCATAACTACTGCTAACTTTCCTATCTTAACCAGTCTTCCTCTTAGGTATAGTCCTCAACAGAGGTCTAGTCCAGACAATAATTTCGTGAAATTCCTGAGTCCTGCAAGAGACTTGGGATCCTGACCCAAATGCAGCCTCTTGACTATGCTACAAGAACAAGCATTAATCACTGGGGTAGACTTGCCACGCAGAATTCAGATAAATGAAGATTGCTTGCTTCTGCAATTCCAGTTAGAAAACCAGAGAATCAAAGAATCTCAGAATGGTTAAGGTGGGAAGGGACCTCTAGAGAAGGAGACTCCACGACCTTTCTGAGCAGCTTGTCCCAGGGCTCTGGCACCCTCACAGGAAAGAAGTTCTTCCTCACATAGAGATGGAATTTCCTGGGTTTCAACTTTTACCCATTACCCCTTGTCCCATCACCGACCACCATCAAGAAGTGTTTGGCCCCATTCGCCCCACATTCACCCTTCAGGTACTTATACATGTTGAATAGATCTCCTCTCAGTCTTCTCTTCTCTAGGCTAAACAGGTCCAGCTCGCTTAGCCTTTCCTCACACGATAGATGCTCCAGTCCTTTAATAATCTTTGTGGCGCTACGCTGAACCCTCTCTAGAAACTCAATGTCCTTCATCCTGGGGAGCCCAGAACTGCACCCAATACTCCAGGTGCAGCCTCACCAGAGCTGAGTAGAGGAGAAGGATCAGGATCCCCTCCCTGGACCTGCTGGCAACGCTCCTCCTGATGCAAGCCAGGATCAACCTGGCTTTCTCAGCCACAACAGCACATTGCTGACTCATAGTTAACCTGTTGTCACCAGGACTCCCAAATCCCTCTGTACGGAGCTGCTTTCCAGGAGGTCAACCCCTAATCTGTACTGGTGCCTTGGGTTATTCCTCCCCAGGTGCAGGACCCTGCCCTTGTCCTTGTCGAAGCTCATGAGGTTCTCTGCCCAACTCTCTATCCTGTCCAGGTCTCTCTGAATGGCAGCACAGCCCTCGGTGATCCTCCACCCTGTTTGGTATCATCCGCAAACTTGCTGAGGGTGCACTCTGTGCCCTTGTCCAAGTCATTGATGAACAAGTTGAAGGGCACCGGGCCCAGTACTGAACACTGTGGGACACCACTGGCCATAGGCCTCNTACTGACCACTGTGGGACACCACTGGCCACAGGCCTCCAACAAGACTCAGCCCCATTTATCACCACCCTCTGAACTCTGTCATCCAGCCAGTTCTCACTCTCCTTTTGTCCAGTTCACACTTCCAGAGCTTTCCTATGAGGATGTTACAGGAGACCGCATCAAAAGACTTGCTGAAGGCAAGGCAGACAACATCCATGGCTCTCCCATCGTCCATCCAGCTGATCACCCCATTTTTGAGGCTATCACGTTCATCAAACATGACTTCCCCTTGGTGAATCCATTCTGACTACTCCTGACCTCCTTCTTTTCCTTGACATGCCTAGAGATGGACTCTAGGACGAGCTGCTCCATCAGCTTTCCAGGGATGGAGGTGAGGCTGATCAGCTCCTCCCTCTTGCCCTTTTTGAAGACTGGAGTGATGTTGGTTTCTTCCAGTCCTCCGGTACCTCCCCCGCTCTCCATGAGCTCTCAAAGACGATGGAGAGCAGCTGAGCAATGACCCCTGCCAGTTCCCTCAGCACTCTTGAGTGCATCCCATCTGAGCCCATAGATTTATGGGTGTCCATTTTACCTAAATAATCCCCAACTCAGTCCTCCTCGACCAGCAGAAAGTCTTCCTCTCTCCTGGTTGCCTTTCTTATGTCCAGGCTCTGTAGTTCATGGGGACTGGCCTTAGCAGTCAAGACAGATGCAAAGAAGCATTTAGTAACTCAGTCTTCTCTGCATCCTCTGTCACCAAGACAGCCTATCATGTAAAGAGCAACTTTGCCACCTTGCGTTCTTGGCCTGTCCTTCCTAAAGAGCCTAAAGCCATCCATAAGCACGTTCCAGTCATGAGAGCTGTAAAGAGGAATGGTCACTGGGAGTTCAGACTGCCAGCGATAACCACGCGAACTTCTAATTACCACTGCAGTTAGAATACCAATTGCCTGTTTAGAGTACCAATGTATATTCATTTGGTTTTACAATTTAATTTAAGAAGTGTAATCAAATCCTAATTTAAAAAAGTTTTTTTATATATATATGTATGTATGAATTTTAGAATTGAAATGAACTAGAAATATTCCAATGCATCAAAGCAAAATGGAATGTCTTGATTGAACGGAAACAATTAAGAAATGTTTCAGGCAATTAAATTTTGTGACAAACGTCAGGAATTGACTTTGTTTCATTTCAGTACAAGTCTGTTCTGAAGATGTCATAATTTCCACTGAATGGAAATCTCAAGTTTCTACCATCTTCACATTTATTGTTATTGGTTTTTAAAATCACTTGAAAATGGCTTCACATATTTTTCCCAATACAGTAACCATGAAATAAACATTTCTTTCTGCTTGTGATGAATTTGGTTTGTGTTTGAACTTGTATGGTGGAAATTTCCCTTTCTTTCCTCCTCTCTTTTTAATTATATTTATTTTTATATATGTTTTCCAACATATCTCTGGTTTTGTATTTTAAACCCTCAAAGACCCTCTTTTTTTTCTCGCTTTTTTTTTCTCTTGAAAAAAAAAAAAAAGTGCAGCTCATTGCACTATCTGTTTAAACCGGAATTTTGTGATAATGAATGTCCTCCTGAAGATATTTTTTCAGATAACGAACTTCCTTTTGCCTTTGCATTATCTATCTGATGGGTTTCAATAGTCTGGTATATCACGGAAATCTCATAACTATGTTATATTACTGCCTTGGCATTTAATACAAAAGTGAAGCTCAGATCTCCTGATTATTGTTAATCCTCTTCTCTGGTGAATAACAAATTTTCTGTACAAAGGCAATGATTGAGGGTTAATCACTGAAGGCTGTTAGAAAACAATCAGTGCTGGATTTTCAATAACAAACTGCCTTCTGATTAGGAGGCAAAAATAAGTACAGGATATACCAAAAGAGAAATTCCTTAAATCTCTTAAAATCCAAAAGAGCAGGACAAAACATCCTTCTGCAGAAAACAAAAAATTTGGGTGTTTAGGTAAATATTCACAGCTTCTTCTGACTTAAGGGCAAGACTTGAAGGAACTCCCTGTAGAAGTTGTCCAGAACTGTTTTGCAGGAAAAAAAGAGTAAGGTATTTTCTGAGGAATATGGTCCAAAGATCGGTTCATTAGACAAATTAATTGAAAACAGATATCCTTCAGTTGAAATTGAAATTGTTTCTAACACCCTGTTCTTCAGTCAAGCATTTAAAGATCCGCTTAGCTGAGTGTTCCTATAGTCTGAAATCACTGAAGTCATTGAAAATGACCCTACAACCAAGGCAAGCCATTCTGAACTGAGTTTCTTCTATTTTTACTAACATATGGAAATTACACAGTTAAGAGTACTATTGCTGTAGCTTGTCTTTTGCTAAGATAGACTAATAAGCATGGCATTTTTAATGTAGAATTTGCATAATGCTTCTGTTAATTTGTTATTTTCATTACGGCAACAGAATGAAAACGATATATTACACCCATAAAAACACACAGCAGCGCTAATCCCCATAGTCGTTATATTGTTAACTAAATTGCATCTTCCGCATGGTCATTATTATTATTTATAAAACTCCTTGTTAAAGGCTCAGAGAAATGCAATGAGAAAGTTTTTTGATTTTACTACATGAAGGGTAAAATACCAAAAAAAGGAGAAGTCAAGAGAGGGGGAATTTAGGACCAAACACAAACCAAAGAATAGTGCATAAGTTATGCTTCAATGTAGAGCAACCAACAACCTTGTCTAGATGTGGATTTTCTATAAGTAAGTGTGAAAGAAGCTGGTCTACCACTTGCTATATGCTCTTATCTTAGAAGACTCTGGTTCAGGTCTCTGCTCCATACAGGCAGGCCCTGGAAGGGAAGGACACAGCTGGTGTGACTTAAGCAGCATTAAATACTGCTCTCCTACAGAGGTGTGTGGGTTCTTTTCAGACAGCTTTACAGCCATGTCCCATCTAATCCAGGATCTTGTCTGTGATACTAACACCATCTGTGCACCGCAAAGAAAAAAATGAAATTTCATAAGTAGACAACTAAGAAAAAACTTCCCCAGGTGGGAAATTCATGGTAGTGTCTGTGTTTGACTTGATCCTCTAATATGCAGTTTGCATGTGTTTTATTTTAGCTATATTTATATAATTCATTTATCATCACATAGGTATCTAATGCCCTAGGTTATTCCATACACCTGTGGTTGGTATATGGTAAGGATTAATGCAAGACCTTTTTGGGTAGCAGCTAGAGGCTGGGAAAGGTACTCCCAAGACATCTCCAGACCTATATGCAAGTATGTGGCACCTTGTGTGTGTTCAGTTGACTCCTTCTCTGGGCTCTGCCCACATCTCCAGGGGTCATAACAGGAATCTGGGCACCTAGTACATGTGGCAACACCAGCATTATTATTTTGAATGCAATTCAGTTTCTTAGAATTTAGTACATTTTAGAAACCTCAGAGTATCAGAGATTTCTGTTCAGGTTCACCTGCTATGACCCACAACTTACAAGAACCCTGTGTTTCTTGAGGTCAGAAGCTAGCAGTTAGGTGGGCTATGTCAGGACATGTCCAATGGACTTGGGTGTGGGCAATCAAACTGAATCCTATGGGATCCTGTAGTGTTTTTGCTTTATTGTTGTCTTGGCTCCTATTAGGTCTAATGGCAGCATGGGTGCAAGTTGTGTGAGTGAAGACTGCAGAGTACAAAACGCATAACCGTTGCCTATGTCCTACAGGCAGAAACTAAAGCATGGGAAATACTTAACACAATTTACTGTTTCGTCTAGCTGATAAAAATGGAAAGATCTTGAGTGAGTGAGAATTAGTGCAGTCCTCAGGAAGGGGAAAATGGTGGTATTCAAAGAAAAGCTACATGAAAAATGAGGTGAATTATCATGATGTTAAGCAGGAGACTTCAACACCATTACTTAAGATGAAAGACTGAGAGAATAGGGTTCACTTTTAGAATAGGAAAGACATGATAAAAGCACTGTAGTGCAAAAGTTGAAGGGAGGATATAATTTGTTTTCTATGTTCCTCATGAATAGGTCATGAAATAAGAAGCATTAATACAACAAGTTTTGGAGTTTCAGATTACACACTGTGAAAGAATATTCTGGCAGTAAGCATGAAGAAATGCTACAATAAATTGCTGGAAGCAATTAAGCATGGACTCTGTCCCAGAGGGCTTTATAAATGGGATGAATAAACATCTGGAAAGAATGACCTAGGGACAGGGAATTAGTCTACATTATTTCTTGATGTCCTGCCAACCCTAATTTTTGATAATTGAATTTTAAATTATCATTTCTGATGTCTACATGGGCAGACAGAGAAGGCTGGAAGTAACACTCCTTTCCCCGTTCTTTTTCTACCTTCTTAAGGCTCCTTGGTGCCTAACTTCCATCTTTGCTTTCCTTCTTTTATTTGCTGTTCTATAATGTGCATCACACTCTCTCTATCCTCTTCTTTTATAATTCATCCATCAACACCGACTCTAAGCGTCCCTCATCTATAAACATCATGCATGATTACATATCCCTTATAACCTCCTCTATCTGCTCCCTGCCCTGCACAGACGCTCAGCACCTACTGAACATTGCCATTAGTTACTGAATATTCGCAGCAGTGTTGCTGTTTGAGGCAATCTGTATTTTTTCCCCTTTCTACTGCACAGCAGCACTCTCTGACTTACAGCACTCTCTGAGGGAAAAGCAAGACTGAGCCATTCTCTCATCTCATTCTCCAATGTAAAATAGTTAAGTGCTATAGGAAGCTATTTTTTATTGCTTTTGTGCTTCTGTTCCTGTAGCCACCTACACAGCTGCCAGATGATATAAGGCTGTGACAGACAAGTTGAGATAAATCTTGCTACAATGGCATGAGATACAGCCACCTGCTGCCAGAGACTATCACAATTTCGGGATGTGAGGAGGCAGATGGATGCAGATATTTGGACTTCGGTCACTGAGCTCACAACCTGACTTATTTAACTAAAGTGTCATGAAAATGCACGAGAAACCTTGCTTGGATTGATATATTTGTGGCCTGCTGCTGCTCGGTTGATGAGCAATGACTTTGAGCAGTGAGGAAAGGTGCAGAGTGCATGCTTGGGTTGCATCTATATTTGTAACCCAGCAAGGCCAGGGCACAGGCCAGATGGCTTCAGCAGCAGGTAGTGACCTTCAGGATTTATTACACCATAGTGACCTTGAAGACAGGAACACCGAAAGTGACTTCAGCACATATGCATCAGGGATCTTAGAGGAAATGAAATCTGGGATAATTGACCTGTCAGAGAGGATTTGAGTTGTTAGAGATAGCAAGAAAGACTTTTTGGTTTACTGGGATGGAGAAAATGTTTTATTTTTTCAAGTAGGTTACACTCTTTAAGAAGAGTATGATGAAGGGTGGTCTAGAAGGAAGGGAGACTGCCCCTTTGCCCCTTCTTTCAACAGCTACTGAACCCTGAGATGTGTTTTTGGCAGAAAACAGCTGAACACAGACTGCAGCAGTTTAGGAAGCTGTAACATAGTGCAGTAACCATATGGGTCACACAAAGAGACCAAAAGGTGACAGAGAAGAGATGGGGGTTAGCGTGGGCCTCAGGGAGGTCGAGTCCTTGCTAAAGAGGAGAGGATTTGCTCTTGCTCTTGCTCAGAAATTCACTGAATTAACTATACGAAGGGCATGCAAGGACAGAGCAAGATGAGTACTGTGCAGAATCATTTTAATAGATATTCTGTTTGGCAAAGATATGATGTTTGTTAAGAACGGCCGTGTCAGTAACCATGGTAAAATCTAGGTGGATGGGCAATGCATGGACATGTGCAAGCAATCGAGTTACCTTAACTTTGCAGGTTATTTCTTGTTAGCTGAGCATTGAAAATCACTGAATGAGCATCACCTGCTGCAAGTGCAGAATGAAAAGTTCTGACTCCTGCAGCTACAAAATGTTTTCCTTGGCACTTACAGTGGACAAGATCTTTTCATTTGATGATATGAATCTAGAGGTCACTTATATCAAGATAACTTTAGCATTGGCTTACCCTTAATCATTTCTCGTGGTAGAGCTATATCAGCAAAGCTCTCTAGATCCTGCAATCCTGATTTAGATAATAGGAGTCATGGATCATGTAACAGAAACTGAAAGATGTATTTTGCATGGGATAATGCTAATGGGAGGTTTGGGGGTTCATAGTTCTGTTATTTTCTTCTCCTCTGCCTTTTATTCCTTTCCTTCTGATATATAAGCACCCGACCTCTACTATAAGCATAAAGCAGACTCCTGGGGAAATATACTCTACTGATAGGAAGTTTTTATTTTACACTAACTGAGTCACTGAATCATTAAGTCATTGAGGTGATAAAGATCCTCCAGATTCCTTCTCAGGTGCAGGAACCAGTATTTCCCTTTCTGAGCTTTGAGATTCTTGACAACACCTCTCCAGCCTAGAAGGCCCCTCTGAAAGGCAGCACAACCATCTTGTGTATCAGCTGGTCACAATCCCTTGAGCCCAACAGTTCTGAACTGTTTCTAACGAAGCCCGGTTTAAATTCCCGAACAAGTCTTAGCATATCCCTTCCAAGCCTGGTCTTTCAAGTAAACTCTGGTGAAATGTGGCACGTGACATGTGACGCATGACTGATGTCATGTTTCCTGAAACTGGCTTTCGAAACTGGAATTGGCCAGCTGGGATGTCTACGTGACAATACATGGGTAAATGCATAGGTAAACCATTGTGATCCTACTGACATTTCTCCAACAGCAAAGTGTTTATGCAAGGACAAGGCACTGTTATATTCACTCCTCCTTCTGGTGGGTGTTTTTAATATAAATAGTTTGGGAATAATAAAAAAAAATCTTTTTTCTGTAGAACCCCAAATGGGTTCCAAGACGGTTATAAATGAGGGTGTGAGGAAGAGGAGGCATGGTAAGTCTAGTAAATTACTGTGAAATGGTGGAGGGCATTTGAGGTTGTTTAGAAATCACTACCAAAGCTACTCTGTAAAAGAAAAATACCAGCTAAATTGTATAATGTATCCCACAGCCATCCCTTCTCTGCGTAACTCTGTCTATATACTCTCCCTTAATTGCTTTGAATGGCCTTTGCTCCTTCGTTTTCTAAGCTGAAGTTCATGTCTTGCAAGAGTTGGTTATGTTTCTTTTGCTCATTACATTAACTACTCAGTTGGAAGAATTAATTACTTGATTACGATAAAGTCTAATTACTGTTTGCAGTTGGATTAATTAACCAAATTCCCAGAGATCCCTTCTACTCCCTAGCTTGCTCCAATGTAAGCAAGAAGATGCATCCTAAGGGATAATGACTTGTTAAACTATTTAATAAGCAGCATCTGCAATAGACACCTTTTCAACAGTGGGATTCAACACGGAATGTACCTTTGAAAGGTTTTCGTTGACCAGAACAAATAAGAAGATGGAGAGAAATATTAGCATAATGAAGCAGGATAAGTGATGTGAAAGACTTTGTGATTGACACCCAGTTTCCACATATGAAAGCAGATCTGCTCTGAACAAAGCTCCAGACAACACTATGCAAAAAGCACTAAAAACAGTACATCAAGAAACTTAGTGTGCACCTCTTGCTGTCCATCCGGCAGGTACAAGGAAGTTGTGCATGGTTGACGAACAAAAAGACTGCATTTGCCTAGAGCAAGTTACATCAAATATGGGCCCACTCCTCATCCACTTTGCATCAGGCATGTTAATGTTTATCCATCTTTGTTGCTGGTATGTTGGACTGGGAATCATGATGACTCAGATGGGAACATATGTGCCTATACTAGACCTAACTTAGCTATCTACAGTATAGACTTCATCCAGCTCATGTCCTTTGACATTTTTGGTAACTGCAAACAGACATATTTAGAGAGAAATTTATCTACCTCATGATGAGATGGCTGGCATAAAAGAGAGAGCTATTACTCCCTGTTGGTAGAAATCTATTT
Organism: Crypturellus undulatus; assembly: GCA_013389825.1. Lineage (NCBI taxonomy): Eukaryota > Metazoa > Chordata > Aves > Tinamiformes > Tinamidae > Crypturellus > Crypturellus undulatus. The sequence continues at coordinate 82,895 of VWPW01008661.1, forward strand.
TTGATTTAATCTATCCCACTGTGACTACTGATGAGTTTTAGTGAAACTGCATGAAAATGGGTAGGATGAGGCATGTGGCTGTACCTGAACTAGACCCTAACAGTGTTAATAGGTCCAACAAATAACAGAAAGAGAAAGGATGCTCAGACACTTTCCTTATCTAAGCGAAGTTGTAGCTTTAATAATTGGACATAATCTGAAGTGTAATAACAGAGCAAATGCGAACATATGCGTATAACCAATGATTTGGGGCATGATAAGAACAACAACTTATATGTATGCATATATATGTATGCGGTGTGTGAACAAGGTTTGTAATCACTTTAACAATATATAATGAGAGATACTGTAGTATATAAACTTTTCCATACTAATAACTGGAGTAGTGCAAGTTAATGTTCTTGTGGTCTGAAACTAGTTTGGGCCTGAGTTACTTTTCAAAAAGTTGCTGAAACAATCAGCATGGATAAAGGGTCGTGTAGAATAGGCAACTGGATGTCACCAAGCTATTTTGGAAGGTAATACAGCTTTTCATGGATGTGGTGATGGAGAATGATCTCTGATCTGTTTAATTTACTGCTATGATAGCAGCAATATTGTCTGTAAGGGCAGCTCTGTTAAACAGCCTCTGCCTTCATACTACCAATAATTCCTTCCCTTCTTTCTCACTTCCTTCATTCTCAAGTGTATTGCAGCTTTTCAGGATGGCCAAATAAAAGAAACTCAAGTATCAGTTCTGGTACTGAGTTTATATCATGGCTTTAATATACGGAAGATGACATAGATCTCAGGAAGGAAAAGGGCCTTTGGTTACCAACATCTAGTTACATCTCCTGCTGTTGAGATGCTACAAGATGACAAGGAGCACACTGGGGAAGGGAGCCTTGTTAAATCTATAGTTTGACATTTCTGTACCTTCTGGTTGTACTTTTGACACAAGAAATATTTTTTATATCTGCTTTGAGAAAAGCAGCATGTGGAAAAGTGACCTTAAGTTTGAGTTTAAGACAACTAAATCTGAGTGTCTGGTTCTGTATGGCTACCTGCATCCTGAGTATATAAGATTTCGCTCTAGTCAGTGAATGCCTAGCAGCAACCTGTGGAACAACTCGACTGACCAAGCATGAGGGGCTTGACTGGATTGCCTGTCTGTAGGTAACTGTGTTAGTATCTATGAAGAGTGCAGGAGTATGGGTCAGCTAAACTGCTTACAACCCACAACTGCCTCACAGAGTGAACTGGGATTAGCCATTTAACCCTTGCTTATAAGATCCATTGCGTCATGGTTCTTAACGTGATCGGTCAGTAGACGCAATGTGAAAGTCTAACCATGACGGCAGTAACTGCACCCTTTTGCCAGGCTGTATAGTATGAAAGAGGAAAAGACCTTTTCCAAAAGAATAATTAGATGCATTGAATGTACCCTGGTGTTCAGCAGAGACAGATGCCAGGAATTGCTTTGTGCTGCTGCCAAACCTTTTGGATGTTCCTTTCACATCGCTAGCTGTACATAATGACAAAAGCAGCTGTATGTAATGACAAAAACGAGAGCTGCTAAGGCTGGGATTGCAGAATGCTTTTTGCACTGTGAAGTTATCTTTCCTCCATCAACCCCAATAATTTCAGCTCAGCAGTACAAAATTCAAGGCTCTCCTACAGCTGCTGTTGATACGCTACTCTCTGGCAAGCTGTCTTCTTTTCTGATCGTTTCTCCTCACTGTCCCGTTGAAATTTGCAAGTAAACTTCCCAGCAGCACACTGTGGAGAGAAATATAGTGAACTGAATAACACTATAGATTGTAGAATGTGCACTGGCATATGGCCAGTGGAGACAACATCTGGAAATGAATAGGAAGAATTTAGTTGTATTAGGTGAAGGCTGTGAGTCACCGCACAGCTGCATGAGAAATGCCTTGAGGAGGCAATAGTTGTGTGGGAAGTTGGATGCTAGTATATCCCAGAAAATAGGAGAACACAATAGAAGCTGTTGTAGTGCTTTGTGAGCTTGATATACAACCTAACATTAACTGCAGGGGTTATTGCCCTTTACAGACATGTGCTGTAAGGTTAAAGAGGCAGGAGGTTATTCCAAAGTCACACGCAACATCAGTAACTAATTTCAGAGCATCTAGGAGTGAAAGCATTCTCCCAACAAAAGTCATGGTAATTTTCCAGACTTCAGTGGAACCAAGATTTCCCCTGATATCTATTCTGGCTTCCACTTCTACCTCCTGTTTAGTCCTTCTTCCAGCATTCCATGTGGAAAATTCCCACAGGTGGTATTGACACAGTTCTTCAGGCAGGTTGCTTAAATGAAAGAGAGAGATGAACAACATTTGAAGTAGCTAGTGTTAGGAATGGGTTTATTGTAGGAAAAAGAAAATAATTTTGAGAATCATCTATCCATATAAATCATAAATTCATCATGAGCAACTTGCAGAGTTTCTGCAAAACTGTGTGCAAAGCTCATTTAAACTTGACCCACATTGCTCTTCTGCCTTGGATATAAATTTAAACATAGTAATTTGTTTAGTTTCATTAATTTGTTTTTATGTCATGATTTTTGAGCTAAATATGAAGTTTTTCAATTGAAATTGAAACTATTGTTAACATTTATTATAAATATATTTTTGATAGTGCTGCAAACTGTGGTGTTTCATCCATATAGAAAATATGACTCTTTATAAAGATCACTCCCATGAAAAATGTCACAGAATCCCAGAATGGTTGAGGTTGGAAGGGACCTCTAGAGATCATCTAGTCCAACCCCGCTGCTGCAGCAGGGACACCCAGAGCACGGGGCACAGGGTGGCATCCAGGCGGGTTTGAAGATCTCCAGAGAAGGAGACTCCACAGCCTCTCTGGGCAGCCTGTGCCAGGGCTCTGTCACCCTCACAGCAAAGAAGTTCTTATACACAAACTACACATAACAAAAAAATCCTTTCTTCTTCAATTACCTTGAAAATAACATTCTGTTGTCAAGCTGAAAAATCAACATTGCTTGTGATCTTTATCTAGAGATAAAATAGACACCTGCATCTGGTTAGATGAATTGAAGCCCTTGGCACATTGGTAGATCAGCAAGGGCTATGATGAGAGCCAGAGCTGGATGATATTAGGGAGCTGGTGGGTGTCAGAGAGCAATGAGAGCAGCAGGAGAGTGAGTCCTCCTCTTCCAAAAAAGATTAAAGCTAAGGTGCCTCTTTCCTTTTGGTATTACAAGATCCAGAGCGCTTAGGCTGAGACTTATAACATCTGGAAGGAAAAAGTTATGTGGCGTATCCCATCTCCCAAGGTAGGATAGTCATTTCTAACCTGAAAATACCTTCCAAATATTGAAGGTGTGAATGCAGAGAGACTCTGCTGAGCTCCAACCTGTTTTGACTGCATGGGTGATTTCAAAGCAACTTCAAATCAGGCCCATTCAAATCAATTTGAATGACATCAATGCAGACAGGATTACTCTCCGTATCTTCGTAATTTGCTCTGTTAATTCTCTCTGCAGTAGAAGATCGCTCTAGCATTTTGGAAGCAAACATATTGCATTTCAGGCTTTTCTTAATGGCAATTGAAAAGCTTCCACTCTCATTTTTTGTCTGATTGGTCATTTATGTATGCTTACAACCAGGGATGCATGATGTTTTACAGATTATTATGTTTCTGAATAAAATCCTGACAAGAATAACTAATATGTAGGATGGTTTTTGTTTCTTTGCTGTTCAAGTGTCTACAGAGTAAGATAATGATTTTTTAAAAATTGAAAAACAAAAGATTTTAAATGATCCATGATGCACAAGAAAAGAAAAAATCTGTTTTAGTGAAAGAAAAACTTACGCAAATTGTAATGTTCTGGTTGAATCAAAAAGAGAAAATCAGACACAGCATCTTCTAATGAAAAACCTGATTCTACACAGCTGCTGACAGGAAGAAAAGGAACTTTTCATAAAGAGTTTATTTCTCCTTTTATTAGAAAGGAAGGATGAAGAATATATATGTTATATTTTTCTGCCTTTGATTTGCCCCATGGGTTTCTGTTTAATGTTGACTCTTGTCTGGTTCCTTGCTTAAGCATACACATACCTCTGCTTAACAGAGTTTTTGTGCATAATTGTTTTAATATTTAGCACATTTATATTAAATTTATTTATATTTGTTTAAAATGTTTAAGACACAAGTGTACCTTAAGCTTAAACAGTCCAGCCCTGCAATTCTGAGCACAGATTACAGATTTCTTGCACTACTTAATGCTGATTACAACAGAAAATGCAAATCTCTGAGGCTTCCTTGTCTTAATATTCCCACCCTGCCTTGTTCCTTTCTCTTTGCTGAAGGTTGAACCAGAACTGGGTTAACCAGACCCTCTCCTCAGCGTAGGAAATTCAGGATTGTCCCCGAGTTGTGGGAACTCAACATGTCTCTTGTCAAGGTGGGGTCTGATGCCAAGTGCTGGACACTGTTTGCCTCTGGCTTTGCCCAGGTCAGTCCCGTTTTATCTTTCAGGATAGGCACGAAACAGTCTCCCATGCACAGTTTGAATGGGATAAGACCTTCTCTTCTTCCTCCCCCTTGCCAAAACCCTTACTTAAGCTCATGGCGTTTCACAAAGCAAGAGGCAGATATTGAAATCCAATCACTCCCTGGTCAGTAACTCACCAACATCGACATTCAGTGCTAATCCAGCCCCTGGTCCCTGCAGGCATCAGTAACAAATTGCCACGGTGAATGCGAGAGTTAATCACACTCCAAAGTGCTGCTTGTTGTTCAAGCATCCTTAGCTCTGCACCGCATGCAATATTTAGCAGAGAGCTGCAGTACCTGACAGATGGACCGAATGAACTGAGCAACTGTTTCCCGTGGAAAGATTGTTTAAATTAAGTGGATTTGGCTGCTTTGTCTGCAAAGTATTAAAACACTCTATTACATTTGCAGTGTTAAAAGAGCTAGATAATAGATGTCATCCTGGAGGTATCTGTGGGTCTGCATCGCTTTAATTTTCTTATTTTTAATAGGAGTGTTTTCTGCCTGGGAATTTTTATTTTTGTGTTTGGAAATCATCATATTCTGAAAAGGGCTAGTGGCACAGGGAGCAGAACAGGGAGATTTATTGTTTTCTTGAATGAAAAATGCAGTTAGATCAGTACTGGAAATTTCAGGGCAGGGAAATGACAGTATCGTAACAGAGGAGGAAAAACAGAAATGCAATTTGTATAGACCTAAATCTGATATCTCCAAAGGAAAAATATAATGGAATCAGAATGAATAACTAAAAGACTTCTGGCCAGCCATTTCAGGAAGCACCTGAAGGGATTTGCAAGATATTAAGGATATCTTTTCCTCTGTAGCTCTTTTTTAATTAATACATATAGTGTAAGGGAAATGCACCCATATTGGAGGGCTCCTCTCTGTCACTGCTAATTGCCACCTGTTGCCAGACACTTTTCTTTAGGTCTCTTAATGGCTGTGAAGGGGAGAATAGCCCTGTAGCTATTTGGACCTCAAGTTGTTATTATAGGACAGATAAAGAGGAGGAAAAAAAGCCCAAATATTGGGCCAAAGAATCAAGAATGGAGGCAAAAAGAGCCAGGACTAATGGGCTGGAATAACAGGATTGGTTCAATTATGGAAGAGAGGACTGAAGGAAAGGACAGTTCTCTTCATCTCCTCTGACTAGAGCAAAAAGATATTTAGTCTTTAGGAAAAAAATAACTTTCTACTGGAAAGGACAGCAAACAAATTGAGCAGCTGCAGAGGAAAAGCCTGGGCTATCCATCACTGCTGATTTTTAACTGCAGGTTATCAAGCACCTTGAAAAATGGTGCAGGTGTCAGTAGTGGCAGGAGAGTGGATTAGTGCTATGCACCAACTGCAGAGTTAACACCTTGTATTTAACACCCCCTTGCAGCTCAGTGAAATACTCCTATCTCAGCGAAATCTGACTGAGGGTGGCAAAATGGTTCTGAACCACATGGTTCTGAAATTAGGAGAGATGGATCCTTGAGAGTACCCCAGGGATTCAGAGGAATGTGTGAAATGTTTGAAAAGGCTGGAAACTTCCCCATCCTTCATGGCAAGGCAATGAGAATTGCTGTGGCTCAAAGTACTTCTGTTAGTGCTAGCTATCTGATTACTGGCAAAACTTCACTTCCTCAAAGGAAAAGGGAGTTTCTAGCTGTGGCCATCAGCCTCACCCCCTACTTTGATGAGAAAAACTGCTGCTATCAGGGAAAGACCAAGGCTGGAGAGATACCAGCAATGATGGAGTAGAATATCTCTTGCAGTCTTCTCCATTCCTAATTTCTGTGCTTCTCATTTGCTAGCATCACTGGGTTTTGCCTACGAAGATTTGTAAGGTCCTACTTGGTATGGCATGGCTGGACTGAATAAATGCACAAAAACAGGCATAGGGAAATAATACCAGCATTGTAACCGATGGTAGAGCTAGATAGTCCTCCTTCTCTAAGACTTAGAGAAATTGCATGAGTTAGATTATTACCAAGTGATTTTCACTACTAACTTTCAGATGAATGCATTTCACTTTAATTTTGATACTAGTTCATTTTTTATAACCAACTGGAGAAATTAAATCAAAGAAAGGTCAGATGACCCAGGATCTCCTGCCTTGGATTGTGTGCGACGCTACATGGGCTGGAGTGAGGACCATGACCATGGGCCAGTCATGCTATATATATGGCCAAAACATTGTAGAATTATTTGAAATTTATTTAACCTCTGATTCACTAATCTTATTTAAAGCTTAATTATTCATATAAACCATTCTTGTCACTTCCCCACTCACCAAACACACATAAGGCTGATTTATTGTCACTCCAAGTTTATTACATTGCAAATAGTTCTGTCTTCTCAAACCTCCATGGAGACCTTCCTCGCCAATTAATATTTAACATAAATGTTTTATGAGAACTAAATTAGAAGGGGACTCCAAATCATGGTCTAAGTACCGCCAACTACTTTCAGAACTTTTTTATCCAAAGATAAAAGGCGGATAAAAATAAAACGTATGGCTCCACAGTACTAGGAGATGAGACAGATTGCTCCAAAACGACCCTTTGAAAGTCAGCATGTTCAGTCTAAATTGAAAATCCTTAAATGCATTGGCATTGCTAATTGTTCACGGCATGTCTGCTAAATATGTAAATTTCTAATTAAAATATAAATTAATCCTCACAACTGAATACCTGCTATCTGCAGAATGATGAGCAAAAGTTTTATGCCAGTAATTAATGTTATCACCTATTAGCTTTATTTACATAAGTATATAATTCATAGTGCTTTGCTTTTCCTGTAGCATTTGAAAAAGTTTAGTTCTTTTTTTTAGCATCACTTTAAAGTAATTACCATCCTGTGGAAACTTCCCTGTGAATTTTACGTTTGCTGGGTTGCGTTTTAATATGCTAGTAAGTTAAATTAAGGTATTTCCCATGATTATACTTAATACAATTTGGTAGGAGGAGAAAAATGTTGAGAATCGCTTTGAAATATCCACAAGTAAAAAAGTAGAAAAAAAGTAGTCAATATTCATTATATACAAGTCTTGATGGATTAGATAATTATTTACTGTTCTCAACTTTGATTTTTTTGTTATTGGATAGTTAAATAGAATATAACCATTTCATTAAAAGCTTATAAACCTCCTTCTGGATTAATAAATCATTTTAAATGCTCTGGCATTCATCTCCTCGATATGAATATGTATAATAACATTATCTACTCACTCTTTTTCTAAGGGGAAATGTGACATTCTCTCCCTGTGTCTATATAAACCTACGGTGTAATAAATTGTATGTGATGAATTATCAACAGTGCTGGCAACAAAAAGGGAAGACAAATATTATTTAGGAACAGGACTGCAACAATCCCTATTGAAGTTAAACAAGGGAAGTTGTTCTGCAGGAAATTTCTTGCCATCAAATACCATTATTGGGGCCACTTTCTAGGTTGTATTCGTTGCCTGTCTTTTTCAATCTGTTCTCTAAAAATGAGATGGAGGGATTAATTCTACTCTTGAGGTAGGGCGGTTTTATCAAAGACATCACCCACCATTTTCTCCCCACTTTGTTGCTTTTCAGGTGCGTCCTGCTTGGTGCTTGGGCTAGATGCTCTCTCCATGGGGAACCCTTCCCTCGCAGCCCAGCGACAAATGCAGAATTTGAGAGGGAGAACCCACTCTTTCCCACTGGGATCAGTTCCCACATCCTGAATGACACACGTGGGACAAGTCCTGATGGCTTTTTGGAAACTACCACTCCAGTCTAGGGTTTGTTTCGCCACTACCATGACTCGTGATGACTCATGTAGTCTGGCTTGTTCCAGCGTCCTATTTACTGATACCATTAACTTTTATGGTATTACAGTGGCAAATGTTTATGGCCAGGCTTTGCTGGATTAATCTTTAATGAGGCTTTCACTAAAGAACATGCTGTCTGACCTGAATCTTGCATTAACCCAATAGGAATTAAAATGCAAATTCAGGTCCCTCCTGACTTGAGCTATCTCTCTGAGCATAATAATTGTTGGCCAAAATAGGGTTGTTTTTATAAGAACTCATTTTTCCTCCTCCAAAAAGGATCTACCCAGGATGGGGCAAATCAATACCAAGCTATTCTGCACTGGAATTTGTCTTTCTCCTTTCAAAATGTGATAATCTATTTAACGAGTAAAGAAATGGGAATGGGATTATTTGAGTTTATTAACAAGTATCCCACAGGGTTTAATATCACAGTGCCTGCTGATATCTGCAATTAAAGTCAAAAAGAGGCGTATGCTTCTCAACAGGACTTTGGGGTTTCTTGGTGTGATTCGGTTTGGTTTTGAAGATTGTTTACTGCCTTCGCTGTGTTATGAGATTTTTTTTTTTTTTGAGAATTGCTGCTATTTTGCTCTTTTGGAAGGAGTTTGTTCCCTTGTTTAAACTTTTCTTTGGGATGTAGAGGGTTCCTGAGGATCAGGCAAGGGCAGGATCACCCCTGGGGAAGAGCTCAGGGTTCAGTCCAAAATAGACCATACAGATCAAGGAGCATTGCACCTTCTCCAGCCTTGTTGCACCACCCTTATACTACCTACCGCAGGATTATTAAAATACTGATAACATAGTTCTATTATTGCTGTAATATTCATGCACATTTAGCATATTATGGCATTCCTTGTCCATTCTAGATTTTCACCAGGTCCTCAGCTGCTAAAAATCACTGTATTTCAGTTGACTCCAGGACAGCCATGCCAATTTAAAATGTTCGAGGAACCGGCAAATTAAGCTCCTTTAATCTCTTTCAATTAGTTGTGCTATTCCGTTCATTTTTTAAAAAATATAATTTAGCTTTATGATTATTTTCCCATAAGAAGACCAGAAATCATCTGGCCAAGGAGAACAGTGAAGGTGGTTGTATGGATTTTTAAATAACATCAGAAATGCTGCTAGACACCATTTGATCATTAAAATTCAAATCAATGATAAGAAGTACCATTTTGTGATGCACGTGGTTTGGGAGGCAAGTGCTAGGACTGGATGGTCACCGATCTGCCCAGATTGGCTGTTTCTCCTTATACAGGGAAGCTCCACAAGCATTTTCAAAATGTGTGTCTCATCCTTCACAGATGTGCAGGAATCTCTTGAGTTGAAAGCAGCAGCTGTCTGAAAGCACTCAGAGACCATATATAACAGTTTAGGAGGCACAGTAAAAAAATCATTATTCACCAGAAATTTCTAGAGCCATAAATTATCCGGAACTCCTCGTACTTGATCAGACTCTCCCCTCTGGTTGATTCAAAAACCACCATGAGATTGTTATTGAGAAATAAGGATTTTTTTCATATTACTCAACACCAGTTTTAACTGCTTTTGCAGCACATTTTATCTGAAGTTCTCAGTACGAAAACAACCGTAAACCCAACTGGAGCTTTGGGAATATGCTCCCACCAGTCTGAGTGTAGTAAGGAAGCTAAGCTGTGCTGTCGTACACTCACATCAAAGCAGCGTTTCTAACTGTGGTGCTCAGAGCACAGGGCCAGGCAACGTTGCAGAGAGGCAGTGGGTACCACTGGAGACCCAGCAGTATCAGGATCCTTCTGGTCTTTGATGATTAGACATCATCGAGTTGTTGAATACCTTGACTAGGAAAATAACTGTTCTTATTTTCTTGCACATTTCTATTTCCCCCAGCGTCTATCTGCAATAAAGATGTCTTTTAATGCTATTGTTTTAATTAAAAGACAGGATTGCAAATACATTGTTAATAATACAACCTTATCAAAAAAATAATTTTTTTGAATTTTAAGGACGAGCTTTGCTTTTATTTTACGGTGTACGTCTTTTCCCAAGCTGGTTGCCTAGGCTCTCTTAAATGCAATGAAGAGAAATGGGCATTTCCAGGCACATCATACTTGTTTTTGACATCTTACCTGTCTCCATCATGCTGAAATAAGGTAAAATTGCCATACAGAGTGCCCAGACACATGAACTTTCTCCTCTATGTGCGTGCATACAGGGACTCTCTTCAGTACCCTCCCATTGCTACTGCAAATACAGCGTATTTACAGAAGTATATGAATTCATTGCAACATATAATGATAGAGGAAAGGAGCGGGAAGGATGCAAGAGATCTTGCTTGTTCAGTCACAACTGTTGGAATTGACATTTGGAAGGTAGCAACAGGCAGCACTTAACATTTAAGAGGAATTGCCTCCTTGCACCCTTGGGGCATTAAGTGTTTATTGCAGCCTGTGTAGGAGAGGGAGCGGGTGGGAGTGTAATTTGCAACAAGTATTTACGGTTTTTAAAAGTTCATCCAGTGCCAAGAGACTCTTTACACTTTGTTCTTGGAGAGGGCTTTTCACTTGCGGAGAGAAATATTAGCAAAACAATACCTCAAAGGGAGAATGGGGCTGGAAGCTCCTTTATCAAGAATTATGGTACTGCTTTAATCTGGTTTACCATAAAGAACATGAACAAGAGTGTCTGGATGAGGCAGAAAATTGCCCTTGCTGGCCTCTGGGAATTTGCTCAGAGATGGGGAGGAATCAGCTAGGGAAAACTACACTTCTGGTGTTGGGTTTCCAGAGAATTGCGAGATGGTGGGGTGGAAACTTAAAATATCCAGATGTGCCCTTGTTTTGTTGATTTGTAGCTTTGGGAAAATTTGATTTTCCCTTGTCCTTGTTAGGAAGTGGTGTCTGATTATAACCAGGGCTATTACAGCTATACAGATCCGCACATGAATAGAAAATAGCAAGTAGGTAGATGCTGTTACCCCTTCCAGAAAGACAATAATAATTATCAAATAGCTATTTAGCCCTAGGGTTTTTGAGCAATTAGGTGATTTAATCATTTTAACATTTTTTTTAAAAAATGTGTATTTATGCTAACCTATGTGATATTTGGAACAGTTGCAGCTGAGCTCACATGGACTGATGGCAATATTGTTTTTTCATATATCTGACCTAAACTCAGAAATATTCAGTACATTTGGAGGTCTGAGGACACTTGGTATTTTGCAGAAGATATCTAATACCCTTTAACAGCAAACTCTTTTAAATCTTATTTTGTGTTCTGGGATGCATCTCTGTGTCTGGAAATAGTAAACGAAGAAGATTTTGAAAATTAAATTGTGAAAGAAAATATTGCAGGTGATAATGGTCATTCCTCAGATTTTCTTTGGACAATTATATTTTTTTGTTTCCTTTGGGAGAGTTTGAAAAAAAAATGGTAAAAAAACAAAATCTGTAAAGGGCAGGAGAGGGAAGACACATGTGCCTTCTGTTTTCCCCTTTTTAGCTCTGTGTAGTCGACTGGTAGTTAGTTGAATGCTGAATCTTCATACCTCACCCTTCATCAATGGATGCAAACAAATATGACCCAGTTTCCAGAAAAGCTGTGCAGTCACAATTTACATTTTTTATCTGGAAAAAAAGACAAAACAAAAAAAATCCCCAAAACAAAACAAAGCACACTCAACTCGTTTTAGTGTCACTGAATGTAGAGCCTCAACAGCTCTTGAATATATATCACTCATCTTATGACTGAACCTATGGTGGTGTTGGGTACGTTATTTACTGTCTGTAACATTCCTGGCTCTTCAGATGGAGGTTGCTATGGTCATTCAGTAGAGTAGGTCACTCAGAAACAATTTCATGGCAGGCTATCTTGGAACATTTCCCTATATTTCATATTTCATATTTCCCTATGATTTCTGGATTACTTACTTCCAAAAGATTTCGGAGGTTCTTTTTTTGGTTATATGACAAGGGAAAACTTTGCTTTGTTAATATCATTTTTCTTGTAAGTCATTAAAGACTTTTAAACATCCAATGTGTACAGTCATGACCCGAACTAAACTTCAGTAGATAGAAAAAGAGTCTTGGTTGTTGGCTGTTCCCTAAAACCTACCTAGCTACTATATGAGCACAAACCCTTTCTCCGAAGACTGATTGGATGTTCCTTATGACTGCATCCTTCCTCTTACCTTAACTAGTAAGCAGTTATTAATGTCTCTAATGATGTTTCAAAGATGCATCATGTACTTCTCATCCTGCCCACCTCACACCTCCCTCTAATATCAAACTGAACACGTTTCAGTGACACAGAAAACTGTACTTTTTTATGTCTGAATGAATGTTTTTATTGCAAGCTGAGGAATAATCACTTGTGTGAGCAGTGCTTCAAATTAAAATCCTTACGCTACGGAAGAGGAGAGTTATTCTTTTCTACCCCTATTTGATATAGAATTTTAGCATTTTTTCTCATTCTGCCAAAAGAAATTACTTTCTCTGGTGGGGTTCTTTTTTTTTCCCTTTACAGCCCAGGCACATTAAAAAAAATGTGAAAACAATCAATGCCAACTGAAAGATAGATATATCCTCTATTGAGTAAACAAAGTTACTATATATTGGCAATAAATTCTTTGCATTGGATTCTTCATAGGACTCAAGTCGCCAATTCCAATAAATCAGTGTGCTGGACTTATTTCTACTTAGCCAATGTTTCCAGGCAGCAACTAGAAAGAGTGATACTTTAAACTGTAATGAATCATATCAGTAAGTAAAACTACTCTCAACCTATGTTAGAGACTACCCATATAATGAAGTAATTGCCATATTGTCGTATGGACAGACAAGATATCTCATCTGATAGAGGGTTGTGTCCTTCCCTCCCTGGTGAAAATATCCTGCTGTGACCAAAGAGGAAAGTATCCCTTCCTTTTTTATTTTTTATTTTTTTTTTCCTTATGTCCTGTTTTGGAGGTTAGTTTATTAAGAGTAGAAGATGCACTGGGCAAGAAGACAATCTCCTTCCAGGGGATCCTAGAGATATTTTATCCATGATTATGAAATAATGCTATCATATAAACAGGACTAATCACTAAGATTAGTTAGAAATCTTCTTAGACTAACTGAGCAAACCTGTTTTTGTCATTTTCTATTTCTGATTGTGATTTGGGTTGGAGGAATGCCTTAACATTCCAACTAAATTGCTATTTGACCCATTCTGCACCCAGCCTTTTTGGGGTGGGCTTTTAATTTAATCCACAACAAATACTTACATCCAGTGGTATCCAGAAACTAGATAGTTATAACTGTTATAATGTGGATGTCTCTCTCTGGCAGACTGCTATAATTAAGCAAAAAGCATATGATTAGGCATGATGAGCCCTCTGTATGTGAAGACTATTTGAACAGACAAAGTAGACAAGATGTTGGAGGGCAACAACGGCAAGGAGGAGATCAGCAGCCTACTTAAGCAGCTCACCAACATTTACCAGAGTTAACTAAAGAGCTGCTTGCTCTTAGCTTAGCCCTTTATCCTCTAGGTCATCCCAGCTTTACATTAGGGAACTGGTTGGAGAATGTGCATTGGTGCTTCCTTTCCTCCCCCAAATATCTTCCNCTATTTGAATGAACAAAGTAGACAAGATGTTGGAGGGGGAGATCAGCAGCCTACTTAAGCAGCTCACCAACATTTACCAGAGTTAACTAAAGAGCTGCTTGCTCTTAGCTTAGCCCTTTATCCTCTAGGTCATCCCAGCTTTACATTAGGGAACTGGTTGGAGAATGTGCATTGGTGCTTCCTTTCCTCCCCCAAATATCTTCCTACACAGATAACCAAAGGAGATAAAGTCCAGTGAGTGTCAGCTGGAATTCAAGTGCTAATGAAATTATAGGGAATTATGTGATTCATTTTTGGCAACTCTGCCCTAGGAGGTAAGCCCTGGACATTATTTCTCTTTGGTTTCATGGTTGGTGTGGGCAACTCTTTTTGTGCAACTGGCAAGAAAAGAATTTATGATTCTTGAAACTTGTTAGTCACAGCTTAGGTCTGCAATGATTTTAATGAGGATCTGTTATCTCCCTTTTAATCAAATTGTGGTCCTTTTTCCTCAGACCCTTTGTAGAAAGCAGATGGCACCATTGTGTTATACCACAGAAATATTTGGCCTCATCCTAAAGATGCACTTGGCAAGAGACCTAGTAAAATGCTGTTGCAGATGGTCCAGTAGAGTGTTACCATGGTAGTTGCTCAAATACAGTCTTTCAGGATTGTTTTCTAAAAGTGCTTAGTTGGCATACTATATGAGCGCTATGTTGGCTGTAGGTTGAGACCCAGAGGCAGACACAGCTCTCTTTTATTAAGAATAACACCTCTGTCAGGAAAAAAACTGGCCCCCTTTATCAAGTTGCTCTTTGTGGTCTTTAAATAGAAAATTGTGGTCGTGCTAGGTTGAACTGAGGAGAGGATGACTTGGAAAGCGAATAGTCCTTCTAGGCTTGGAGCAGGATAGACTGTGCTGATTACTCTTTTCCTGGAGAAAATTGAAATACAGAAATGTTTGTGGGATTCCACTGGTCTTTTCCGGGCTGATGACCTGGTTGCAAAGGCTCACATGCCTGCTTGCTCAGGAAATACTTGGGTAGAAAATGAGACACTCATAGACTGTACCGTACTTGTGAAAGTCCATTTCCAAAGATGAAATTCTAATGGTGCTTCTTAAGGAGTGCCAAATGCCTGGTTTGCTGGGTCTCTTCTGGAAAAATGATTCTTTTGACATCTGAATTCTCTTAATCAAGCATTCTTTGTTCTCAAACTTCACCCTATGCTTGACTTTGCCCCAGAGGAATCACAGCTGCTATTGCAACAGAAATTTAATTTTCTGGTGCCTCTAGGACCAGTGCCATTAAATCATTTGAAAAATAGAACCCAGATCTTGTGCTGGCTCCAGGAGCCAACAGAAAGCCAACTGGAAGGTACAAGCATAGGTTGAGCCATGGAGCATAGCACTACTGCAATGGG
The DNA here is from genome assembly GCA_013389825.1 of Crypturellus undulatus. Lineage (NCBI taxonomy): Eukaryota > Metazoa > Chordata > Aves > Tinamiformes > Tinamidae > Crypturellus > Crypturellus undulatus. Next base: position 98,193 of record VWPW01008661.1, read on the forward strand.
TACCAGCTGGAGTCTGCGCATCATATTCACATTCAGCTTCAGATAAGGCAAACCCTGGTGGTCCTGAAGCTCACACATATATCATTGATTTTGGTTAGATCTCTGCTTGGCTGAATGGGAAATAATATATTTGAATGAGAAATAATATATTTGAATGCTAACGGGAAATGGCATTTGGGAGCTTAATGTTGAGGAACAACCCTAGCTTTGAGAAGGCAAATAAGATATTCCAACTTCTTTGTAGGCTGATGGAGGAGGACTGGATGCCTCAGAAAGGGTCAAAGATGACATTTTATCAATCCCTTCAAACTTTCACATTTACAATCATCTTCACTCTGCCTCAGAAGAACTCACTGGAATACAATATGTAGTTGGAGCCATAATTGGTGGAACTGGACTTCACCAGCTGATGGCTCAGATACCTGAGACCCCTACCACAGTGTTGATAATCCATCTCCAAGTTCCTTGATCCATCCATACAGAAGACTTTCTCCTAGCTCATCTCTGTGAAAATCTTCTTGTAACTTACTTACTAGATTTGGCTCTCATTCTGCCAAGGTAATGTTATCGATAAGGAAACAGTAAGCCTCATTTTCTAGAAGAAATGAGATTTGATATATGCCACTCTGTCAATCAAAGCCATGCCTCTTTTTGCAACATTTTAATGGGCCTGTAATGCTAAAAGGTGGTAGTGCCAACTTCAAAGACTGTTTTTCATTGTTTCATTCAATGCAGAATAAACAATTTGCTTTTTTCCACATGTTTATCTTCTTTGCCCTTTTATTTCTACTTGTAAAGACACTTTGATTTTTTTTTTAATCTATATACATAAAAAGTGTATAAATGTTCCATGGTAACAGATTTGATATACATCTGCTCTTGGATGGTCATCACAACTGTGAGGCTGGTCCGTTTAGCCAAATGGAATATTTTAAGTCTCCTGATTGCCATGCAAAACTGAATTAAAGGGGTTTGGAGGGTGGATGTTTGTCAATAAATCATCTGAACCTTTCATTTTGAATGAAATGGGTAGGATGAAGACCTACATATTTCCTGCTTTGGGATCCCTTAAAACAAAAAGCAGATTTTTCAGTTGCTGGAGCAATCTTGTCCTGCTCCAGGAAATCCATTTCAGGTTTTGAAACAGAAGAATAAAGCAATACTAAACAGAGCAAAAATGAGTTGTGCCCACAGAGTTTGGAAAGATGGAAAAAAAAGTCCTTTCCAGGAGACCTTCAGGAAACTGACAACCCCTAAAAGGCTCTGTTTCTCCTCTTGGACGCACTAAAGCCATTTATTTATTCTCATGTGGCATGTGAGAATGACATATACAGGTGAAATTACAAACTCTTGGAGAGAGACATGAGCAACAGGCCTTCCTAACTGACATTACTCTTCATGCTTACATTATGCTTGAAGTTACCTACAAATATATATGAAGGATGTGAGTCATCTGTCTAATCATAGGCCCTTAGTACCCTTTGATATTTTCTGGGTTTTGCTCCAGTTATTATTCCAGAAAGGTTCATTTCTTTGCCGATTCTGCCGATTGCTGATTCAGATCACGTCTGCCACAGCCATTGTAGATATCTCAGATACACTAGGACGTCTGAAATAACACTAAAAGACTCTTTTTGATAAACTGAGTTGAGCCACTAGGGGTATGATTCAGCCTGAGTGTGTCACCTAAATGTAGATGTCTCAGCTCCCATATCAATTAATGAAGATCTACTGAACACTGGATCACAGAATCACAGAATGGTTGAGGTTGGAAGGGACCGCTAGAGATCATCTGGTCCAACCCCACCGCTCAAGTCGAGACACCTAGAGAATATGGCACAGGGTGGCATCCAGGTCAGTTCTGAAGGTCTCGAGAGAAGGAGACCCCGCAACTTCTCTTGGCTGCCCAGAACTGCACTCAATACTCCAGGTGCGGCCTCACCAGAGCTGAGCNCCTGCTTATTCTTTCCTCATACGATAAATGCTCCAGTCCCTTAACCATCTTCGTGGCTCTACGTTGGACCTTCTCTAGAAGCTCCACCTCCCTCTTTTCCTGGGGAGCCCAGAACTNAGGACGTCTGAAATAACACTAAAAGACTCTTTTTGATAAACTGAGTTGAGCCACTAGGGGTATGATTCAGCCTGAGTGTGTCACCTAAATGTAGATGTCTCAGCTCCCATATCAATTAATGAAGATCTACTGAACACTGGATCACAGAATCACAGAATGGTTGAGGTTGGAAGGGACCGCTAGAGATCATCTGGTCCAACCCCACCGCTCAAGTCGAGACACCTAGAGAATATGGCACAGGGTGGCATCCAGGTCAGTTCTGAAGGTCTCGAGAGAAGGACACCCCGCAACTTCTCTGGGGAGCCCAGAACTGCACTCAATACTCCAGGTGCGGCCTCACCAGAGCTGAGCAGAGGGGCAGGATCAGGATCCCCTCCCTGGACCTGCTGGCAACGCTCCTCCTGATGCAGCTGGGATCCCATTGGCCTTCTAGACCATGCAGGCACACTGCTGACTCCTGGTTAACTTGTTGTCTCCCAAATTCCTCTCCATGGAGCTACTTTCTAGCAAGTTGTGGTTGCAGGAGATAAATTTTCTTACTTTATTATATCAGTAGCTTCTGTAACTGCGAGCAAGAAAGTCTACTAACCCTGTAGGAAGAGAACAGTCATAAACCTAATGAGGCTCAGGGCCTCTTCTGGCTTTTACCATGGAAGCGTGAAGGGCAGGATTCAGCCTCTTAACTTTAGATATCTTCTATGAAGGTGTCAACACACGATGTAATTTTCTAGACATCTTTTGTACTAGGTGACAAGACATAAACACTCTAGGAAAGATCTATCTCACAGACATTTAATATCCCAGCAGATGTATAAAATAGGTCAGATGAATCAGATGCATAAACTGTGTGTTTAACTAATTTATGCATCCCTTTGGGTTGCTGCAAAATTCCACCAAACGTATAGGATTACTATAACTTTAAAGCATTTACATCTCAGCTGAATTTGGTTTGAAATGGCCTTACGGTTTGACAGACCTGATGGGGTGGAAGAAGGGAGACAGGTAGCCTAAACACCGATAGATAGAAGGACCCCTAAACATAAGGTCTTCACTCTAAGAATCTGTGCTAAAACTAGTGCACTTGAAACAGCCATAAATATGTGAAGGAAACGCTGGAAGGAAAGTCAATATGCATTAAAGATGCATGTAGTGCTGTTCACTTCTGCCCTCTCTTTTGACTCTGGGTAGGCAGACACACACATTTAACATCGGGGAAAGTCTTTTTAATGATGGACACGGTCTTAAAAATCACAGGAAACTGCATAGCTCATGTGGACAATTTCATTCATCCCTCCATTTGTTGTCCAATAGAGCTGGAAAAGCAAAAGATGTGCTTTACTCTAAAACCATCTTCTGGCTTATGGATCATAATGTGTCATTTGATAAATTTGTTTCCTTTTTCCAAAAGGATGAAGACCCATTTAATTAAGTGGCATTTCTGTGTGGGTTATTTTGGCAATTGCCCCTCAGAAACATCACCTTGCAGACCCAAAAGGTCAGGACAGGAAAAAATCAAAGGATCATTTAGTTAGTTGACTTCTTTCCAGGCAGAAGATAAAAGTACCCTTGGAAAGATTGGAAAAATGAAACCAAACACACATGAAAAAACAGTTTAAGCAAATGAGAAGTTCAGATTTATTGCACCATATCCTAGAAGACTCTCAGGGTTCAGGTTTTAAAAGTAGGGAAGCAAGAAAGAAAAAGAATAGCATTTGAGCAAAGTTTAGAAATAAATACACAAGGGAACATTATCGTCTCTTCAGTCTGTGCAACAGTGAGATCAGTTGAAGCAGAAAAGACCTTTGGACACTTTGTGACAGGCTTTGCAATAAAACAGAGGAAAAAAGAAAAACAACATGCTAGTCAGAAACTCAAGGAAAAGCCACGGCTTTCGAAGACTAATGCTCACTCCTCCCTCGCTTCGGAGTTGAATACCTCTTCCTTACTTCCACCTACCACTTTCCCTGCTGTTTTCACATCCTGATTCTCATTTCGTATTTCAAGATTCTCATTTTCAGTCAAGGGTTCTACAACGGCTACTTATGAAAGTGCACTGAGAGAATTTAGTTAATTAGTGGAGTGTGTGAAGGGCCAGATGCTGAGTTTTGTGTTGTAAATATGAGAAAGTTCTGGCTGTTCACCTCATGCTCAGCTGAAAACCCAAAGAGAGATGGAAGTACCTGCAGAAGGTATTTAGGTAATTTCTCTCATACAGACACAGATGGAGGAATGGGCAACTGATTTTTTATGCCTAACATCATTATGCTCAACTATGCTGATGCTAGATGGGATAATTTGGGGCCCCAACATGGTACTGGACCGGTTATTAGATAATTACTACATAACTATTATACTGTTGCTTATTTTACAATAGCTTGTCCATGTAAAGTCCATCTTTATTCAACCTGGAAATGTTTGCACTAGAAATAACAAAACACATTAGACAATAACTGAATCAGAGCATTTACAGGCTTTCAGATGGGAAGGTAACTGAGGTAGATCTTCAAGTGTGGGTTGCAGTAGGTATGTGAGCCAGAGTGGCAGAATGAAGATGCTACTGGAGTATAGAACAAGTTTGGGCATGGTTTTTGCTTCTGTAGAGAATGGAGCAGACCTTTCTAAACTGTGAATATGCCTTCCAACACATAATAGCATATGACCTAATAAAAAATCTCTCATGCCAACAATTAAGTATACTAATTCCTTTGCTGAATATTAGATAAAAGCGGAAGTATCTCAATTTGGTACAATTTGCTATTAGTATCTAAGTGACATCTTATCTTTTTCCCTCTTAGGAAACACTTGTTGTCTATGAGCACTGTCTGTTGTGCTCTGTGTTCAAATAAATAGTTCCTCTAGTTAAGGAAACCAGTTGGTATGGAAATGTGCAAGTGCTGCTGGCACGACACTGTGACCTCCAAACTAACAGCAAGAGAACAAGAAAGGAAAGAGGAGGTGGTTAGAGTCTGATCTCTTTTTATACAGAAAGTGACTCTAGTGAATAGTAAAAAGCCTGGAGCATATGGTTTCTCCAGAGGCAAAGAATCAGAGTATTATGGTATAAGCAGGGAAACCCTGTTAGATCCTGGAAAATAACGCAGGTTTGAGAATTTTGGGAGTTCACATGCTTCCCATTATTTTGGAAGCTGATGTTGCTCAGGTCTTTCGATGTAATCTTCATGCTGGGTATAAAGTAATTGAGAAGCGTCAGCACTGGTGGGATGCCTTTGGATATCCCTGTTCTATCACAGTTATGTGATTTTTCTGCTTTCCTTTTTTCTATGTCTGCTGTGTTGTTGAAGAAAGGTTCAGGAGAGCAAGGAGAATCCCAGGATACTTTTTCCTTGAACCCAGAAAGTTCAGGAGACTGTCTTCTTTTCAGTTCTTTTAATTGTAGTCTTTCCAAAAGTAGATGAGCTGTGATTAATGCTAATGAAAGATACCAGCATTAAGGAGAGGATTTCCTCTCCTTCCACTGAAATTATTGACTGGAACACATAGTATGAGAAAATCCAGTTAAGTTTATATCATACCACTGTATTTCTTTCATCATCTATGTAAAGGGATGGTTAAAGGGTGTCTGCTATTCCCTCTCCCTCTATTATTTAGATGGTAAAGTAGGCAGTAAAAGGTGTTCTCATCTTTATCTTCAGTTCTGTTATACTTCACATGCTTATCCCATTATTTTTAACAGAGTCGAGCTTGTAAATTAAAGCACATTTTACCTAGACTTTCTAGTCATGATCTTTGCCTTCCTGAAAGCATAACCTCCTGCCCCATGCTGTGAATAGGATCTATTTTAGTATTCAGTGCACAGATATCAAAGAATCTCTCTAGAGTTTGGATGCCCATTTTGAATTGATTAAAAGAATAATAATTACAACTCTGCAAAGTGCTTGAGACTGTCTTGCAACAAAGGTATATTCCTCAAGCACTGGAAATATTTCTACAATTCTTTCTTCACTGAAGGAATAAAAATGCTTTGAATACAAAGGATGAGGCTATAGCTGATGGCCTCAGTATTAAGAAAGGGTTTAGGTCTCAACCTTTCATGTCACTCAAAATTTTGCTATTGTCTTCTACAGGAGTAAGATCAGGTCAGTGGATGCTTTGCATCCCCATCCACAGCTCTACTTGCACCCAGATTGTTTATTTGGAAAAGTTTCACCCCATCAACACAAATGCTCTAAAATGCAACTATTAAGTGTATTTGCTGTTTTAACCGTCTAAAAGCAGTATAAGGAGCGAAAGAGAGTCACTGTACAGGCCAAATGCTGGCCCAAGCCAAGCTTACACTGTTTAAGCTAAACATTTTGGGTTCTGAATTTGACTTTTCTGGCTTCTCTTGAGACTGGTGAGTTGCCAGTCTAGAAGTGAATTATTGCTCCTATAGATGAGCTCCTATGCAGTTCATATGATCCTCACACAGTTGCTTAAAGGCTTTGCCATCCTCAGTTGTTTATCATGTTCAGATCTTCTATTCCAATCCTTTCCCTTCAGAGCTGGCAGAATAAGTTGGCACCTGTGTCCCAGAGGCCTCACTCCTATCTCCGAGATTGAGAAGGGCGATATTCTGTTGTAAACTGGGCAGAATCTCCCTCCCAAAAGCTAGATTTTGACTAAATTTTGGCATGGTAGATAGGTAGGATGGAGTGAGACAAAAAGCTGCCTATCCAATTATGCTGACTTGACGAAAGCAGCGATTAGTAAACAGAATCATCACATTTGTGTTCCTTCCCACTTGGATACTCTTATCTTAATTAAGAACAATGTGCCTCTTTTCTAGTTTACTTTGCATAAATTTCTAAATGTTTTAAATAAAACTGAAAAAAAAAGTCGGTCAGTTGCACAAGTATATTGTTATCATTATAACAATGAAACAAAAATATTTTCCTATACAAGCAGCCTTTTTGATTATAAACTGTTTGCAACAGGCACCATATTTTTACGTCCTACGCTGGGACTGTGTTCCAGGTCCCTGGGTGCTAAGACTATAAAAATGATGATCACATATACTGTGCTCAGTTTGGGACCCATTTTTTTGTTTATTATTTCATTCCTCCCAGGCCTAATTGGCATTCCTCATAAGCGCTCATCTCCAGTACCTCCTCAAATGCATATTAATCAGCTGGGAATAAAGAGGAAACCACCTCTGCTGTGACGATAGCTTGATTTCTCTCTGAGGAAAAGGGATTGAATCTCACCGTCTCTCTAATGGCATTATTTGTTATACTGGGGACAGACAGTTGCATCCTAATGGAATTCAGACACAGCACAAGAGATAAAAAGAAATAAACAATTGTCAATGTGATTCTTATAATTACCTATTTGGTGACACAGAAGGTGCTTTGTCATCTGCTGAGGAGGTAAAGGATTCATAATCTATCACTGAAGAAAGGAAAGACCAGGGAAAAATGATATGTCCCTTCATATATGGCGTTAAATCCTATAGGGTTGAATCTTTGCCTCTCTAAAAATGCTATTTTGTTATTCTGTCATTGTTATTGCCTGTTAACCTATCCAGTGCCTGCTGACAGTATGTTACATTGCAGCCTCCAGGCTGGTGCGTGCCCAAGCTGGTTGAGACCTGGGCAAGATTCAAAGGCACTGAGGTATCCACCTGCCTCTTTGTAAACCATGGAGTAAAAGGCATTGACAGAACTCTGTTTTTCACCCTGATGCTCTCTGGTAAGTCATATTCCTAGACCTCCAACTTCTCAAAAATGTCTACAGCTGCAAATGCATCATGACACATTGAGCAAACCATCCAAGGCAATGCCTAGGAGGTCTCTGTGGACTGCACTGGGAGGAGTGTGGTGGTTTCTCTGTTAATTACTGAGGACTGGCTTATGCCTTCATTGCCCAGGACCTGACCTGGATCTACTTTGGACTCTCAATGACAATCCTGCTACAATGAAAGATGCTCACAGTTTCTGTGGAGTTTCTTAGTCCAAGGCATTTGAAACAATGTGAGGGTTGTGTCACAGCTGAAGACACAGTTTTCTACAGTGATCCTTAGGCTATGCATCATGTGCCTTTGCATCTTTGTTCCCATCCTTAGTTTTGACCTGGTTAAATAGCACTTTCCTGAAAAAACAACTCCTAGGCACAGTCTAGGAGTTAGAATAAGCCAAGGCTATTCTCCATAAACAATTTAGATGAAACTACCTTGTTATAAAGGGTAAGATTGCTGCACACTCTGGGGATGAGCTGTGCTATGCCAGATGCTGTCAGTGCCAGGGGATGGTCCTGGTTACCTTTCATTTATTATAATGGTTGTGTCTGGAGTGTCTCAGAGCTATGTTGTGAAATAGGGAATGAGACAAACTTTCCTCTTGCATTTTGGAGGGATTTACAGCTGTTATGTGGGATCTGAAGATTCTTCTCAGTTGCAAGTCACCATAAAATCATTTGTCCTTAGACAGGGTTCTTAACCTCTGCAGTGTCCTTCCTGCTTGCTGTAAGTGAATGGACACTAAACACAAGAAATGGAAGGATGCAATGCACTGCCAGCCCTTCCGGGGAGCCTAGGTAACTTTTGTTCCTTTGAAGGCTGTTTTGTCCATTGGAAGCACCGGACTGGAAGCCTGAATTAGTGACCTCAGTCCACACTGCTTCAGAATTTCCTAACAGGCTCCTGTGAGATGAGACTAAAACTATTTCCACAGGAAATGCAAAAACTGAGAAGTTTGTGTGCACGGAGGCAAATGAGAAGTACAGTAATTAGGGGTGCGTATAATCTTAGAAGCAGGATAAATGGTAATTTCTCCCAACAATGAGCAGATTGTAAAACAAGTCTCCCAGTGACAGTAAACTTGAGATGTGCTGCCTTAATTATCTACCAGGAAAGATTTACTGAGAGGGATTTATTGAAAGGTTTGCAATTCTAGGGGATAAAATTCAGTGAAGCTCTGTTGATAGCACCAACTCATGCCTAATTTCTACCCAGGGAGAGCCTGGCCCCATCAGCTTTTGGGAATACTTTGTAGACTGATTTGTTTTTCTTTGCTGAGAGGAGCTTTTAGGCTTTGAAGTTCTCTTTAAAGGGTGTTTAAATTCTCAAAACCTGTGTGTTTTCAGCACAGTAACAAATCCTGAAGCGAAGGTTTATTGTGAAGATGAAAGAGGGGATAAAGAAGATGGGACTGAAGAAGGAAAGAGGCAGAAGTTGAAAGATTTCCGTTTGGAATAGGGATACAACTATCGTGATGCATCGGGAGCTTGTGTTCTTATTCTGCTCGGTGGGTAAACACCATGACAAACTACATTTCTCATTATACTTTTCGAAGCAGAGCCAATCTCTTACCATCTGTAAGAAAACAGGTTTCTGTTCCCAACTGAAGCCTTGAGATACCTGTTGCTGCAGAAATAATAAATAATAATAAAACAGTGCTGCCTTTTTAAACTTTATTTATTTATTTATTTAAGCATAGGAAGTGTTGGAGACAGTGATGTAGTGTGTCTGTAATCACTTGTCAGTTCCAAACTCATCTCTGTACCTATTTATATCATAATTATCTCCCAATGATGTGAACGATGAAGTGAAAACGCAATCAGACTTTCCAGTATTGAATTCTGTTGGTTTAGTCCATCCCAGTGAAGCATCATTGTTTGGAATGAGAAGGGTGGGGGAGAAAGATTAATTTCCTGTTAGCAGTATAAAATACATTATTTTATGTGAATTCTCTGGTTCTTTTACTGGGATTGAGCAAGTAATTTTGTTAAACTTTTTTTTCTGCTATCAAAGGGTCAAGTAAATTGTTGTAGGGTCATGTTGATACTGACTGCATTTGCTGGAAGAGGAGGTTTGATAGACCACATTTTCTTATGATTTAGAAGTATATACGCAGTACTGTAGGAGAGAAACTGATGGAAACAAGCTTTCCTCACCAGTCCCTGAACTAGAGAAGAGGAACCCCTTTTAGATCCTCTAACCAAAGAGTCTAAACAAGGAATATGAGGTATTTCCAAGGCATAACATTGCCATGGTATGAAGGTGAATAAGATTAATCAAATGCGACAGGTATCTACAAAAAAAAAAAAAAAGTGATGGGTCTTGAGAAGGCAGTTTGGGCAGGTGAGTTATCTCTATGGGTCACCAGATTTTCATACTTCAATCCTTGGTCTGGCATCCACTCAAGCTGTTTTTCTACCTATGGCAATGGCCAAAGGCCTATGAAGTGCGCAAGAGCAGCACAAGTATATATGAAGTGCATATGTAGCATATATATGAAGACTCCCCAGCCTCCAGATATGTCTGTCCTGAGTTAAATATTGTTTTGTGTGTATTTAGGAACATTTCTATGTTGATATTTTTTAGCATATATAATCCTGTGGCACAGACTCTAGAGATTAACCTCACACCCTGTGAAGAGCCATCGCTTTGGACTTGCTCCTGTGAACTTCTGTTATCCATACTCAGGTTTCTCTGATCAGCAGAATTTGGCACCATTTATGAAGTACATAAGCCTATTTTTAAAGATCTTTCTTCAGAGATTTTTTCAGCAATGAAGAGCATGGGTTATATTTCCAACTATAACATATAACATATAACCAACTATAACCGATTGTATTTTCAACTGTACATTTGCTGCCACAATAATGACTTAGACTTATAAATGAGTTACAAGGGCCTAAGTCTAGCTGAGGAAATTGCCAATGTGAATATTTCTAGTGATGTTGATGGTGATTTCCTGAAGCTTTGGTCAACGATCTTTTGCAGTACTTAAAGCTAAATTACATTATTTCACATTCATGGCACACACATGGAATATAATTGATAACCTAATTTAAGCATTGAAGCTTCTCACAACCTTATGGTAAATAAAATACTAAATAAACTAGCAAATGAAAGATTCAGATTATAACCTTGAGCCTTGGACAGTGACTGACCATTTTTTGGCCCATTTATTCCACTGTTCCCTCTTATAACCACTTGTAACAGAGTCCATCACACGTGGTCTCAGGTTATCTGGTCAGGGAGCTGAATTGTGCCTAAATTTCTCAGACCTGATGATCACCTGAAGATGGAAACAGCTGCTCTTGTTTCCCAGCTCTTGCACTACAGCACTGCCATAAAGCAAGGTAGGGAAAGTGTGGGATTTAGAAGGAAAAGAAATTGAACCTAGGTAGTGCTGTGGGATACGGGACACAACCTCTTCCCTAGTGCTTAGCACACTCACCTGTCGTCTGAATCCACATTTTACTGCCGCAGTTTCAAGGTGTTCGGTGAAGACCTGGACTCTGAAGGTTTATGAAAGGGTGAAAATGCTGAAAAATAATGGGGAAAAACAGTAATGACTCATTCATACCCCACAGCAGGTTCTGGATACTCTCAGTGGTCTCAGAACAGTAATGGAAAAAAACTCTTATATGCATTTTGCCAAGTATCTGAGGATCCTTCAAGACTACAAAAATAAAGAAGAAAAAGAAAGCAATGTAAAAATCATCTGAGACCAGAAGATACGCTGATGCTTCAATATAGGTCACCTTCTACCAGAGTTTTATCAGAGTTTTGAAGGTTCCTCAGTGTATTCCAGGCCCATAAAACAAGAAATATAAAGGCTTCAACTGGTAAACAAGAGCAAAATTGCCATGTTTGCCCACAAAGGCCATTCTTATGGGCTTATTAAAGTTATTATACAGATTACTGTGCCCTGAGCTTTGCCTAGTCCCTTGTAGACTCTGAGATTTCAGGGAAATCCCTAGAGAGGCTGAATGATGTTGGCATTTATTATGTATATTTTAATATATATTTCTATTTATTTTATGTATATATACATGTATGTGGGTATGCGAAATAGTGATTTATCTACATGCGAAGTTTTGGAGGGATAAAAAACAAGCTTCGATAAAACTTTCATCAGGAAAATTTACTTATGCTCCAGGGTGAAATTACTTTGTGGTTTTGGCTGAGAAAGACAAAAATCTGCAACTATCCCTGTCCTAAACAGCCAGCAGTGGTTGTAAACCTCTAGGATGTGGTGGCCTAGACTCAATTCCCAGAGACTGGAAGCTGCATCAGAGCATCTCTACATTAGAAGTCATGGCAAACCTTCCTCAGACAGGTGGTTGTCAGTCTTGCCCTTTGGAAGATTCCTCTTGAAAGCAAAAATGAAATATGAATAAAATCAGTGAGAAAGGCCAGAGGGGATTAAGCATAATTCCTTGCTTGAAGTAATATTTATTCTACTAATCTGGGATGGATCGGTTCTGGTACTGAGGGCACTATTCTGACAGATAGAGGGAAGACAAATGTATGGATTTGAACCTATTCACCCAGTGTTTTGCCCAGCAGTGCTGGAAAACTCAAATTTTGATCGGGTGCTGAATTGCAAAGTTCTTCAGATTGGTTTTCGGGGCAAGGATGCTATTCCTGCCAGAGCCAGCAGGTTGAGATGGAGTGCTGCACATGGATGCAAGTCACTGCATCTCTCTTTAAGCTGAGTAAGCTGGAAAATAGCCTCACTTTCCCGTTATACTGCCACATATACACTAAATAACCAATGTGCACTAAATTGACCATTAAAGTAGGTCCATCTGTGTGGAAGATTTTTTTTTCTGCGTATTTGAGGATTGCAGTAGAAGACAATATGTAATACAGGGATCACCCTTTACCAGCAGTGCCCCTGGCATTGCCTGAGAGAAACCAGTGCGAGGTCCTGCTGGGGAAAATCCCGGGAAAATCCTCAATGCACAATTATTGGTTGTTTATTGAATATTATTGCAATGAAAAGTGGAAACTTCCTTAGTCTTCTGCAGCTGCATATCCCTTTGCTGACGGACAGGCTTATCTAACTGAATAGGTGAGTGTGTACAGGAGGATGGAGAAGGGTTAAATAACATTAAAAGAAAACAAACCAGGAAGGAAGCATGAGGAGCACAGAAAAAAAAAACATCTTTGAAGAAATAGTAAAGGCAGGAGAAATGGGGAAATGTTAGAATGGGCTGAGCATTAGGAAAATATTACAGAGGAGAGGACAAGGTTTTGGCTGGTAGGTAAAATTCTGTGACCTGTATTATAAAATAGATAAGGTTATATGACTGTAAGTCTCTTTTGCCCTTAAATTCTGTGGAAGAGTCTGTGGAAGAGTTACATTTAAATAATTCAGGCCAAGAGAAAAGGTTGGAAAATTGCCTAAAAATTTTCATTGCAAGCCAGCTGGGAACTACAGAATTTGGTCTTCAGTATATGAGCTCTTGAACTTTAGTAATGAAGATACTAAGAAGTTTTTAATTCTAAGCTTCAAGCCTCATTGCAGACAATCATCAATGAAATATTGAATTGTACAATTCACAGAGGGCTTTGTAGTTATATAAATCATTTGATTAAAGAGAAATTCCATCACATAACTGAATCAACGGAAAGGAGGTTAAGAATATTAGGTTTTGTAGTTTTCTCAGTAAGAACAGTGTGCATACATACTTGCCATTAATTTAAAAAGTGAGGCAAAATTTCAGGAAATTTTGTTTCTTGCTCAAGAACAACAACAACAAAAAGGAATATGATGATTTATTACATGAGTATCTTTCAATGAGAATTATTTTCTTATCTCTTCAAAATGTCTTATATCTCTGTAATCCAGAGTGTATCTTTTCCACCCCTGTGTTACTAATGAATTTACAACCATTCCTAAGGGAGGAATTACAGGGTTGTGTCTTTCTTTCTGAAGATCTCAGTGTGTGGACCTCATGGATAACAAAAGCATGGGCATCACTATGCCTAGGAGGAGAAAGCACATAGTACTTTTGCTACCTGCTAAAAAGTGTGGGCAATCCATACTCCTCTTACTCTTCTGATCCTCACTGCAGCCTGTCCTCACTGCACTATAGTGCATAAAATATTACATGGAGCAGCAGGCTCATGTGCATAAAACATTACATGGAGCAGCAGGCTCATGTAGCAGCTTTGAGATTTGGGGCTCGGTGGTGCCAGAAACGGTTGTCTCGGCTCATAACAAGTGCATTTAGCCACAGCGCATACATGCACATGCAATAATCCCTGCTCTTTAGCTGCTTTAATCACCTTTCATCACACCCATCCCCTACACCCGACATCTTTCATCATAACAGGTCCCTTCCACCTGCTTTTCACTTCTGGAACAACCCGTGGTGCTCAAAAGGTTAAATCACATTTGCTGGAAGCAAAGAAATAAATATCTATGACTATGTAGAGCATGCTAGCAAGACAGATTGCTCGTGTGTTATAGGACCAAAGGAAAGATGGAAAGAAATATGGTGTTCATTGTAATGATTGTGCTTCTATAGCCCGAGGCACCAAAAACGTCACAGCATTTATGCACACTAATAAAATCTTAGAAGTAATTCTCTCCAGCCGCTTCATGCACAAAACCTTTGCTACAGCCTGTCCTCTGAATCACCTTTAAGAAAAAAGAAAAGCAAAAAAAGAGCAAAAAAGCGAGTTCCTTTTCATTCCTCCTCAGGGAGGGATAAAGTTTGCCCTACTATGAGTCTTAATATTGGTGGACTGAGTATAATGCATGGGTCATCACGCACAGGAGTTTTGGAAGTGCCTAGGAGCTGTCTATTTAGGGACCAGTGGGAGGGAAGACGTATTGGATCAAAGGTTTCAGATCTAATAAGAAGCTGTTTAAAGACATACCTCAATCATTGGCATGATATTTTTGGAAACCAAGAGAAAATGTCTTCCTATAATTTTATTCTGGAGACTAGACTTCAATTTGGCCCATAATATAATGGGCTGACTACACCTCCTTTCTTCTGTGATAGCTGAAACTAAATGCGTAGGCTGACCTGTCCTAAGCATAATAAATATCTGATGAAATGCTGAAGGAACTGAATAAAGTGCTTAATGTGCTCAGCTCCATTCTTACTGGTGATTTGGCAGACAAATAAAGAAACCTTAAGCCACCATCTGTAGTGGGGCTCTCAGAGCTCCTTGTGACTGTGTTTTAGAGCCAGGCAGGACGTGTGGTCTTTCACACAAACTCACTTTTGAATTCAGAGTCAGTGAGAACACTGTATGTAGTGTCTGAATGGCTGAAGTGCACTTCAGCACTTGATACTTCCAACATGAAACAATCTCAACAGAAGGTACGTTTCTTCGGCATACCAAGGCTACAAAGCAACACTGTAAGATAAAAGGATGTCTGCAAGCCTGTGCTTGTTTGCAGAATCTTTTTTTTGAAGAATTGGAGTCAAACATTGAATGAATAATATAATTAAATCTGAGGCTTAATAGTTGAGATATTTGATCTAATTTTGCTTGAGAATACCATGTAAAATGGGATCAAGGAGCACAGATGATGTACTGAATAGTAGTCAATAGAGCTTGGTAGTGATAGTTTTAAGACATTAGGGGAAGTCCTAAAGGGTCAAGAGCCAACTATTACCATTGACATAATCTGAGCATCGAACTGTATTTGAAGGCTGGACCTGAGAAATGTTCAATATCCCCAGATGACGCTGCTGATCTTGTGGACGTTGCAGAACAAACCAAGAAAATTTAGTGTCAAGCAAGGATATGAGGAGAGGAGAAGATCTAGCTAGATCTCAACGGATGGAATAGCCAAACCTGGATCAGGAGGATGGGATTTGGTCTCTTGTATATATCTATAGAGTCATAGATAGTCTAGTCAGTATAGATCGTGGAGCCTAAACAATTAGTCAGCTCGCTGGGTATTGTGCATTTTAGCTGTTAGCTCCCAACACTGACAAAACAGTTGTGTAATTTTGGCTAATGTAGAGCAGATCTAGTATCTCCAGCCTTTCTACCATGGCTTAACCCATACACATAGATATTTCTGTATATTGGAATAGTCTTCTGTCATTCAAATAATAAAGCTGATAAGCTCCCATCTCTCACAAAGACCAAGGAAGCCTGTACATGTGTGTTCTGTATGGGAGGGAAAAGGAATCGGTTTGGGCATAGCTTGTGCGTGCATGTCCTCATAGGCATGAAGCAGGCTGCTCCCTCTGCACTGGGGGGAACAGTAAATCACAGCACAGTTATAAAGGTGAATGCTAATGCTGAGTGACACTCACACCCGGGAGCCTGGTAGGCAATAAATAAAAAGCTTTTCTTTTTCCTTAGATACAGCTGATGTATAAGCTAGTCCCTGGTCTGCACTTCTCTCTATCCTACCTATACTTCTTGCTCTGCCTCCTATTACTAGCATTTTGTTTATAACGGTCTTAATGAAGTTTGTTCTGCTCCTGGGAGGTCTCATCCATAATTTACTGCAGCCAGAATTGCGAATCTGCTTAAGCAAAGTCATTCATACCCAGAGCTTCTATTAATCCTAGGAAAAAAGGATTTTAATTATGTATAATGGAGTTCTGAAGGGTCTTGTTTGGGATTGGTGCTTTATTCATTTATAAGTCCAAATAATCAGAACTGAAAATCAGAAATTCTTTTATCAATCACAGATATTTTTTATTGTAATCAAATTGTCTTTTCTCTCTCTCTCTCTCTTTTTTTTTATTTTTTCCCCCCCAAAATCCTTAAATTTTTCTTCAGGAAAAAGAACTCAAGATCGAACAACCTGACAACATAAAATATTTATCATCTGCTAAAAATGAAACAAAACTAAATTCTGAGTGTTTTGGCAAAAC
This sequence comes from Crypturellus undulatus, assembly GCA_013389825.1. Lineage (NCBI taxonomy): Eukaryota > Metazoa > Chordata > Aves > Tinamiformes > Tinamidae > Crypturellus > Crypturellus undulatus. The sequence continues at coordinate 114,859 of VWPW01008661.1, forward strand.
AAACAAACAAAAATTTTAGAATGAGAAATATTCCCACTTGCTGCAATGACATTTTCCTTTGCAATGTGCTTGAGAATGAATTTCCATACTGTTTTATTGCAGCTTTCCTCTCCTCTTTATGCACAGTTAATGCTTCAGCTTACACCCCATCTGATAGCTCCTCGAGCCTTGATAACTTTTTAGCTTGATTTCAAATTTGGCTTTTAAAGTTTGGGATATTGTGAGTCACTTTTCAGAGAAGTTTGCATTTGCTGTAGTGCTGTAGTTCTGGTGACAGGTCACAGCAAGGCAAGACACATCTAAATGGGCCTTTTCTTCAAGCATCGTGAAATAGGAAAAAGATACTTGTTTGGGGTGAGATGTGTTTTTGACTGCCACTGTTTCAAACCATTTCAGTGTCTATTTGCTCTAAGTGGTCTGTTCCATAGGAAGTATGTACAATTTACCTGAGCTCCTCTGCGTATGTACCATTTACCTTGAAATAGCATGAGTTGCAGGACTAGTACTTGTTTTACATAAATTATACAGTCATATAGTATGTTTTATATATTATATAAGGTGTATAGCGTAAATATATACATACAGAGTGGCATGCATTATATATTATATAACCGTGTATTATCTGCCTCTACTTTCTCTGGGTCTCATGAATATTTTGGGGTGACGAGTTCTTTCTTCTCAGAAGCAGCTCTTCTGGTCCATGTAAATGGACTAGGGAGAAACTGAGACCTTAAGTCTATGTTGTACAATATTGGGATATTATCATATTTAACTACAAGAGTTGGCATGGGGGCAGGAAGACTATGGAACAGTATAGACATGTCCTGTGCAAGAAATGTGGTTGAGACTAAACAGAGGAAAGGCTCCCTTCTTAAGCTATAACCAGTTTGAAAGATATGAAGCATTTAAGAGGCTCACATGACTATAAATCACTGTGAGATTTCTTATGTGATGCAGAAAGCTGAGAGCCACAGCGGACCAACTCCTAACAAGCATTTAGGCCCTAAAGACTGACTGATGTCTCATTTTGCCTCAATGTATCAATGCCAGGAGGAAGGCCAAATCTTAAAATTATGTCATTATTCACGGGGGAAGTAGTTACAGTGTGATATGTCAACCACCCTGATTCAACCTGCCAGCCAGCAGCATGCTGCGCATCGAGGTTTTTAATTTATTAAGACAGTTACCTTATTTTTTCCTTTCAAAAGGATTTTATAAACAGCACATTTGAAGGCTGATATTGAGTGTCTTTTGCTTCATTAGTTTCTTTCGCCATATATTATGACTTAGGGCAAAGGAGGGAATTATAAGCCTATTATAAGGATCATAACTATTGCTGTCAATAAAACATAAAGGAATGAATTCAGCAAATAATTTCCCCCTGGCTCAAATTGGCAAATAAAGCTGTTTTTTTTTTTTTTTTTTTTTTTTTTTTCTATGTAACTTTTATATCTTCCTGTATAGTAGGGACTTGGTTAAGACTACTGTAGATCGAGGTTTCCAAGAGTATAGACTCTTTTCCACCCGATAATTTTGTTTAGTCAAAAAAAGGGAGAATTTGCTGTTTGTCCAGGCTTTCTCATCATCTGGCTACCTGGTCAGAGATGCAACCAGGAAACATTTCAGATATCTAGAAATTGTAGGCAACAATCTTGATATGCTAAAACACAGTGACTCAGCCAAGTTCTGGATTCATCAGCTCTTCTGCAAATTTCATCCATGTACTCTCATTTCTAATAAGAGGGTCCGTTTTTGTCCAGGAGATGCTGTAATGAGTGATGGGAACTTGCATGTGTGGTTTTCTTCCTAGTCCTAGGACCACCAAGGCTTATTTAAGAGTTTTGTTTCCTTTCTTAGACATCCAAATAACCCTTCCCATTCCTTGTTTCATATAGACAGGCACAGAGGAGTCCACATTCCTGAACATGCCAGATTTGAATGTGATCAGTTCAAGACAAGTCACTTTTTGTTGGAAAAGGCTTTGTGTCTGGCACACATCATTAGAGAAGATGCCAACAGCTCTGTGTCACACAGCAGGCTCAAGGCAGCTGGAATGCAGCCTACCCAGCCTCTACTTTCCTTGTCATGAGCTATGGCCCTGCTCTTGGTGACATATTCAAAGCTTCAATGATTTCTTAAACAATTTTCCTGGCATGTGATTGGGAAAAAAAATAAAGGGGTGGACCAAAAGAATATAAGTTGTATATGAGTGCAATAAATGGCCATATTATATGTAGCATAGTCAGCTGACTGGTTGGAAGAGGATGACGTGCTCCCTGGGGAAGAGAAGCAGCAGGAAAGGAAAAGTGTGTATATATAAATATCTTTCTGCCTTGGTATCAGTCTCTTTGCACATGTGAAAAGTTACAGGTCTCTTTCCGCCAACAGCATTGCTGCCTCTCTGCAGCAGCTCCAACATTAATTCAGTTCCAAGCATCCAAGCTCCCCAAATGCCATCTGGGACCTGCCATACGGAGCAGTTGTGATGTTCATGGGGCCACGGGGCAACGTTGTCTTTGATGCTCTGCCTCTTGGAGATTCCCACTGCTGGGAATTTAAGTTCACTTTTCCCTCCCTTCAGAAAAAAAGCCACAGAAAATCAATAGACCACAAAAAGGAAAAAAAAAATCCTTTAAAAATCTGTGTTATCCCTTCCCCTTTCATAATTTTGAGGGCTGTCCCTTGATTTAAGCATGCTCAGCAGAACTAATATCAATGAATTGTCTTTTTTAACTACACATGGCCTTGGCTTGACTGCTGGATGCTGCCAAAGGCAGAATTCACAGGGAGACATTAAATAGTAAAGTTTAATACATTGAAAATGAGTTTAAAATTGATTAAGGTTTATAAAAATCATAGACTGTTTTCATTTTTTCTAATTTTATTTTTACTTGTTTCTTATGAAAATTAATCTATTTCGTCACAAGCATTTTCTTTTTTTTTGGAACTTTTATAGGTTGGCTTGATTGCTGTCAATTTGTTCCTGTAATGTAAGCAATTAAATGGTTGATAGTTTTGCTGACATTCAATTATCTTCCTGCCTGACAATTGCTCCAGCTGTAACTAATTTTCCATCTTTATGTTTGTAATCCAAACCACATCAACTGTGTCTTGCAGACATGAGGAAAGTCAGGTATCATCTGAGGTGAAGGGAGCAGAATTGGTGGGGAAGTCGGGAATGGAGATTTGGGTTCTGTGTTGGGCCCTTTTTACTGATCAGAACTGAAATGTGATCTCTAACATAAAGGACATTTGGACCTTAAGGATATATCTTAATGCTGGTTTTCATTGTTTGAGGTTTTGTTGGCCACCCATATTTTGTGTACAGCATTTCCACTGTGGAATTGACCTTGTGGATCCATTCATGTTGACAATTTTCTGGACAATAGTCTTAGATACAATGTGGTTGACATGGCCACATTGAAAAAAAATGGCAAATTTTGATCACAGGTGGATCAAGATCAGAGGAAATGTGGGGAAATGTGAATAAAACCACATATTCTGGATGTGATGTTCGGTCTCTTCTGTTAATGGTCACTCTACCACAGAAAATGAGACCTGTCTATTGAAAGGTTGGCTCTTTCAGGTTGGTCTATCCATTTGGAGGTCAGAGGTTCAACCTTTCCTCTTGTAAACTCTTTCAGGAACACAAAATCTTTCTCTGTTTCAGAGAAAGTTCTGAATAAATATTTTTTCTGAATAAATAATTTTTGTTCATCAGTGTGTTCCATGGCTCTGTTTCTTAGGAACCATCACTGTGATGCTACCCAAGATCTACTTCCTTGCAGCAGGAAGATGATCCTTGCAAGGAGAAGGACAAAAAAAGTGAAAATTGTAGAAAAATTGATTTTTGCAAACTTATTATTTGAGATAGGATTGTTTAAGTGTGTTTAGAGTGCTGGTCATAAGAGCCTCATTACCCTTTTGTTCTCTTCGCCTGGATTGTTTATTTAGTTCAGGTCTGCCGAGATTAGACTATAGAAAGTGCTGTAAAAATGTGTCCTATCTCCCAGCATAGGGACAGCATGTTGCAGCAAACCAGCGCCAAACACACCATCTCTAGAACCACAGGCACCACAATCGCATCAGCACAAATACATTAATAAGGCTAATTAAGCATGGGACTAACTAGCCAGAAAAGAGAGCTAACACAGATATCCAGCTTTCTGTGTCTCATTTAGCCTTTTTTTTTTCCTTTTCTTTTCTTTTTTACACAGCATGCAGCTCTGTCCAGGGACATATCAACTTGTTCAGAGTTAACTTAAGGTTCTTTAACACAGCACTGCAGAGTCTGGTGGAGATTATGCTCCACTCACTCTCAATAAACTACCACTGCCTCCTGCATTTATCTAGAGAACTGAGGGGTTGTTTTACAGGTTAGAGAAATGGGATCTCATAGGTGGAAACATTCAGGAATGCAAGTCACGTGGTGGAAACAACTCAGAACCTGGTTGTACTTAGACTATTCAAAGAATGAATTTTTTAGGCATGGTTTCATTATGGGCACACTCTGCAGTTTCTCCCAATTGAACTAGGTCTGTAATATTGTAAGAAGCTAATATTGAGCATATTTGCTGAAATGTTGAAGTCAGTAGCACTACCAAGGGTCCCGTAGGCAGAAAAACATCCTCAAGTTGGCAGAACAGCTGAGGAAGGAGGATGTTGTGATGACTTTGCTTTTCTTGACTGTGCAAGGCATTGATTACCCTTTAAGTGCACACGGGAGGCACCTGTGCCTCAGATAACGGTACCGAGGGATGGAGAGAGATATAGATGAATTTGTGGGTAAGAGCAAAATGCTGCCAGGGAATCCTACAGTCAGCTGGCCCATGTGAAAATCCCTTTTCTGTGAATCTTGGAGAATAGATAAACTCCCCAAATGCTTGTGATGGTTCACAAAAGGATTTTCACTGCTGGGCTGAACACCCTCACCTCCTTGTTCCAGCAGTACAAAAACCTATTAAACAACGGGAGCAAAAAGTAAGCAATTAGAATTGGACCGCAGGGGTTACAGACAATTTATAGCAGCATTCCACAGCTAGAAATCTGCCATTAGAACCATCTTGCTCTATAGCCTGGGACAGGGGAAAGATTTGCTAGCAGTGGGTGGGTTTTTCATATGTGAGCAGGAAAGGCTGTTTCTCTGAAGTTTTTAGACCAATATATATGTAATTAATGTGAAGAAACACATCAGTTTCACTATGTCAGGCAGCTCTTTGAGAAATACAGCAGAGACTGTCTTGTCATTTCCAACACTGTCAGACACTTCAGGTGGAGACTTTGTAAGAAATCTGTATGGTGAGAAAAAAAATAAGGAGAAATAACAGGAGAAAAGCAAAAAGCAATTGTTTCTAAGGAAGTATCTAAAATGATCCTTCCGTATGTTAACACATGCATCAGAAATATCCTGTAGCTTTGTATTGTAGACCTAATGCAAAAAGTCAACCTGTATCTTCCTGTTTAGGCAATAGTCAGGTAACTTTCTGTGTTGATAGAGTCACAGGGAAGTGAATGGGGAAATCTGTTTTGTTTTTCTGCTCACAGAGTTTACGTAATAGGAGAAAAATGGTCAGTGACATAGAGCGTTCTATATTTGCTGAACACTCTCCCTGGATGCTCAAGGTTTTTGAGCTCTTTACGGCAGTATTTGCGTACATCATTATGACTGGTAATGTGTAGGCTGGACTTGATGTGACCATATACCCTTCTGCCCTGAAAACCTTTGTGCAGATGTTAAGGATAATGTCAACTTTCTGCAGGACACTCCATAAAATCAACGAATCAAATTCTTGCATTTTTGACTGAAGAGCAAAGCCAATAGACTGAAAGTTATGCCTATTTTAAAGGCACATTCTAGTAACCCAGCAGATGTTTATTTAAATGCGCTCCTACAGAGGCCTCCATAAGAAACTTGCGTTTGATGACAAATCTGTTAACAGTGGCTAACAGAGATGCCTCTTTGCTGGCATGGAAAGCAGATGACTACATAATACCATGTAACCAGCAAAACAACCATCCTGGTAGTGTCTATTAGCTCTTTCTTCCCTTAACTCATGTCACAATAAAAAGTGTGTCTTGATGCAGGCAAAATCAAACAGTTCTGAGGCACTAAGAGCAGTGAGTGGTGAGGAAGCTGGTACCAATCAGTCAACAAGGAGTCAACAGCACCTGGAGAAGAGCCATGTGGGCACCGGTGGGCTGGAAAGAGCTGTCCATAGCGCTGCAAACTGAGTAGCAGTCTCAGAAATTAATTTATCTTTGCATTGAGTAAAGTAATTCAAAGAGGAAAAAAAAACAGCTGTGGGATTTTGTGCTTTTGAATCCTCTGGGTAGAGTTTGTCATGGTAGGAACATGGTAGGTACATGACTTGCCAGCAAGAAAAGTTCGTTCAGGGAATGGGAGGTATCTGACTGGGTGAGGGAACAGGATCTGGTGATGTTCTCCTGTTGCTGCACTCAAAGCTGGGGATGATCCAGCAATCAAAGCACCCATGGAGGGTGCTGGCTCCCTTGTCTGCTTGTGTGGACTTCAGCAGGTTGTTTTGCTCCAACCACTTGAAAAGGGCTCATAGACTTAAGACACAATGTTTGATGAGTTAAGAACTCAGCCACCTCCAACTCTATAGTCACTGGAGAGAGGAACTGACAGTGTCTAATTCTCTTTTTTAACCTTTGAGGTTACATATGGGAGCTACTCTTCTAGCTCAGCTGCGTTGGTTAGATGCCTAAAATTAGGTGTGAGGTATATGAGCTTGAAATCAATAGGATTTTGATCCTAAACATACTTGAGCTTTCTCTCTACGTTTTGTTTTAGGATGTCCTCTGAGTCCCACTTCAGAAGCAGAACCTGTCAGGATGCCTCCTTGTTTTTACACCTAACAGGATGAGCAGGTCAGAACAGCTGGGGAATTCAGAGTAAACCACGTGTATGGGGATTATCCTTTCGCCCCAGTTTTAGGTCTCTTTTTCTTTATAACAAGACACAAAGCCTTAAATTAACCAGACGCATTTTAATGGTGCTTAAATTAACTGAGTTCAGCCAGAAGACATTTAAGTAAGTAGCTGTATTGTCATTTGCACATTTCTTTCTTCTTTTCCCCCATATTGCATGAGAACCTACCTCATGCTGTTTAATATAATGCTTGCTAACGATAATCTTGCCGTAATTTATTCCATGTTGCAGATCTTTTAGTGCTTTCAACTACAGTAGAAAGTTTTAGAAAAAAATGAGTTTAAGAACTCAGTCAGGGAATTTTGCTGGTAGTATTTATTAATTCTCATTGGCATTTTGAAAAATCTAAACAATATGGACCAATTTCTCATTTTGATCATAATGGTGAATACATATATATTTCAGTCCTAGTGGTGGATGTATATGCAGTACATTTATTACTCATTCATATCAATGATATATATACATGTATACACACACATATTACTCTTCCAGTAATACAACATAAAGTCATTCCAGGTTATTACAAGTGGACCTAGCAATCCAATCTATCATTATGGTCATTTGAGACTTCCAGCTGTAAATTTTTGTGTTATTTGACATGAACTTCTGCCACTTATTTCTCTTAGAAGTAAACCACAAGGAATATTTTGGCCAAAACAAGCCTAAAATACATTCTGACTATGTTAGAACAAACAAACAAACAAATAAACTTGAAAACTTTTGCATGGGAAGCTCAGTTGCCCTTGCAGACAAAACAAAGAAACTTATTCACGTCCAGTTGTGTAGAAATGTGACGATGTTATCTGTGTCTGCATATCAAGAATGAAAATATATACCATGTCATTGAAGAAAGCTGAATTCTTTCCATCTCTAAGTTTTCTGATGGAAATAGTAGAAAAGTCCTTTACCCATCACTAATTTTCCTTCAGCAGCTGTTGCAGAAAGTGCTGGCACTGAGCAGTTAATTTTTGATATACAGTCAACTGCCATGTAATAGGAGATGTGTGTCAGCAAGGTCCAGATACACATGGCTGGTCTTGTTGTAATCCAGAAATCTTGAAATTGTCACTCTTTAATGGAACAAGAAATGGGTATTCTAAATTCATAAAGATTTATAAACATTCACTGCTGCTAGCTGACAGATATATGCGTTGCCTGCAGTTTTCTCATTCCTCAGCTCTCTCCTATGAGCCATGGGGAAATGATGCTCCTGTGCTCTTAGTGCAGGGGTGAGAAATCCTGAGAAGGTCAAGATGGTGAATCTGAGGGAACTGGGTGACTGAAAATGAAACACACGGGAAGAAAAGCCACTTAATTTGATAAAATGCTAGGCAAAAAGATTGCTTGTGAGCTTGCATTGGGGATGTCTTACTTCCCTGGTGTTTGAGAAAAGAGTCACTGTATACCTTTATTATAGGGACTGTTGAATGACATTAGAGTAGCGCATGGTATTTTGTTTTTGAGTAGTCAGCAAAAGTTAAGAGATGGATCAGAAAACTGTTTTTCTTTGTCATGCAAAAAGCTCCCATTTCTCTACATAAATAATACCCTCCACCCATCCACAAAAAATAAGAATCCTCTTAAAACTCTTCTTATTACTCGTAAAGGGGAATATCAGGAGAATGAAGCTGGGAAGATTTTCCACTGAATTTCATTACTATCATTAATCAAGCTCAGCAAAATCCACATGTGAAAGTGACTTTATTTTACCATTAGAACTTATCCTGATAGCTCTGTATTGACTTAACTTATCTGTGTTTGACTAAAATGGCATCAAAGTTTAATTTAACAAATAGAGAAACTATCATTTCCTGTGGGGAATTTGGTCCAGTTTAATCATCTTCAGTCTTATAAAAAAAAAAATGGTGACTAATTTCTAATAGCAAATGGTGTGGATTTAGCTTCCAGACACTGGTTTTTGATTTGCTTTTCTTCTCCAGATTAGAGAGTCCTATTGCATCTGATATTCCCCCAGCATGAATTTTTTCTTGCAAAAGCAAGAAATAATCTCTTTTTCTGTAAGCAAATCTCTTTCTAACTTTTTCTTTGATAAGCTAAAAATATTTAATTATCTTTAAATTTCTCAAAGTGATGTTCTTTTGTCTGTCCCTGAGGCATGGCTCTTTTCTGTACCCTCTCCAGTTTTTCTGCCTTCCCTTTAAAATGAAGACACCCCAAACTTGGTCAGTATTAAAGTTTAAGTCTGGATGGATGTGGAGCTGGATTCACATCCCAGGATATACATGCTTGGTTTGCTTGGTGTTTCTCTCCTGAGAGCCTACGCAGAACTGATGCTGTGGATCCACGGCTCTCATTCACCAGATATCGTCTCATTCATTTCTGGGCATCCAGGTGTGTTTGGCTGTTCTGGACCAGCATTTGTTGCTCAGAGATGTCTCACCAATTCCTGGTTGCTCTGAGAACAGGAATAAATGCACCATCATGTGGCAGATGTCATGCTCTGATGTACCAAATGTCTCATGCAAATCCTGTATTGCCACATCTGTGCAATACCTCTATCCAGGACACATTTGTCCCAGATGAATCCACATTTATTTGATGATGGGGTCATTTTTCCATGTCTTCCAGATGTTTTTCTTGGGGCTGTATGGAAGTTTACTGCCCAAGAAGAGAATTAATTCTCTCTTCTGCCCACCACTGGCAGCCTAGCTACATCTTTCTTGCCTTTTCATTCTTGTTAAGATATTGTTTTCTTGCAACACCTTTGCGTTATGGATCCGTTACTGAAATTTCTTCTTGCTTGTTGCCTTCTGAATTTCCCTCAGCTTATACTTGAGAACATCTATATAAGTATATATTGTTTTGAGGGACACCACCATAAAGCAGGTAAATGTTCTTATTCCCATAGTATAGGAAGTTGGGACATTCACCAGAGGAAATGACCACTCCTAGGTGAGATTGAATTGTTAAAAGAGTTTTTATTTCCTAATTGCCTCACAGACCCTATTTGTAAGCCTAGCCATTCCCTTCTGGAAACCTTCTGAGATGCAGAAGAGCATCTCAGTACATGCCTAAAGCCAAATCCTCTTCTGGCAAGATCAAGAATTCCGATTAGTTTCCATGGTTTTGACAGGAACGAGTCCCAAATGTTAATACCTTCACAGGAGAAGCAGAAATTGGATTTGTCATATGTTTTTGGAAGCACGTATGAATTATCATGTTTTGCTTAATCCTATCATCTCAGACAAAAGAAAAATAGAGTGGGGCTTTCCTCGTGTGTTTATGTATGTGTGTGTGTGTACACATATCATTTCAAGGTGCTTATGTTGTGTAAATCAAAAGAAAATACACAGTGGCAGTGTGAGATGGTCGATAAGAGATTACATTAAGCAAACAAGGGAGGCAGCTGTGAAATGCCTTTTTGACTGACGATCTTGCATATAGCAGGAGATAGCTCCAGCAATTTGTGCTCAGTTTTTGCCTCTTGTGATTAACTTGGGTAAGTTACCAGCTACAAGTAATTTGTATTTTTAAATTGGTACAAGACTCATGATACTTCTCTTTTGGGACTGTTCCAGTGACTGGTTCGCTGCCATCATCTAGACATTTAAATAGGTAAAGCTGCTTCAGTCTAACTCTATCCATCAGTCACCTGTTACTACCGTTCCCTTGGAAGAAAAAAATGAGACAGAAAAAGAAGAAAAATATATGCTTTTGTTGCCAAGACCTTACATTTTCTAGGATTTCTTTATTTCTGTTTGTTTTATTTTTCCCTACAGAAATGCAAGAACTAGTGAGTGTTAATATTCTACTTACTGACTCCTCTGATCTGAAGAAAGTGATTACGAGGAGTATGAACATAGAAAGCTGGGTGGAAATTTTAAGATAATTTGATGTGCGTCTGTCAAATAAATGCTTGTGCTAATTGGTACTTTGGTCTTCCATATATGAGAGGGAAATTAGAAGACCAACTTTCTTGGACAAACATCAATGAGTACCCCCATTGGTAATGATCTGCCCGTAGCTGTGTACAACCCTTACTCTGATATGTTTATCACACCTCCCCTTCACGTGACCCCCAAATATATTTAGATGAGAATCTATGAAATAGAGTTCCAACAAATCCTAAGCTGTTATACAAGTTATTTCCAAGAGATACATCCAGCCCATCTCAACCTGTTGTGAGACAAATGCTTTCTGGTGATGCTAGTGGCATTTAAATGAAAGAAAGTTTGGAGTCCCAATCTCATGTGTCATTATTTGGCGCCCCTATTACACCATCTGTGTAATTTATAGTCACTGATGAATGTGAAAAGTTATTTCTCTGACTATATTTGATTTTGCCTCCTCTGCTTTTAAAATTTGCCTCTCAATATACTGCAATAGAAGAGATGAGCAGTAAATGAGCAAACTCCTGACTGGTGGGAAACCTGGACTTGAATTCCTGCTCGAAATCCTGTGGTATTTGTACAAAGTCCTTTTCATTCTGTTCCTCCCCACCAAAATGAGCATCTCAATATTTTTGATTATCTTCACTAAAATACACGTGAATCAGAAAATTACCAAAAAGACAGGGGATGGAAATTGTCTAGTGTGTGTTTCCGGTCCTTCTAAGTATCTTTTGATTACGAATAGGAGCAAGGAATGCAGCGATCAAGAGACATCTTGATTACCAAGATGTCCATCTTACCATTACCAGATTAACTGGTAATTCACAAAAATCTACTTCTGAGATATGTACATGCCCTGAGCATCATCAAGCTCCAAAAGGCAGGGTCAAGGCACAAAGACTCATTGGACAAAATATTCCAGAGGATTAATAATGATAAAACAAATATCAGTCCAAAAATACCATTTTGATCTGAAAGACTGAGAAATGGGTCAGGCACAAGTCGATGCTGGCTGTACAGCATTGCCTCTCCTCCCCACCACTACAACTCTCCCATGTTAACTATTTTGCTGTTAATTGTATTGTGTTGCTAGATACTCACTCACATATACAACATCTTAGCTTAGATGCGATTAAATGGAACTGAATCCCATGCCATGACAGAGAAGCCTGTCATCAGTTCCCCTATATGCAGTTTCCCTGTAGGCAGAGGTAAAGCTTTCCTCCCAACTTCTCATCACAGATCAATTTTTTATTAATATAAAGATGGCATTGGCCATTTTATGCCACATGGTCACACTGAAAGGTTGTGATGAACTGCTTATCTGCTGTTTCCTATTTTTTTTTTCATTCTCTGCCCTGCAGAGACCTACAGCATCTTCTTCCAAAAAAAGACCTGAAATTATTGCCTTCATGTTTTATTGTGTAAGTCTTTGTGCAATCAGTTTTATCAACAATGATTTTATGCTTACACTCTGTTGATGATAATATTACAAAATCACTGTTTCCAAACTGATCCCTGCCAAAATTCCGTAAAACTCCTTCTGCTTGTTGGGAAATCACCAATGCTAATTACTCTGTGTGCACTATCATTTGGCTAGTCCTCTATTTCAAGGGTCATCTAATAGCATTGCATAGTGTTAGGTTTTTAAATCAACTCAGTCTATGTATTATGTCATATATTTTGCAAGTTTAGATTTTATCCCTGCTGACATTTCTTCATGGATGCGTAACTCTTAGTTCAAATCTGAAATGATTTAGATAGGAACCACCCATATTCTTTCCAATTTTTGTCTTCCTTCCTTTTCCAGCTCACAATAAAAAATAAAACCTCAATGATTGATTCTGACATAGAGGTTGACTTGTGATGTCAAGGTCAACACCAGCCTAACCCTCTCCATAAGTCCTCACCTCTGGACTAAGGTTTTTTTGCATCTTGGGGATATATCTGTAGAACTCTTCTGAGACTGAGCCTTTTCCTCTCTAGTGCTGTGATTGCTATTCACATTTCTCTTTGTCTTTTACAAGCATAGACCTGACTCCTTCATATTCATGTCCAAATGATCTCCTGAAGCAAGACCATTTTCTTCAGCCGTTTCAGCTCTGATTTTGCTGTTTTGCCCTTTACCTTAATGTACTGGCATCTCTTCATTTTCTTGAATTTCGTAGTTCTTCAGTCTCTCACTGCATTATCTCCTTGCTCCTCAATATCAAGAATATCCTTGCTCCTCCATATCAAGAATATCCAACTTTTTACACAATGGACNTTACCTTAACGTGCTGGCATCTCCTATTTTGCTACACGTGTCAGTCAATTTTCTTGAATTTCGTAGTTCTTCATTCTCTCACTGCATTATCTCCTTCTCCTCAATATCAAGAATATCCTTGCTCCTCCATATCAAGAATATCCAACTTTTTACACAATGGACTGTTATTTTTGCAGCATGAGTTATTCAATATCCTTAGAACAAGAATGGGTATGTGCCTAGACTGTTCTAACAAAATAATAGCTATGCTACCAGGAAGTTGTGCCCCAGGATACCAAAAAAAAAAAAAAAATTCTGGCAGGGACCATTTTGAAGACAGAGTCCTTCAAAGTGCAAGCTCAGGATGATACCAGAATCCTCCAGGATAAGAATATAAATCACAGCGAGTCAATTAGAGCGCTGCTGAGGAATGCAGTTTTGACACTTAGGTAGATGTACTTTTAGGATATACTTAGATTTTTAAGGAACTATCTAGCAACCTCTTGCAGCTGCCAATGAATTGCTAGTATAAGCTGTAGTTTGCATACAAGAGTGTAACAAAAGCAACTTGTTGCACAGGCATCTTCCCTCAGAACTGGTCATTCCAGTATCCCTTATTGCTCCAAGTGTAAGCAGTGCTGTGATTGTATGAAAGGGAAATACACCAAGTCAGAGCAGGGGGAAAACACCATTGAGTACCTATGGTCTACAGGACTTAACCAATTGGTCCTGCACACCGGTATCCCACTGATGGAAACCAATAACCAGTATAAACCCTGAAGAGTCACTGTTTTCAGCTATGCCCTAAGATTTTTTAGTCCATGCCAAAAATCTCTAGAATCTCATCCAGGAAGTGAGATGGGACCTATCAGTTGGCTTGTAGAAGGTCCCTCAAAACCTCACAGATCAATGTTCCTTCTAATGGGTCCTGCCTCTCCTAATATTAACCCCTAATATTGTGTTCCTAAACACAATTTCAGTAGGACTTGGGAAACATCAAACGTGAGCTACATTTGGAAAAAGGCTACAAGACTTGACATCTTCCATTTTTCTATATGAAAACAATTTTTTGTAGGCTTAGAAGCAGAAAATGAAGGCATGAAGCAAAGGTAAAAAAATATAAGGAGAATTTGTAGTTATAATTTGAGTTACAGTTATAATTTGAGTCCTAAGGAATGTCCTATAAGTTGAGCATGATATTGCTTTTAACTCAACCTATTGGGTCCACAAAGAATGGCAGATTAATGCATGCATAAGTCTAGTTTTCCATTTTTTGTTTTTCTATATGTCTAACCATTTAAAGTAGCTTGAGAGTCATTTCACAGTGTGACTATTTTTCCCTTAAGTTAGGCCAAGCTGAGCAAGAAGAATTCAAATTAATTCTTCAATGAAAACAAAAGCGTAAGAGTGATCAGCTTTAGGGGAGAGGCATATATCTGTGTTTTGATTCTCTAGGCACTCGAATTCCCCAGTCTCTGTCATCCTCTTGTGTGTGGTGGCATTTTGAAAAGCAGTGATAGATTTTAAATTCAAACCATGGTTGCTGAACCCTTTAGCAGAGTCAAGGGAGGCCTGATGAATTTCTTTTATGCCTTCTGCATAAGCAAGAGCCGTTATAGAGCTATTAACAATGTGAGTGATAGTTTGAAGTTTGTTGCGGTTGCAGTACGATCAATCATTGCACCTTGTTTATACAAAAAATCTTCTGCACCTCCTGTGAGTTGCCTGGTTGCTGTTGTGCATAATTTAGTATCCTAGAGGTAAGACAAATTCTGGCAGTTTGTTTGTGGTGTTGATAATAAACTTAAGCTTTAACAATTGTATTGTGTGAATATACGAATCCAGGACTGTTTGAGATACTGTGGGATATCTGAGGTATCCATGTGTGGTGGTTAAATATGGCTTAGGGGTTATAATAAATCAATGCCATTGGAGCAGCAACTATTTTTTTCACATTTTTATGGAGTGATAGATCTTTACTTGCCACGGGATTCTGGCATTTCCTTAAACAGCTGGTTTTTAGTAATAGAAAAGCTGCAGACTCAATCTATGCAAAGATGCTGAGGAGTGCTGGCTGTGATCAACTGGTTTCTGATTTAGAGATGTGCAAGTCTGAAAGAAAACTGTGTTTCTCTCTCTCTCTCTAATGGGACCATGGAGTTGAGAATGCACAGAAACATCTGTCCTGAATTTAGATTTTGTTTTCAACTGAAATAAAATATAAAATAAAATAAAATAAAATAAAATAAAATAAAATAAAATAAAATAAAATAAAATAAAAATTAAATTGATTAATCTATTCTCACGATGTCTGGTGAGAATATATACAAGTTTTAGGAAGAAAACTGGAGGTTCATCACACTGAGTTTGACCAAAAACTGTTTTTTGATGCTGCTATCTCTTCTTAGAAAGAAAGGACTTCTGAAGGAATGGGCTGTTCCAAAAGCTGAGGTAGATGCCCGAATACTACACAGAGATGATAGTGTTGGTCCTTTCAGTCACAGAGGACATGGATTGTGTCCAAACATTTCCAGGACCCATTCTGCAGCCTAGAAGGCAAGTGCCAAGAGGTGCCTCATACTGAGAGGAGCTCTCCTTAATAAGGTGGCCTTATTCACAGTGGGATTTACAATAGTCTGGACCATGCCTGGACATTGGCTGAGAGTATTGAGACAATTTAAAGCTACATCTGCACCCATAATAACAAGGAACCAGTTCAGCACAGAATAGAGCACTCCAGCTTGTTCCTGCTTCGCTGGCTGGTCTGGATGAATCCATTTTGGCCTATAAAAAAAAAAATTCTGTATTCACCTCTTTACAAAAGGGTAGAGAAGCTGAGGCACAAAATCAATAGTTCTGGGCAGTGCACAGGATTATATTTGTTGGTGTCTTCTGATCCTGGTATTTACACAGAAAAGGAGAAAGGAGGACAATGTTGACTTGGCATTTTGCAACTGTATGCAGTTTAAATGCCAGCTAAGGAAGAATGCAATAGCACTGTGCAAATATTGTAAAGAGCAAATACTGAAGGCAAAGGAGAAATCAGTGAAAGGACCCTCATGAATAAGCAATTAAAAGCAATATTATGCAGTAAAGCAAGGGACAAGATAGGCTCCATATCTAGTTTGTTTCCATGGGAAGTCCTATTGTCCTGCTAATTGGGTGGTTTAATGATTGAACAAATTACACCGTGTAATGCCATTTTGGACCCCAGCGGACTGATTTATAGATCCTTGTGGCTCAAAGGAGCTATGAAGATTATCCGACCTAATCATCAGTGTTTACCTAGCACTGGTTGATGTTTAGGTAGATGGACAGATATGAAGATTGCTTGAAACCACTGCTCCTTTTGTAAAGCTTTTACCTTAGTGACAGTAACATTTTTCTTCATTTCACCATATCTATTTCGTCACGATTTTCTATGGTCATGGTGTTGTTGGTGTAGAAATTACTACTGTTTAATGCATGAGTCTGTACAACTCCTTTCTTCGAAGACTGGTGGTCTGACAAGGCTAGATTTAAGAGCCAAAAAGGAAGAGAGTTGCTACTAACACCAGAAACATGAAGTGTTGATGGATTTTACCCTTTAAAGTGGGCCTCAATATTACTATTGCCCAGTCTAAGCTCTGTGTATCTGCAGACCTCTCAGCTTCCTGCAAATATCCTCAGCAGTCTGGATGTCTCTTTGTGGCAGACCTGCTGCCTCACTGCCAGCCTCAAATGATATTACAGTCTTGGAGGAGATGTGTTAGGAGACGTGTACCCACGTGTGACATCTTCTTACTGCTACTAATGCGGTAAGAGAGAAGGTTGCAGCAGCAAAGGGGGAGTGAGCGGCTCCCCTCTGTCGTGAAAAACATGTGGAGGCCACTTAGGAATGCAAACAGAAGAGTGCTGGAAGAAACACTTCATTATTAATCAAGCATAGCATGCTCCAGGGGGAGATAATTCTTCCAAGCAGGTTTTTATTTCTTCTTTTTCACATACTTCTTTTGTACGTTCGTTATTTGCTAAAAGGCAGAATGGCTCTCAAATCACCAGGGTTATCTGGAGGCTTCCCATGGAGATTAAACATCTCCTGCATGCAGTTATCCGTGTGCACAACATCAGAGTGTCAATCCTCCTTCACCTGGAATAGTAGTAGAGTATTTTAGCTGGATGTCTTTATCAGACTCTGCTGACAGCCTGTCAAAGCATTCCTGGGAAATGACTCATTTGCAAATGGCTTCCCTGCCTTTCTCTTCTACTCCTCTCTTTCTCTCTCTCACACTCTGTCTCCTTAAATGGCACACTATATATAGCTCTTGAAGAAGGAGAGCTTGAAAAGCTATGAATTTCCTATAAATCAAGGGTGAGGTGATGCCAGAGTTGGAGTTTCCAGGAGCTGGTTCTGCACAAACAGCTGAAAAAAAAATGTACATCCAAGTTGTTTTTTGCACAGTTCTGAATATGGCTGTCACAGTCAATCAAACCAATGACCTTTTTTGACTGCTAACATGTTTAAGATGGTGACCAGATATGTAACTGACCATTTTCCATGTTATACCTTGGAGGAAAGTTTCTTCTCAATATCCAATATTACCTATTAAGTGATTATAGTATTTGTGCATGAAAATAATATTATGAATTTTAATCTTACATATACTCATAGCTTGGGGACTAAATTTTAATCAGTGCTAGGAAAGGTATTTGATTTTGCTGATAGAAGTGCCCTGATGTGCCTTCTGAGATCATGAAGGTTAAAAAATAAATTCTATTTCCAAGGCAAAGTCTCCTAAACTTTCTTTGCTTCCAGATGCAAGTTTCAGGCCCTTGAAGAATTAATGGGTTTGCTGAAATTTCTTCTTCCTTTGTCCCAGAGGTCAAGAGTAAACCGCTGTTCATTAAGTGCATTTCAAAGGGATGCATATTTTGAATCATTTTATGATTAATGCCTCATGAAAGAGATATCTCCCATTCCCCTATGACTTCCTTTGTCTTTCTCCTATCATTTTATCCACCTCCTGGCACCTCCTAGGAGGAAATGCTACACATAGCCGTTTCAAAACTAAGACAAATTATCTGCCAACACTTAGCTCTCTCAGATCTTTTCTGCTCCTAAGTGGTGCAAGATTGGACTAATCTGTTCTTTCTCACACATCCACACTCTGCAAATTGAGTTCAAATGATTTGGAGGAGCATAAACCAACCTGACACCCTTCTCTCGAATGCATAATCAACCTAAAGACAGTCTGAACCCGCAGCCTTTGTGGATGTAGTTACTTGCTTTCGCTGCTGGAGAATTTGTTATCTGAAAGTTAATCAGAAAGAACAATGTGCGGAATCAAGTAATAACCAATATCTCTGTTATTTCCACACAATGACAAGAATATTGCTCATGATGCTACTCCTGGTGATTTTATATTTCTCCGTATGTATATAGACACTGGTGTGCTATCTTTAGAGTAGTTAATTAAAGCGGCCAGAGATTAATTAAAAAACTATTGGCTTATCTGTCTAGTGACTTCCCTGCTCTATAACTGATTTTAATTCACAAAGGTTAGCTTTAGCCTTAGGAGGTTAGATCTCTACCGCAAGTGGAGGGAAAGGCAATTCAGAACAAAAGGCTGACAGAGGTGCTAATAAATCAGCCTGGGGCTGTTTACAAAGAAAGAGGGGATGAAAGCTGATAAACACAGAACCAGCTTGTGGTTTGGCTTTACAAGGGATTTTCTTGTAGCAATGTTGTCTGTGCATTTAGTGAGAATTTAAGGCTCTATAGGGTGGCGGTGGGGAAGCAGTTCTTTTTAACTAATCCATCAAAACACAGGACTTCCGCAGGTTCTGTGGCATGTGGATGCCTTAGGAACCAAAGACTGTCTTAGTTGATACCAGGAGCCGATGTTTAGGCAATAAAACTATACTAAGGCTTCTACCACGCAGGAGACTTTGAGCCATGGTTGCTCAGACTCGTCATAGTCAAGATATGGTCAATGCAATCACTGTCCCGCAATGCACTAAGCAGTTCTGAGCCCTGAAGAGCTATTGCTCATCAGACCATAGTACATCCTAAGCCACCTAAGCCACATGCTCATTTAGGAGCAAATCAAGTTAAATGGGAATTACACTGGCAATAGGATCTGTAATTATTTAAAATATGGCATGAGGAAGGAGATTTTTATTCGTTTATCTGAATTTTCAAGTGAAACCTGAAGAAGGAACACTTCTGTTTGAAAAGATATGAGAATGCTGTTCCCTGCAAGTGCTTACATTGGCAATAGAGCTGGTAAATAGTTCAGTAAATGGCTTACGGTGTTTAAGAGATATGCTTGATTTAATCAGGAGCTACTTTTTTAGAGAATGTTTTGTAGGCTGGTGTTCAGTCTGTGCATTTATAGGAGATGCCACTTTCTTTTTGGGTTATGAAATCATTATGGTTGGAAAAGACTTTTGAGGTCATCAAGTCCAACCGTGAGTCCCTCAGCACCAAAGATGCTAAACCGTCTCCCTAAGTGCCTCATCTACAGGTTTCTTGAACACTCCAGGGATGGTGACACCACCACTTCCTTGGGCAGCCTGGGGAGAGGTGTTGATTAAGGACAGTTTAAAACCCACCGTAACTGGGCTGTTCATGATAGGATTTATTTTACGTCCCTGTAGACAAATTTCTAAGAGATCTGTGACTTAGACTCAATCTTTCTCTGATGGAGAGGGTAGAAAAGCACTTGCAGGTGGCATGAACATCAGGGATGCCAGATTTGGCTTTTGTCAGTGCCACTGTCCTTTTCTAGCCATAACTTGCTTCAGCATTTCTCTGAGGGATGGAAAAGTATTAATGAAATTTCCTCTAAAGAATTTTGTTTGTTTGTTTGATTGAGTGATTTTTTTTTTTTTTTTGCTGAGAACATCACGGCAAGGCAAATTACAGGGAACCAATCATGGTTTGCGTCTGAAAATAGACGCAGGGCATTAATTAATGTTAAAAACTTCCCTTCAGGGGAGAAAGAAAACGTATTAGAGGTGGTATCTAGGCCTTTGGTTCTCCATGCTCCTCTGATGTGCAGCTGCAACCGGGTTAGTAGATAACAGATTTCTCTCATGGCAAGGATGATTTGCAGTTGTCAGACTGGATCAAATCCAGGGTCTGTCTAGAGCGTTTTGTCTCTCCAGAAGGTTTAAGTAAAGCTGGCTGCAGAGGTGGTGCCTAAAACTGTGCTGGATGTGCTATAGGAATTCTGTGGCCAGAGGGAATATTTTTCTGACTAGTTGGGGGTTGGTTCAAAAACAGATGCCTGAAGGCAGTTCTTCTGACTAAACCCTTGCTTAGGTTTTTTTTGGTTTGTTTTTGCTTTTTATCTTAAAACCCTGTCTGTTTTCCTTCTTTGTAAAAAATCCTATTACTGGTGGTTGCACCTGGCTGACTTTCTTCAGTGATGTCTTGTGACTAGGCGTTTCACCATGGAAAATGGTTCATTTTCTCGGAGAACTCTTCTTTCTATTACTGTGTTTTCCCCCACTTTGCTTGTATCAGATTTACTTTTATGCCTATTACAAGCAAAAGTGATCAGATTTACCCCAGCAGCCCACATACCCCATAACTAGCAAGAGACATTTGGTTTGATAGAGAAGATTTCTTCTTCAAACTGCCTGTGGAGGAAGAGAAAACTCGGCATCTTTTACAGCCAAATCGGATCACTCTTTCAAGTTAAACAAACAACATCTTTTGCTCCTTTAAAAGAGTCCTGCTTTCTGCTAATCACATCTGTTTCCCTCCAGCTGCGTTTTAAGTCCCACGGTTTTATTTTCAATGGAGTTACTCCACCATCTGCCACATTCATACTGTGCATTTTCTGGCCTGGTGAATGTTGTGAGACTCTCTGGGCAACTTTTCTGCTTTGAATAACCTTAGGCAATGGGTTAATGGGTTTATAGGTACCTGCGGCTTCCTAGGAGCTTGAATACTCCAGGCTTCCAAGCAAAGAGTTGGGTTTCTAAAACCATTATCAGATCATTAACTCATTTGGGACATATCCTTTGAAAAATATACAGCTATTTGCTTGGGGCTGCTTCTGAAGCTCACGTAGATGCACTACCAGGTGTATAGGAAGACTGTAGAATCTAAACTAATGAAACAATTTGATGTTATTTGATCCAGAACACCCAGGAATCAATAAATTCCAGTTCATGGAGTCACACGGGGATGATTTTACATGTCATAACTCACAAGGAAAAGAAACTTGTGTAATCATTTCTTTTCTCTATGTGCTCGTGCAGCAGTCTGTCCACTTAGATAACTTTTGTCTCTCTTAGAGAGTTTCAAGCACAAATGACAGAATGACACAAGTCTCAAAGATATCACGTCTCCTCTGTGTTTTATTAAAGTAGGGGCAGGATACAGAGGTTATTAAGCTGTCAAAGTGAGAAAAAACTTTCGATGACTGTCCCTCCATAAGTCTCATAGCATTCTATAGGACCAGTAGGCCTAATGCTTCTGTTGTTTCATACTCACGCTCAGCAAAATTCCCTTTTCTTTTTCTAAAATTCCTTTTTTTTAAAAAAACTTAACTGCTTCCAAGGAGACAAAACTGTATGGCTGTAAGTCTCAGAATTGAGATGGCATCGGGTGAGATATCATCCTCTCATTTGTTTTAAAACTCAAAATATTTAGCAAAGTTGATGATTCTGGGGGGAGAAGAAGAAAACCTGATTCCTGGATGTTGAATTCTGGAGGTCAGTGATACTGAATTTCTCTAATTTCTTGCGGAAATACAATGCTGTTTTACCGCAACTGATTGTGCAGACAAACTAAATTTGGGAAGAAATGAGAAGAACAGAGTTTATAAACATGTAGTTGTCTCCCATGTGCAGATACTTCTGATTTCTGAAAGCAGGAAAAAATCCTGTGATACTCCCAGAGCTGTCGAGTATTTTAGGGACACTTCAAATTCAGCTGTCAAACAGGCCTGCAGAA
Source organism: Crypturellus undulatus (assembly GCA_013389825.1). Taxonomy (NCBI): domain Eukaryota; kingdom Metazoa; phylum Chordata; class Aves; order Tinamiformes; family Tinamidae; genus Crypturellus; species Crypturellus undulatus. The sequence continues at coordinate 136,860 of VWPW01008661.1, forward strand.
GGACCAGATATTACTGTTTCACTGCAAACCATAAAGGCTCTTGCTGGATTTGTGCAATGACTCTGTCTCCTTTGGCGAGCTGACTGTGGAAAAAGGCAAATATGGCTGTTTTCTGCTGTACAACAGCTGTTAGAATAACCACCACATCACAGCTCGGACAGGGAATATATGAACAACACGTTTCCCCTTGGGGGATCCGCTTAGGATGGAGAAGGGAGCACGAACACCACTCACTAAGCTGTGCGATGCACAGGAGAAAGTGGGCAGTGTTAATTAGCAATGGAAACGTGTGCGTGTTTGCAGATGCATGAGAAGGATAATTATGCCTTGCCTATGGGGAGGATGAGAACAGCGAACCCAGTGCTTTGTTTGTTTTGTTTGTTTTCCAAGTATATACGATTCACTGAATTCCCTGCCTGGTCCTAGCAAAAGGTGCTGGTACTATTGCTCTCCTACATGTCAAAAAATCAACACGCATCCAGCAATGCCTGGCATAACTCCACGGTGTTGCTCGAGACTTTTTTTATACATTTTTTTCTTCCCCGGGAACACAGTTACAGATTCATTACATTCTGATCACTTCTCCAGTGAAGCAAACAAACATCTTGTTAGAAGAGGGGATTCACATAAGCAGACGAGTTAGATGAAGTCCAAGTGAGACTGACTAACTTCTTAGTTCGTTTATTTGACTTCAGAGCTCCCACTTGAGAGATGTCCATGCCAAAAGTTCATTCCTCATTATGGCAGATGCTGGTCTATTTGATCTTTTAAATCCTTAGGATTTTGGTCTGTGAACTTGTCTTTTCAGCGAAGTAAAATATTTGGATAGAACACTACAGAGATTACGTTTTGGCTCTTCTTCCACATCTGCCCTTTTAAGTTTAGGGAAAAAATATGAGGAAAACTTCCGTGAAGATTGGGAACCGTTCAGATGGTGCAGGGATGAGTATGACAAAAAAAAAAAAAAAAAAAAAAAGCTGCATAAAGAGATGCACAAAATACATTTAACAGCTGAGCCAATGAATCACCATTGTTAGAATATGTTTGATTTTCTGTGTGCACAGCAATTATAGGAGATAGCTTGCAGGTGAATACAGAGGGATAGATTCAGGTCTCCACGCAACAATGACAGCTTATATAATGAAGATCTAATGAGAACAAAATTGAGATTCAGCGTTACAGATGGCAATCCTTTCTGTCGCTATCTGGGACATTATTTTCTTCAATGATCTGCAGTATCATTTTTCTGTGGTGCTTTAGAACAGAACCAGCTGGCTGTAGGACTAGATATATAAAATGACTGGGGAGTCTGTTAGGGGATTATGTCATCCAATTTTAGCTGCCTAAAAGCTAAAAACCGTGTCTAAGTCAGCTGTCTAGTGTCCTTGTAGATTTGGTGGAAAGAAAAACGCCTCAAGACAAAAATTTCACCCCACTTCTAGCAGCCATGTCCAAGCATTAACTCCTTAAAATCCTATGTCATTTCTGCTTAACTTGTGGAAGTCTAAATTCTCAAGACATCTCAATTTCTGCCAGTATGTGCCTTTTGTGTCCCATTTCTGCCAGTGGACACATGGACAACTTCTATTCAGAGGCTAATCGAGTTCATTTAGATTAAGAAAGTAGAGGTTCCTCCAGCTATCCTATATCTGTGTGCATTTATTCATGCTTTTCTAAGTAACGCTTTCACAATAACAAAGTATTAATAATATCTTTATGACTTAGGACAATGGTTAAGTACTTACATAGGATGTAGAAAACATGAAAATCCTTTTTTTTTGTTTTTTTCCGCTCTCTAAAACCATGACATTTCATGAAGATGCTCTTCAGGATGAAATCATGAAGATGCTCTTCAGGATGTTACAAGCCAGAAAAACACTGGAAACTACGTGTAGGGTGTTTTGAAGCTAGTTTATATACTACAAAGGTCTTCAGACCTGAAGGTGGCAGAGGCTCAAAGAGTTAAAACATTGCAATATTGAAATTAAGTCTCCTATCTTCAGTCTAATCTTGTGGTCCTTGAGGTATGTGAGAACTTCACACAGACAGACGAGCTGAAAATACTCAGACTTGGTAGGGATATATCTTTTTGCTATTATTATATTTTTAGAGATTACACTTTGAACAGTTACAGATGAAGAAAAATACCAACTGATTGTGGCTGTGTGTTCAGTACAAAGCTAACCTCTTCTCTTAACAGGTACTTCCTCTTCACTTTTCTTATTTCCAGGAAGGTCTCCTACAGCCTAGTGTTGAAAATGAAGCTGTTTTCACACTTATGAGCAGCAGGTGCCATCTAAACCCCATGGAGATGCTGAACTCAGCAGCTGTTTTTTCATAACTAGCTTCACCTTCTCTTGGCTCCTGCCTTCTCTTGGATTTTCCTCCAGTGTGATGGTCTCTGACAGGCTGCTCATAAGCTCAGAGACATGCTATGGAGGGCAGGGTTTTGCAGTTCCCCATCTATCTCAGTTATCAGCTTGACTTCTTTAAGACATTTTTTTCACTCCCCACAGTAAGCCATAGGCAAAGCCAACCAGAGCGTAGCTGTATCTGCAGCCCTTCCCACCTTATTCCTGGTCTATTTACGTTCTCAACATGGCACTTTCAGGCCCTACAGGGGATCTGCCTCCCCCTTCAACCCTTCAGAGCTGTGACAACATTTTTTTTTTACAACTCGAGCCATAACAGCAGATGGTTCTTTACTTCTATCATCATCCTTGTAGTGTGGTCCCTTTCCCAAGTTCAGGAACAGCCGTTTTCTGGCATCCCATCATCTGACATTTGTTAGAATACAGTGGTGGGCCTGGAAAACTCTTATTTCATATCCAAGCAACATTGCAGAGCTCTGTGCAAACCTATACAGAGGGCTTATGCTAAATTCCACAGAATAAACCCAAAAGATGCAGTCCAACCTTGCAGTCACACGTGTCTGGGCAACCTACTCCTGCTATATTTTCTGTAACCATCAGAATTTTATTAGATAACCTCAGAGCATCTTGCAAGGCAGAGTAAATACTAGTATGGAGAAAGGAAGGATGTTCTTGTTATTACAGCCTTGGAGAGGGATTCCAGGTGTTTGCAATCAGTTTTCCATCTTCTCATTTTGAGTTATTCTTAGTTGCCTTCTCTAGATGGGGATATCAATATATATGTGCCTATGTTTTTTGTTTGTTATTTTTTTTTCTATCTGTCTTTATTTTCTGCCCTGTTCATGTTGCAAACTTTTCAAGGCAGGAACCGTCCTTTGTGATGAGCTGGCATTGCATAGACACAGAGGGAGCTCTGCTTATTGCCATATGACTAATGGCCCACAAGCACAATGACAGCAAAATTTAACATGATGAAGGTTGTACAGCTCAGGGGAATAACCCCAAGGGTCTCAGCCACTGTGATCTTTCCTTCTTGGGAAGGGATTTTCACTTTTTCTGCTCCTATACAGCACTTTATTTCTTGGTCTCCAAACCATTACATAAAAAGGGATGGCATCACCTGTATCTCCCATTCCATTCTGTGGTTCCCTAATAATCATGTAAATTGTGTCAGGTTTGGCTTAGCTTTCTGCCTTGATGTTCTGTTCTTTTCTGGGGCGACAAACTACTACAATCTGTGATCCAGTAGCCTCCATATGGAGAAGTATCATTTATTTAGAACAAAAATTCTTCAGAAAAAGCAGGGAAACCTACTTTCCCCTGGCAGAATTACCAATCCCAGGTGGCTGGAAGGCCCACAGCCACCAGATTACCTCCACAGAGTTATTTTGTCCTGTGTTTACATCCTCCCCCTTTTACTTCTTTGCCTCGGAAATGGCTTTTCAGCAATTTATAGGACATGTATTTGCGCATGCATCTTGAGAATGTACCTTGAGACCTTTATCACCATGCTGCTTCTTTGTTGCTGCTCTCTATGGGGAGAGAAGGGTTTGCTTTTCTGTGCGCTGTTTGAGGAAGCTGGAAATTATTGTGATATAGTTATCCTAAAATAATTAGATTTACTCCTGATTTCCCCTAAGGTGGCAGAGACCAGAACTGGTATCGAAGCATCTCCAGCAACCAGGACATGACCCTGTGTGAGGTTTGTGGGTGAAAATGGGTGCTTAGCCCATAAGCCCAGGAGAAAATGCAGGGTGGGAATGGGGATTCAATGGGGAGCTCCCTGCAGAGCACTTCCAATGCTGGGAGACTGTCTGAGGGAGGAGAGGACTGTCATACACTTATTATTCTGTTATTTATAGAACAAACCACACTTTCTTGCCATAACAACTGGTTCAGTGCCTGGTGTTTGTAATGCACCCTCAATTTCTATGAATCATCATTAGAAAAATCATTTCTGTGACCAATGGACTCCAGCAAGTGACTCATTAAGAGAACCACTGGAAAATAATTAGTGTGCGCACTTCTTTATATGCCTGCATTTCCACTGAGGTCTCATTCTTGCTGCGGTTTGGTTTAGCTCCAAGGGAATTCTGCTCTCAGCGTAAAACACTTGTTTCAATCAAGGTAATTACCTGAGCAGCACAGCTTTGTGTACAGTGTTTCCATTAAACCATCCTATTTATCATGAGAGTAAACAGAACGGTTATAGTCAGCTTTAGGGCAGCTCTTGGCAGTGGTCCAGCCCAGCAGCTTTTTTTTTGGGGACACGTCTGTGAACATCTCCTGGAATTGCACCTCTCTCAAAGCATCATTACACAAAGCACTTTGGATGCAGGGATTGCTGCCTCGGGGGCTTAGCAGGTTTTCTGAGGTCACCGCCATCTGCGAGTCATTTCCTTTAGAAAGGAGTCCTTGCTCATTCCTCCTGGAATACACACAGGCATTTCTTCATGGAATAGCTGAGGTTAACTGGGAATGGACCAGAGTGGGCTGTGTTTGTGCGCACAGATGCCCCTTTGGCAAGTGCTCTCTTTTCAGCTCTGTTTCAGATGTGTTCTTTATCTCCAGGTACAGTTAACTTCTACCTGATTCTGGTGCTTTTCTGCATTTTTAAAAGAAAGGATCAGTGTTTTATAGCAGTGACTTACTGTGAAGAAATGGGAAACTGTTTATATTTTCCGTGGAGTGATGAATCAAAGCCAGGAGCAGGATTAAACTGCTTAAAAACAGATGCTTAGTGTTATTTGGGATATTGCAAGGTATTCTGCCCAACCTCTGGAACTGGCTATAGCCTATATTGTCTGTATACAACCTATACAACTTTCCTGTTCTTCTGCTAGCCCCACATGGATGTTTTGTCCACTTGTGCATGGGCAACTGAGCTGGTCTCAGATCACTGATGTTAAAGGGAGTTAAAAAAAGTACAAGAGATTGTTGCTTACACATGTCATTTAGTGTCATTTGAGATGAGACATCCTTCCCGCCCTCTGAGAGGTCTGGGATGTCCTGCAGGTCCTTTGCCATGACTCCAGGCAGGAGACAGATTGTTTTGGATGGTCTAATGCATCTGCCATGACCTCGTATGTCTGTGTTTAGCCAACAGAGTCAAAATCATGCAGGTATCTACATCTAAATATTTAGCTAGGTGTATCCTTCCCTTCCATGGAGTTTACTCCTGGCTCTAATATTAGGTTGCTTGACTGATTGGATAAGTATTCAATTTGCCATTTCAGGGAAGTGTGTGTAATGCACAGCTGTTAACGTCTTCAAAGATGGTTTTTCTGTGACTGTTAGAAGCGGTTCCTGCTGTGCTGTGTTTTGAGCAGCTTTGCTTTTCAGTATTGTCAGGGAGCAAACTAAGATGCTGTGATCCACACACAGAATTCCTTTCATTTAATATAAAAGAATCTGCCTGTTAGCTGCACTTAATTTATGCACGCTGCACAATACCTAGTTGCATTCATCTCTGACATGAATACCCAGGAAATACCATGTCTAATTACATTAGCTTTTCTATTGTAGTAATGGGGAACTTAAAAAGATCATTTATAATCAACTAGACATTAGACTAATGAGCTAGATACAGTCTTTTAAAACACTGATGGGACACCTATGCTTGAAGGAATTTATAGATGGAGAAATGTCCAACTATGTTACTTAAAGAGATCTATACTATAAGTTGACCGCATATGTCCTTAATGGAGCCAACCATATCAATGAAATAAGCTAAGCTAAGATGTGCTTAACAGAGCCATAATGAAAAACAATAAACAAAAAAACAATCCTCGTCCATGCAATTTAATTTTCACAGATTGAGGTGACGTTTTTCTGGACAATTATTTCTCTTTATCTCTTTATAACAATAAGAAAAGGAGACTAACAAACAGGAGCATTTGAATCAACTATGCTTTTTTTCTCCTTTTAATGTAGTTTTAAGTCCTGAGAAATTTCAGTAAGTTGTATTTCCAGACAAAAATGGAAATGTTCTGGTTTTTATCCTTTTCCATTTATTGCTGCTTTTGTAAATTACCCTGATGCTAAACTTTTCACATGAATTTATGATTATGTTTGGCTATCTTAAAACTGCATTTATTGACAGATAATGTTTTGAGCAGAAGCATTCCCTCATTCTGATTATGGTACTAAAACTCAAGGAGAAGAGTCACCTCACAAATGGACAATAAATAGAGGTATCTGGCACTCCTAGAAATCAAAGTTTGTGTTCTATGAAATATAGACGTATTACAGTGATGCAGGCAATAACCTGAGATATAATAATGGGTGTGATATAAGAACTAGACTAGAACAGGTGGAAAAAAACAACTAAAAACATAAACTATCAAAAGCTGATGTCCTTCCCAATAGTATCCTGAAGGAGAGAGTGGATTTTATGCCTCAGAGTAAGTATAAACTGAATAATTCTGTGCAGCAGAGGTAAAAAACATAGTTCCCCATAAGGGAAATTACCCCTCAGGAGATCATATCTAGCATAACAGTTAGGGACCCAAGGTAGCTCGTTGTTTCTAAGCCATGCCGTACCACAGAGAATACAAAAACATATTCGTGGAAGCAATTTTCTCTGAAAAAGGTAATAAAAGTTAGTATTTACTGCAGCTACAAACTATTGTACTGTTAACTAGTAGCCGGAAATTGAAAATACACTCAGGCTGTGTCTTTGGTTTTCAGATGGCCAGCAGATATTATAAAGATGCCAAGTGAATCTCTGTGAAATATACACAAACAATTAATGGCCAGATATTATTTGTTTCTCTTAGTTCACAACTAAATTAGGCCAGTAAGCTCAGAATGAAAAAAATGAACTTCACTAGGGCATTAATTTATCCATGAGTCAGAAACTGTGACTGAGAATCAATCATTTTATTTGGTTAACCCAACATTAGTTCCAAGACAAGCATACTGAGCCACAAATATTCTTCCTGCATGCTCAGTTATCAGAATTTGAGCTCAGTGAAATTCATTCTGGGGTCAAATAGTCTGCTCACTTTACTGGCATTCAGGCTGCGTGCTATGATAATTAAATTTTAAAAAAAAAGGAAAGAAAAAAGGAAAAAAAAATTAGAGCTTAAATTCATCTTTTTACTCTGTTTTCTCTACTTGTCGTTGCTGCTGCATCTGCTATTTGAAGCAGCTCAAGTGAAAATACAATCTTTGTCAAGCAAGAAAGCAGCAAGATTTTTTTTTCATACTATTTACGTTCTGATTTATGTTGGTGCCATAGTGTTGCACTCAGCTGTATATACAATTTCACTGTTAATGTTGCTTCTACAATTTACAGTGCTGGCATCTGAAAATGTGAAATGTTAGACTCTTGCTCATCCATCCTGTGGTAGCTTCTTCCCATGGTGAAGCTTTGTCTTTTTTTTGCTGTTGTTTTTGTGAGAAGATTTTGGGAGGTTTTCATCAAAATCCATCAATGAAATACTATGATACCAACAAATTAATGGTTCTGAGTGGCAAATAACAGCCATGAGAAAGAAAGCACTGCTTTTGGAAAATCAGAGCTATTTATTATAGCATTGTCCTTATTTGTCCTTATTTATATATACTTTTTCTATTTGAAGGATTCAACCTTCTTAGAGGTTTAGACATGAACATCAAAACCATGTACATTTATACTGGAATTTGTATCACTCAATTTAGGCTCAATTAACTTAGATGTTAGCCTGTGGTCATTATTTGGGATCTCACTATGCCCAGTGCAAAGTGATGTCTGAAGCTGGTCCAACTCACCTGTGTTAGGTACCATACAGAAGAATTAGTTCTGCAGATTAAAAATCTATAACTTAGGTTTCCACATGTGGGTGATAACAATTACATCGGATGTCTAAATTCTCATGATAAACAATGGGTGTCATGCTAATACAGTTAATGGAGAAGAAAGATCTATTCTTTGGGCCAAGAAAGGACCCAAAGCTCACTAAACATGGGTGTCTGTTGACATGAGGGTCAATCCTTCAGAGCCTCGTTGGCTGGCCAGTAGGACACAATGTGAGGGGACCAAAGGAGACCCCATGGAATGCTCTAAACCATCTAGAACAATGGTAGCATCCTATGGATGGGAAAATGTTTTGGGCCACAGATATCTCAGCTGAAATCGATATTTAGTTAACCCCATGCACATGAAGACACCATTTTTATGTCTTGACCTAGAGTCAGTTCTCATCCAGTGAGAATTTCTTTCTCACAGTGTTTCACTCCTTTCATCAACTAGGACGTTAGCTTAGATTAGATGCCTAATTCTTAGATGGCTGAAATTAGGTGACATAAAGCCCTCCTTCCGCTTAGGACTTAAGATAAAAACTTTGCTTCACTGGCTGGAGGTGCTGTAGAGCTACTGTTTTTTGTGAGCAAAGCACTCACAGAGGAATTGTGATTCCTCTGTGCACCTTAACAGTAGCAAAACATGATTATACTTTTATAACTTTTTGTATGCTTGATGTAAAGCCAGAAGTGATATTACACGATTTTCAGGCTTAGGGAAAAAAAAGCAGCAGTTCGGAATATCTTGAAAGAAGGCGGTTTCATCAAATTGTGTAAGTAATGAGTAAATGATGTGAAGCTCATTTGTACAACACACAATGGTAGAAAACTTTGAGTCATTCTGCCTGAAATTCCCAGCTTAACCCTGACTTAGTGCTAAGGACCTTATCTGAATTCATGCAGAATCTCAAACATTTTCTGGATCAGCTGATTGCTCTGTCATGTGCATGGCTTTAATTCAGTCCTGAATTCAAAATCTGCTGAAATCAATAAGAATCTTTCCATCCAATATACAGGATTATGGATGGGGTAAGTGCAGAGTGCTCTGCTTCACTGCACATGCTGTTTCCATGTTTTTTGGTTTTTTCTTTTCACAAAATAAGCGTTCAACAATTTTGTTAGGAGAGGATAAGGACTGTGGCGGAGTCCCTCAAAGTTTTAATTTCAGGTCACAGTAACCACTTGCATCTCCTAAAAGAAAGCCTTAGACTCCACTTGACTTTAAAAGCAATGGAGATGCTTGTGATTGGCCTGTAGAGGCTGGCATAAAATTTCTTATGGTGCCTACCCTGGCTTGCTACCCAATTGCAGCCCACTGTAAATGTACTTGTTTGTTCTTTTTATTGCAACCATCTCCTCCAAACACGTAAACGGCTGTTATCAAACACCCCATTGTATTCTTCCTGGCCAGATGGCTAAAAGGGCATTACCGTTCTCTCACCATAAACTGTATGCTTTGCTGCAGGCATTAACAAGGCAATATATTTTTTAGGACCCATTAAATACTTGAGATTTAGGTAGTAGCAGGTATTGCAGCAGCGGGCTGAGAGATGCTTTTAAAGTCCTTCACTTTGTCCTTAAAAACTCTGCTGAAAGGAGGTTGCCTCAGGAGACAAATTATAATAAAAATAACCTTCTAAATCCAACGTTTGGTGATGCTCTTGAGATCTTGCTTCTGCAAGGGAAGGAATCTTGCAAAATGCAAAATGTTACAAAATGCCTTTTAACTTTCCTGGCAAGATGAAGACGAAGATTTCTATGGGCACCATAATTTCTTATTTTTTTTCACTGTTAGCCTGCTTTCTTCACGGGTGAATCTGTTCTTAGCACCTCAGCAAAACTAAGCACCCTGGGCCCAGAAAGACCAATCAATAAAGCAAAGGCAAGCAGCCCATGACCGAGACAGCTATATCTCTTATGAGGGGCAAGGCTGCCAAATCTTTAGTGATCATTTACTCCATCACATGCTGTATGCCGGGCAATAACAGAAGAGGACTCTGTGCTTGTTAAACTAAACTGCTCTGTAGTTAGAGAGCCATTTGCACCTGCACCATCTCCTTCAAGCCACTTGAGCTCCTATTGCCATCTCCAAAGCTTTTCCTTGTACCCTCCTCCATCATTTGCATCCCTCCTCCCAAGTTCCAACCTTTTTCCTCCAGCTGTACTTCACTTCTGTGAACTGTAAGGCCACCCTATAATAATAAAAATCATCACCGTCATGAATTACTGGTGCTGTGAGCACCTCATTACCTCCCTTATCTCCATTTTCCTTCATAAACTAGTAGTTCTCCCATGCTTTCAAGTGTGGGCCTGCTATTTTTCAATTGTAGGAGNGAACTAGTAGTTCTCCCAGGCTTTCAAGTGTGGAAGTGATATCATGGGCCTGCTATTTTTCAATTGTAGGAGAATTAAAGGCACCCTATGGGTTTAGTCATTATGTGTCTTGATAGAGCTGGACTTTCTGCTGTATGTGACTTTTTGGGTATTCCTCAGCCTCTCTGCACCCTGCCAATCCATGTTGGTATCCATGTTGGATACCAGCACTGCCAGAGTGCCACCAGCTGCAGTGCTGACGAGAGGGGAAAGTATTCAAAATAGTCAAGACGTTCAGATGCAGCGATCAAGAAGACAAGGAGAAGCTGTTTCTCCATATTTGCAGTGCCTGGCACTTTATGCTGCCATGCTGTCAAGGCTACACTCGTCTGTCCTGCGATGATGGCTTTCCTGCCTAGCAAATTCAGCTTTCAACAGCTCTCTGTGCAATTTCCTCACTCATATGAAGGTGATAGCAGTGAGCAACCAAGGGGCCAAGCAGCCATCAACCGGTTCTTGTTTGCGTGGTCTTTTTTTGGGAATCCTTGAGGCACTTCTCTTGACATTCTTCACATATTCTTCAGATTAATTTTATTCTGGTTTCCCATCTTTGTGGACGGTGTCGCCTGTGTCTTGCACTCCCGCCCTAGCCCATGGTCACCCATCAGTGCTGCAGGTTGTGGCACTGGATACAGGTCCTCTTGGTGTGGTTCATGGGACAGGACTTCGCATTTGTGGTGAGGAGGGAGTTGTGTAGGGGCCCTTGGTGACCTCCTTGGACGGGTTCGTGTCCCATCTTTCTAATTACTTCATCCATGAGAAGCCAAAGGTGCCTCATCCATCCCTCCCCCAGGTTTATTTTCTGAGCACGACATCTCTGTCATTTTGGAAAAGTCATGTATGTTTATACACATACAAAAATGTATGTTAAATATATATAAAACCTTAAGTATTAATGTGTAAAACATTCTTTAATAAGAGGTAATGAATAATTGCATTTTGAGTATGAATAGAAAGCCATCCTTGCACTACTCCTGATCTATCACTCATCTTCATACGCTATTTTTTGGCATGATAAATCTATATTGTTAGTTAAGGTTTTATAGGCATATTGTGTCTGCCCAGGTGAATCACATACCTTGTGAACATCAATTTTGACTAAAAATGTTTGCAAGGGAAATTTAAAAGCTTCATGGCATCAGAAATGTTATCACATAATACATGTTGACCAAATACATGGTAAAATGAGTAAATTTACAAATGGCAAGTCCATTACTAGCTGCTGAGAGGTCTGCCAGAAGCTGTTAGTTCACATATTTGAATCAAATAATTTCAAGTTGTGAAGAAATGTGACAAAATCAAAAGCTATTAAATGCATAATTTGCAGACGTGTACAAGAAACTAAATCCTGCTTATAAATTGTACTCAAGAAATAGTTTGCATAGCCCTATACCATGATCATAACAATGAGGACAGGAAAATTCGGAGGCAAATTTAATCAGTTTCTCTAAGCTATAGTCATTCTATTTCAAGATTATGCAAATCCAAAATTATTTTTCCTTTCAAAAACAAATTATTGCTTGAGTTTTGATAGCTTCTATTGTCTTTGGTTTTCAATGTGTCATTGATGTCACCTTATTTCATTTATATGAATGTTTTCTGCTCATTAAGGCAACTCAATCAAAATTCAGATTTTGGTCCTGTACTTTCTTTGAGCCTGACAACAGTAAGCAGTTCAAGTCAGGGCATCGGGGCAACAGAGGAAAGTCATAGTTATTGTCTGTCATACTAAGAGTTCATTTTTGTCCAGAAGATCTGTTTTCACACTGCCAAATGATTTCTCTGTTCCATTATCTATTTCATCTACTTTGTGTTACAATAGCTGCATTGCTTTGGACTGATGATGCTTTAATATCATTTTCTTTCAAACTGTCACTAACTTCCAGACCTATGTGTCTTTTCTGTCTAAATCTGAATGAGTCACCATATTCATGCTCATATAAGTTTCTTTATCTGCCCTTAGAAATGCTGAAGTCTAAAGAGCTGGAATTGGTTGAAGGTAAGTTGCAAGTGTCTCAGAAGTCAGGGAAATGAGCTAGAGTGGGCACAAACCTCAGGACTTGCTTCTGGAGTTCTGGAATTAGCTAAGCTTTTGCTTACTTTGCAGTGCTGCACTGCCTGATGTAGTTAAGCTCTTTTCCTAACCTCTGGTCTCTCTCATATCTATGAGGAATGAGATTTATTTTAGGCCTTGAAGAACTCACTTCACTGCTAGCCATACTGCAGCTATATTTCAACTGTCAGCTTTCACATTGTGCTTAGCCAGAAGAGAGAGGAAGGCTGGAGAACAGTCCCTGGCTCTGTTTTATTTAATAGAGTAAACATATGACCTTTGCTACCCCCGCTATTATCTATTGAGTGACTTGGTGGTGTATCTAAGTGGTCGCGCATAGAGCTACGGCATTTACTCATTCAGCTCAAGCAGTAACTGCTCATACACTCAGCAGAAAAGGGATTCCTGTGTCAAACTTGGCTCAATGGAGCCACAAACCTCTACTGGTTATATTGAGAAAAGACATCAATTATTTTTCAAGCTTTACTTATAACTCTGGGTCAATAGTAACAGTGTGAAGCTAGGAGAAATCAGAGGGCAATTCCAAGTGGGAACACCGATGTTCTTTCATTTTGTGCTGTCTCTAGCATCTCAATTTGATTTTGCAAAGGGGATGTAGTAAGCTCTAGAGCTTTTAAATACAAAAACAGGAATTCAACAATGTGTGTTCAGTGTGTGTTGCAAACTGCCAAGAGCATATGTCATTCTCAAGACCAGTTATTCCCATTTAAATTACAGTAAAATAAAAATAGTGATTTTTTCCAATTAAATAATTTGGTATTGCCTTTTCTGTGCTATGGGTGGCAACACAGTGCAGATGACACACATTAGTTGAAAATGTGTGGATATTTCATTTTAAACAGTCTTCCTCCTAGTGGGCTACTGCAGTTGGGATTTACAACGTTGTTAATTCCCAGATGTTTTGGAAATGAGTGAAACTCTTCTCCCATGGCATTTGGAGACACCAAACATTAGGCATTTAATTTTTGATGTATTGCAATGCATACTAGGGATGTGACCAATCTTCCCCAAGTTCAGTTGTATGGAGTCTTGTATGCTGCTATGGGCAATGGAAATCTTGGCAGTAGAGTCAAAGCCATTCATATCTCACTTCATCTGTCTAAATATAGGCTTATTTTAAGCACCTTTGACTATGCTGAATAGAACTCCTTAAGTTATAAACGTTCTATGTAGAAGTGTCCTGTCACATCCCCTCTTTAGAAGATCTAGTTTGATATCTAATGCTGCAACTGGAGCTAGACTTCTTGTGGGATTCAGTCTGAAATTGAGGCAAGCTTAAATGTCTACAGGTGCCCTAAGGGTCTCAGCTACTATTGCAGTCATTGAAGGTGAGGTCTGGTTGGGTTGCCTCAATAGAAACGTCTAGCACATGCAGAGATGCTGTATGGTGAGTAACATAGCAAATACAAGAGGACATGTTATTTTTGTTATTATTCACAGAAGCTCCTCATTTCAAGGTCAAATTCATCCAACGTTCTAATCTTCAACAAGAATGGACATTAGGTTTCTTCTTCCCTCATGAATGTGCAAAGACATTGCCTGTCACTTTTATGAGGCCCAGTGTTCATATGTGGTGAAGGGAAACAACCAAAGAAAAGAACTTCCACATTCAGAAGAGACAAACATGTCAAAATTCCTTAAAGCATGAAAAATGTACCAAAATCATCAAGCACTTTCATTCAACAGTGGTGAATGATGGTGATTTATGATCGTGGAGACTTTTCTTAAGCTAGCCATTTTTGTAGAAGAAAGAAAGGTTACTGCAAATTAGGGTAAATATAGCTTATCTTGTTCTCTGTAGATTGCTTTTCCCTTTCAACTAGTCCATTTCTGATTAGAGCAGCTGTTTTAGGGGCTACTATTAATAACCATCATTATCATTACAACGAAAAGAAAAAAAGGTACATTTTCACACACAACATATTTAACAAGCACTGTGTTTGGGAAGCTTTTCACACCATCGCATTATTAAAAATATTGATTTATAGATGAGAAAATTTAGCCCTATCAGGAAATAAAAATAGATGTTCCCTTAAGTAGAGCCACCAAACTGCATCAAAAAAGCAGAATGGAAAAAACTCACCAAGAGATTGGTCAGTTATTTATAAGTCACACCAGTGATGCTGGAAACTATAATTTAGGAAGAAAAGTGAATCCTTTTTTTCTCCAAAAATTTATATCTCTTTGCCATAGGTAACATCACATTTTTCCTGCTCAACCTAGAAGCTGTCTGGCTGCCCAGGACTTGCTCTCATGATGATCTTATGAAACATCTAACAGCTTTGAGGATCCTCAGAGTTGATGATGCAGAAGCTAAATTTGAGGGCTGTTCTTTCAGTCCACACCAGCTCATTTGTCTGTCTTTCATAATGAAATACGTAGTGAGAATTCCCTGAATATTCTGACTTCTTAGCAGTTTGCAGGTCAGAGACTTCCTAAGCAAGGGGCAACCTCATTTTGTAGGCTTCAATGAAAATTGAATGTGATTTTCTTTCATGTCTCCCTGCTGCCAAATAGAAAGGAAGTCTTGGTTAAAAGAAAGTTAGAAGAAAGGTGTCTTCAAGGAGACACTTAAGAGATTTCTGTTTGAGGGCTGCCAGAGATGACTGGAAACCTCTGGCTTAGAGCTGAGTTCACAAATCTTGCTTATTTTAATTGTACCTGAATAAACTGTCTTTGAGGTTGCTTGGAAATACTTATAGTAGAATAAAATTATCCTTTTATAACAGGTAGTACAAGATGCTTAAAATAAAAATTAGTTGAAATCTCCCAAGTGCTTTTTGATTTTTTTTCACTTGCTTTCCATAGAGAAGGGGATTTCACCCAGGAAAAATTAAGCTAGTGATGTTTCCTTGATGTTGATTAAAAACAAGGCAACTGTTAGCTGATCGCCAGAACAACCAAGCAGGTAAGAATTACTCGGTGATATCCCACTGGTTCAACAACACCTTAGTTTGCTAATATGCAGGGTGAAGCAAAAGAAATGCGCTTTGAGTTAAGCTGTTGAACGAGGAAGGACCAGAAAGGCAGGGAACTTAGTGTGATATAGACAAAAGTACTTAGGATAAAATTTGGTGGAGATGAATGGCAGACACACTGTCAGAATAATTGAAAATAAGGTTGGTAGCTTCTTTAGCTTATCCCCAACCCAAAACGTAATCAGCTCCATGGACACCGTCTTCTCAATTATATATCTGACATTTTCTTAATAATGTCTAGAGATAGAGACTCCACATCCTCCTCAGGCAACAGGTTCCAGTATTAGCTTGCTATGACATGTTTTACACAAGATGAAGCAAGTTGAAAAATACACCCTAGAAACCTGGGAATAACATGAGGAAAGAACCAAAAGTGATGGGAAGGGAAGAAACTAAAGAGCAGTGTCCCATGCATTGTTTTCAGGATGACAATTGTCTGGACAAGCTCTTTTCAGAAGACCCTTTGTGTGTATTTGGATCCACAAAAACAAACAAAGGAAAGAAATCAAAGGTGCTTTTTAGATTGTTAATTAAACCATCTCCAAAAACTAGCTTAGTTCTTGTTGGCCTAAGCAAGCTTTGTTAGTGTTGTTTAGCTCTCGCAAACATGCAAGCCTAATTAAAATATCACACTGAGTCAACCCAAAGATTATTTCAGGAGATTCGAAGTAAATTAAATCTGGTTGCCTACGGATGCATGTCTTCTGTTTGATTGGTTTTGGTAATTAGTACGGCTTAAACTGTGACCACAGCTTTTCTTGTGTTTAGTGCATATCTAAAAGGTCTTCTCCCATGTGGTTCTCTGATACATGTCAAGGCGTATGCTTAGGATATTTTTTCTTGTAGCTAGGGTGTCTATAAGATCTTTATCCTATATTCAGCCCGTTATCTGCATGGAATGTAATTATCTTTGAGTTTTCAACTCAGCTGTGGTTTTGGTTAATGAGCTCAAAAGTTATTGCTTGTGTACAGACAGGCCCATGCATAAGGTCACTAAGTCAACCTACACTTCATTTCTGTAGGAAAACAGCCTAAAAAAGGAATAGTTAATCAGAAAACAGTTAGATTAATTATTTACAGTGAGGAAAACAGGAAGGTCAGTTTGAAGAGAATGATTTAAAGGGAGGGTTTGAAAGAGGAAGCAAGCAGTACATGGCAGAGTCAAGGCAAGGTATTTAGTACTCTTCAGCTATTCAGGAAACATGAAAATATGCAGGAAATGGAGAGTGAAAAGGGAGGCAAGGGAACTAATGAAACTTGGTGATATTAAATGCCACTAATGAAACTTGGTGATATTAAAACACAGCTAGATGTGAAAGTTTGGATGGGCCTTCTATACCGGGACTAAAATATGTTCCATCTTCTGGTCCTCCCAGTAAAAACCTGAAGAGACAGAACCTCTGTGGTGATGTTTCCTCTTCAACATAATGTGGGTACTGTGTGCTGTACAGAGAGTAACTTGTCTCTATGTCACATTTTGACACTTCGTGCCTCTGCAGCAAGTGAACAGAAGGTGCAGGGAAAGATATACTTTATATCCTGGTTTCCACCTGAAGGGCAGAGCTTATCCATCAGCTGACTGGTAATTTTGGTGTGGAGGAGAAAAATATCCAAGACTCAGCAGATTTAGCTGTTCTGGTTTAAGGCTTTTAGTTTTCCCATGAAAGTCACAAAAGTGAATAATGTTCTCCTCCTTCTTTTCTTTTGAAATCTTTGGTAGAATAAATGGATGCATTAACAAAAAAAAATTATTTTTCACCTTTGGTTCCAAAATATAAGGTTTAGAAATATATGATGTAGCCACAGAATTTCCCCGTCTTTCAGTGCTATAGCCAGTTAAGAAATGTGTATGAAGGCATAAAGGGCCTTCCAAATGCATTTAAGCTTTTTATGTGAGAATCTAGGCCACTGAAGTATAAATAAACTTACAAGTTAGGTCCTTAACCAGTCCTCTGTGAAAGCAGAATCAAGGTTATCATTGCCTATGCCTAGACATGTGCTCAGATACATATTTGGCAGAAAGGAGTAGGGTAAAATCAGTGTTATTTCAAGACTGTGATTTTTAGGGCTGTCTGCAGATGGTATAAACACAGTGCAATCAGTCAGTCTGCATTTAAATAGTTAATTACAGATATTAATGTCTACTTAGCTGCATTAGAAAAATAAATGTAATGGCTTTTCCCACCAGGAGGGTGCTTCATATAATGGATCACTTCACTTATGTGACTAAATACCTTTCTGATATTGATCCACACAGGAAGGAAAGAAAACCTAAGAGAGCTCTTCAAGGTGCTATAAAACAGCAAGGGAGGCAACTCAGGGATGTGACAGCAGAGAATTAGTTCCTTCACAACTGATGCAAAAGGCTTTCTGAAATTGCCGTATCTTTTCAGGATAAGCTGACAGGCAAAGAAAAGGAGCTGTTTCTTCATCTTGTACCTGTCTGCAACTCCACATGTCCTTCTGGAACTGATAGTTGTTTTTTGACACACTGGGATGAAAAGATGATCCTGTTCTAATATTTTGATCTTTAAACTATGCACCAGGACATGCTTGCTGTATGCAGGCATTTATTCTCCAGTCTATATTCCCACAGAAGGAGGCCCCAGACTGGATACAGCTGCCTTTGCTCACCCATCCTGTCTACATCGCAGGTACGTCTCCTCTTGGGACTGTTTGTTGACTTATTCATGATTAGGATTCACCTAACCATCTGGAGTTCTGCAACACAGTGTATTTTTGAATGTGTTTCACCTCACTCTAAAACAGACAGGTACATACATAGCGTTAAACTCCTTGACCTTGTTAACTTGCTCTTAATTCTTTCCAAGGAAGCTGAGGGTTACTTGCTAGTAAACCTGTCTTGTACTCATCTGAAGATAGATAAAGTAAAACCTGCCTTAGGCTTCAAAATTGTTTATTTTTTCAACACATTATTTATTAGCCCTGGCAACTCAAAGCGGCTAACATTATAAAATTGAGTTGCAAAAGAACTTGAGTTGAAGGTAGTTAGGTCTAGTGGCTACAGATATTTTGGGTTGTTTCCTCAGGAGACATAGTTTCTAGTCCTTACCATGCCACTGCTTGAGAACAGGAGCTGGTACTGGTTGCTTCTCATCTCCATAGCTTGGTCTCCTTTCATTCTGTTTTCACTACTTGGACCCTTCAGGACAGAAGCTTTTTGTAGAAAAGGAGCCTCGGTCAGTATTTGACACTGTAATAACAAGCTCACTATATAGCTTCTTATAGCTTCCTATAGTGCCTTTGCTCTAAAGGTAAACATCTTCATGCCATTAAAGGTTATATCTTTAGAATAAATCCTTCCCTGAATGGTAGAAATAAGGAAACTGATTTCTGCCACTTGGTGAAAGAATAGGGGTGAAAGTTTCTGTTCAAGTCCTCAGACAGCTAAGACATCTAATATTAAGCTACAAGCTCTAAAACTCTGGAGACATCTATAACATCTCTTTCCTATATAGCTTTTTTGCTGTCCAAGCAGATGAGCTTAGATTGCAGGTGATCCTTATTTCCATTAAACTTTTGAGAACTTCATAGCTTTTAGACATCTCCCTTTATATCAAATCGAGTTAATAGTGGTCAAGTGGGGAAGGACAGACCCAGACATACACAGAACATGATGATGTAAGCTTTGCCACCTTAAGAAATCAGGCAAAAAGTGTCAGTATTTTTCAGAATTATCGCATTCTTGGCCTATGTCCATCCTAATTCTCTTCTCCTTTAAACCTTTATGTGTTTTATGACAGCATGCTTCTATGGTGGTGCACTGAAGAACTCCAAAGAAATACACTACCCACAGAAAAAGGAGCTGGCATATTTTGTAATCCTCTCAGGATCATAAATCCAGTTTATTGGATGTACAGAAGAAGGTACATGCGTCTCAGGTGAAGAATATATTATCTGTTATCATGACTGGCCTTAGATCAAGTAGACTTCAAATATAACAAATGCAGTGTATAGAAAGTTGCGCTTCCTTTTTAGATTGTTTTTTACTCCCATTAGGTGAGACTTTCAGGCATTGGAATAATTATTTACTGAGGTGGCTCTTGGGGACCAATTTGCAAATCAGTGGTGACAAATTCCTGTGTGCTTTCCAATCCCTAGTTCACAGGTGTGCTTAGCAGAATGCAATTTGAGTGTCATGAGTTTTCCAACCTATCAACATGATGAAATAGATGTGCTGGTTCTTTTAAGTCCAAGTTACCCAACCACAGTCCTCTGAAAAAAAAAAAAAATACCACAGAGAAAATCAAGAGGGACAAAGGCCCTCATGGGAAATAGATGACTATAGACAAAAATGTAGTTTTGTGTAAGACCAGCATATGAAATTTGGGGTGGGACTGAAGAGGGTGAGAACTCTTTTGTGTTTCTATTACCATGATAATAGTGTGTATTCCTTCCATATAATAAATAACTCAAGCAGCTGCCCAGCTTTTCCTGATAACACTGATTTCAGAGCTGGTTTTATGTTGTACTGTGTACATGAAATAGGGCTGAGCTGGCTAAAAACTGATGTGGAAAACTAATTCTAAATAAACAATTTTTGCGTAATTAGTAAGGGAGATTTGTTCTCCCCCCTGTCCTGACACCTCTATTTTTTTTTTTTTTTTTTTTGGTAAGATATCAGGCTGGGAAGCTTTAGTTTTTCAGAGAGATTTTCTTAATTACATTCATTACATTAAGAAAAGCTCTTAATGGAGGTGATGAAATTCCTACCAGTTTCATAAAAGTGTGGTAGAGAAGAGAGATATTAACAGTGTCTTTACTGGAAGACAGGCCACACACAGTTGCTGTTCCTTCTACCCAACAGCAGTTAGGAAAGTAATAAACACACTTCTGCTTTCCAGATTTACAGCACACATACAGCTATAGGCTGCCCACAGCAGTACTGTTTCCTCCTGGTGTGGGTATCATAGCAGGATGGGATTACGAAGAAGATAATAAAGAGAAGAAAGGGAACATGGGAAGGACAAACATCATTATTTCCATTTCTCACATTGTTCATATTGACCATATTGTTAGTCCACAGTGATCTCTGTTTACACTGGACATGGAGCAATCAGGGAAGAACAATTAATTTGGGTGATTGATATGATTTACTTATTGAGAAAGTGCCTTAACTCAAACCAGATGGCCCTCTTATCACCATCATTGTTATTTTTTAAAAGTACTTAGTTAGGTTTGGGATCAAATTATTCAAGGCAATATTTCAACACACAAAGCCGAGACAGACTCAGACTGCTCTCGTAATCAGCACCTCTGCTCAAAAGTTGCAAAGCTGGAGGATATTCCCCTTAACATCTAACATCCTTTTAAGACTGTTACCAGCATCCTTTTCAGATATACTGTCTGAGTGACCGTGGTTGCTCAGGAGGATCGAAGAAAATCATTGCTGTACTTTAAATCCTCTTCTAACATAACCTACCTATTACCTTGTAGAGACCCACCATCAGCAAGGATAGTTTTGGAGTAACTGAGAAATAGTTTTCCTTTATAAAGATTAGATGATTCTTGTTGTTTGCTTTATATTTCCCTTGATCATAAAATGTCTATGACAAGAGTTTATTAAAAAAATCAGAAGTTTGCCTTCACAGGCATCAAGTGTATTATTCATATTTTCAAGACTCTTAATTATCTTGCTGTGAAATTTAGTCTAAGTTTCTTTTGTTTCCATTCAAGCATTGGAACAATTCTGGTCCTTGGAAATATTATTTCCTTTTAAATTCCCAGCTGAATAATGTACTAAATCAACATATTTGCTCTAAGCATGAAAACAAAGACAGAAAGTGTCTTTTATGAGGCACCCCCAGCTGTGTAGTATGGCAGCCAAATGCCTTTGGATGTACTCTGTATGTCCCCTTCCATCAATCATAGCAAATAGAATGGGACTTTATGTCCTCAACTGATGGCAAGGACGTAACATTGGTCTGAATTTTACATCCAAATGACCTTGTACTCAAGACCTTTTAAACACAGGATTTCACCCATCTTTTCAGAAGGATGCAGAGATATCTTAGTTGCTAGACTATACAAGTAGCTAATATGGATGTATAGACAGAATTCAGTAGCATAAAGCATAGGATTCTATTATAATTTTTGTCCCTCTGGAGTACCCATCATAGCCTTCAACTTTATGTGGGAGAACAGTGCCATTCTGGAATGGCATGTGGAGACTAGAATGATTCCCTTAAAGCATGTAGAACACCACTGGACATATGTGTTTAAGCTACCAAATTCCACCCATAAGGAGTGGAACAAGTGACCCACAAGACATAATCTCTAGCTCTGGATTCAAATCTAAACCTGGCCAGTGTGCGGTGGCTGATTTGGCTGAGTTGTGCTGAAAGTTTTCAACAGTCATCGGTTGTTGGGTTGCATCTACCCTAGATTTATATCTGCAGTGTAAGTGTCTTCAGCTGAGCTCATAGTGTAGGTCCTAGTCAGGGCATCTGTGGATACAATTCACTGCAAAAATGTAGATGTAGATGAGGAACCCAGAGTGACTGCTTTGTGTAGGGATGTTATATCATAGACATCTGCAGACAGTCAGGTAAATCCAACTATAGGCACTTTAAAGTGTTCAAGTATAAATGGGACACAAGAGCATCTGCTTCACTATGATTATCTGATCAAGGACCTTTTCAGCATAGAAGAGATAATAAATAAAGAAGGAAGTGATAGCAGAACACGCAGAGACACAAAATCTGTAATGAGGGATAATGGAGGCCAAGACAAATATCAAAGGCCTCCAGGCACTTATTATGAATCCATTAGGAAACCACTGACAGTTTTGGAGAGGACCAATCTGGACTTTGTAACTAATAAAAAGGAGGAAACTATACAAACATGGGGATTTTGGATATGTGAGAAAGGCCTATGGCACTATCCAAAACTTTCTAAGATATGTTTGGGAAATAAGATCAGGGAGGAGGGGAATAGAGAGGAAGGGATGTAAAAAAGGCTGGTTTTGCATAAGCAGTTCATGTATCCATATACTTCTTTGTCAGAGTCCTGTGTCTGATCTATAGAGTCTATAGACTATAGTCTATCATATCTTCTTGCTAAATTCTTTAATTATCTTTCTTTATAATTTCACTCTGTACCCCATCTGTAAGTGTTGTAAATTTGAGGGTCCAGCAGCTGAATACACATGAGAGAGCGGTTTGGGATGAGCAAAGGAGTTAAACCCTGGGTGAAGAAGCCCTTGTGTCTGTGGTACCAGTGAGTGGAGTGGGTGTAGGTCCTAACCAGTGGGAACACAAGGCTATGGGAATGTGTGTTAGGAGTGCCAGGCACCAGAGGCACCTATTTTGGAATTTGGGACTAGCAGTTGGAGTTAGACCTTAAGTGACTGTGGTCCCCAAGCTAGAGTCAGACTTTTGGGGATGGTGGTTCCCAATCCAGAGTTAGATCTTGGGGAATGGTGATCTCTGGTGGCAGTAACTGGAGTGACAGAAGGCCTCAGCATCAGCTGCTGGTGTTGGACTCAAGACCAAAGCACTTGAGCGTCCTGTGGGCTCATTCTAGGATTTTGAGCACTTATACCTTCTTCACAGATGGTTTCCAAATGGAAGATCTAATGACAATAATGTTGGCAGGCCTGATCTCATGAAATAGGAGTGATAACAATGTATTGCAGTTTCTTTGATGATAGAAAAGACTGTCTTTAATTGATTTTAAAGAGCACTGATAGAAGCCTGTATTGTTTTTAGAACTACAGATTGTCTGGCTAAAGGATTTGTCTACAAAAATGTTTTAGAATGTTAGTGAAATCCTAAGGAGAAAAACATGGCATAAAAACTGAAGCAGAACAGAACAAAATGTGGCTTTTTATGAATCGCAGAAATCTCCCGTTACACTTGCAAGCAGAAACACATATTAAACTGCGTTGCAAAACTATCATTTGTAAAAAAAAGAGTACCTGATGAATTTGGCTTCTAGTTGTTCTAGATACACTATTGTTTACCAATTTCTCTTATTTGTTTAAAATAAACAAATGAAAATCTCTGAGCCTCCTGGTATTTTTATTCTGTATTGTGTCATGTGTGTCATGTTCATTTTTACTATCTAACACAGAAACACAAACACATGGATATTAGATTCTCAGATTAGAGGGGTATATATATTTTCTCTTGTGCTGCTCGAAGGATTTTTCTTGTTTTCCTTCCATCAAGGTTGTAGTTTTAGTTTAGTCTTTTTATGCTAGTGCTGGCACTTCTAATATGTGTCCTCGGGATTTATGTGGATCTAAATGAACAACTGCACTGAAGCATCTCGTAAGCTTCTATATTTTCATTTTAGATTTACTACTAGCAATTACATGCTATGCACATAACAGAGGATCTAAAATCAATTGTGCACTTTACATTTTACTGGGTACTTATTAATTTCAATATCTATCTCAATTTAATTGGCATTCTGTGCATAAATATATATATATATTTGTGGTAATGCAGTGATAATCCATTAGTGACATTTATGAATATTTTCAAAATTACTGTTAATGCTTTGACCTTGAAAAATAAGGAAATATGGAATGATTGATGAGGCACTTTATCTTCCCTTAGAGAACTGACCTGTCACCTGAATTTGTTATTTAGACTTTCTGCACTATGAGTTCCAGAGCAAAATGTTTCTGAAATGCACAAAAGATGTTACTCTATCAGATTTGCACTCCACATCTTATAAAACAACACTATTAAGGCAAGGGTGTAGCCTTCCCTGACAGCTAGCCCCCTCCTTTATTTTCCCTTGTCATGGCTGAGGAGTTTTAGTCATAAACATTGAGATTACACTGGGATGATGACTGCTTAGGGCACTAACAGTGGCTGGGAGACATCTGGTGAGCATCACGCTGCTGATGATATGCTTTTTGCCTGACTTGTAAGCTTCAAAGTTTGGACAGATCTTCCTCTAAAACTGTGCAACATTTAGTATAGTATAAGTAAAGCTTAATGTGGTAAAAATATCAGCTGTCAGTGGTAAATGGAAACATTTAAGGAAGGTTTCAAGGAAAAGAAGGTGATCAGGAGTAGTCAACAAGGATTCACCAAGGGGAATTCATGTCTGATTAATCTAATAGCTTTCTATGATGCGATGACTGGTTAGATGGAAATGGGAGAGCAGTGGGTCCTGTCTACCTTGATTTCAGCAAGGCTTTCGACACAGTCTCCTATAACATCCTCATAGGAAAACTCAGAAAATGTGGGTTGGATGAGTGGACAGTGAGGTGGATTGAGAACTGGCTGGATGGTAGAGCCAGAGGGTCATGATAAATAGGCCTGAGTCTGGTTGGAGACCTGTGGCCAGTGGTGTCCTGCAAAGGTCAGTACTGGGCCCAGTGCTGTTCAACTTGTTCATCAATGACTTGGACGAGGCCACAGAGTGCACCTTCAGCAAGTTTGCAGATGACACCAAACTGTATGGAGTAGTCATCACTCCAGAGGGCTGTGCTGCCATTTAAAGGGACCTGGACAGAATGGAGAGTTGGGCAGGGAGGAATCTCATGAGATTTAACAAGCACAAGTGCAGGGTCCTGCACCTGGGGAGGAATAACCCCAGGCACCAGTACAGATTAGGGAAAGCTGGAAAGCAGCTCTATGGAGAGGGATTTGGGAATCCTGGTTGACAACAGGTTAACCATGAGGCAGCAATGTACCCTTGGGGCCAAGAAAGCCAAGGGGATCCTGGCTGTATCAGGAGGAGCGTGGCCAGCAGGTCAAGGGAGGGGATCCTGATCCTGCCCCTCTACTCAGATCTGGTGAGGCCGCACCTGGAGCATCGGGTGCGGTTCCGGGCTCCCCAGGACAGGAGGGACGTGGAGCTTCTAGAGAGAGTCCAATGCAGAGTACCAAGATGATTAAGGGACTGGAGCATCTGTTGTATGAGGAAAGACTAAGTGAGCTGGGCCTGTTTAGCCTTGAGAAGAGAAGATTGAGAGGAGATCTGATCAATATGTACAAATATCTGAGAGGAGAATGTAAAGAAGATGGGACCAAACTCTTCTTGGTGGTGGCCAGTGACAGAACAAGTGGTAATGGGTGCAAATTGAAACACAGGAAGTATAACCCCCATATGGAGAAGAGGTTCTTTACTGTGAGGGTGCTAGCACAGGCCACCCAGAGAGGTTGTGGCATCTCCTTCTCTGGAGATCTTCAAAACCCCCTTGCACGCGACTGGATGCCCAATGCTCTGGGTGTCCCTGCTAGAGTAGGGGGGTTGGACTAGATGATCTCTAGAGGTCCCTTCCAACCTTAACCATTCTGTGATTCTGTGATTTTCCATTTCAGAGCTGAGCTCTGTACCTGGGTGCACTAATCTATCACTGAGAGTGGTAGATAAATGAGCCTGAGCAGTTGTGTGGAAGTTTGATAAAACTGATAATGAAAACATAAAAATGGGAACCTGTAAGTCCTAAGTAAACTCAAAGTATGACTTCCTGGACAGTCAACACTGTAAATCATGGGTATCTGTGGACTCCATGGAGTCCTGTGGAAACTGGTGATTTGTTGTTTTGGACACGTTTCCTGGAGTGCCTCAACTGAGGCCAAGGACAGGGTAGTACTGCTCTTCTTGGAGACTCCCTCAACTGCTCATCAGCATATCTGTGTTTCTGTAAGCACATATGTGACAATGTCCAGGCAAATACTGAACATCATAGATGCTCACAATCCCAAGGGCAGCTCCCTCTTCTCCTTTCCTGCCTCAGTAGATCCCTGTACCAGGTTCAGTAAAGTGAATGAAACTGTTTGTAGAATGGAAGATTTCTCCTGATATTCATTTAAATTGAGTGCTTAACTCACATTTCATGACTTTTATTTTCCTTCTCAGATCTAACTTTAAGTTGAAAAGCATATTAGCTTCGTAAGCACCTTGAAGGACCTGAGAGCAAGGGACTTGGCTCATTTACTTTTGCATTCATACAGTGTAAAAATGCTTGTCTTCTCAACCTCTTTTCCCAATAACTAGAGGGAAAAGACTCTTTAAGGTATTATTCACCTGACCTATTTTAGACAACCACTTCAGATAAAGTGGAATTTGGTACTTCTTCCTTGGCTTCAAAGAGGACCTATCCAGGCAGTCCAGACATCGGCTTCTGTATTTAACTAGATATAACCCAGGCTAATTTGTGTAACCAAATCACTAATTTATCTTTCCTTAGCATCTCAGTAATTAGTAGATACATTGGATACATGGATAATATTGTCATTTATAGATAATCTGTCACAGAAGACCTTAGCTCTGCCTGTTGTGCTCTCATATAAGGTAAATAGAATTATCTTTACTCTTTTCTAAAATAATCATCTTTCAGACTTTCACATGTTGTCCCTGGAAGTGAGGAATAATTCCTTTGAATTTGTGGTGGATGCAAATGCAAGCAGTCAGATGCTGGAGTGATTATTCCCAGCCAATTATTTATAATTTAGGGCTCTTATCTCTCATGTGTTTACATTTTCATTTTCAAGCATTTGAACCCAGTTGCTTTAATGGCTGCAGAAAACTTGCCACATGCATTCTGTTCACCCTAAAGAAAATTGAGAAATGGATGGCAATCCAAGCAAGTTCAGAGGAGGAATTATTAACTCACATCTCAATTAGTCACAACATTAACAAGCTGTCCTTGCCTCTCAGTTAGCAGAATTAACAGAAATCTTTAGTTCCTATCAGCTGTGACCATATTTCCAAACATATGTGGAAGACATGCAGTTAGCAAAAGGAAAACTCAGCAATATGGAAGCCAGTTTCTTAGCTGCACAAGAAAAAGGCAAATTTCTCTGAGACATGCAGAAAGGTTGCATCACAGGTCAAAATGATCACATTTCCAGTGATGACAAGTAAAAGACTGAGAAAACCAAGCAATTCTTTTGTCCCCACTTATTTCTGTCAATTCTCCCTCACCTTGACCTATCCAACCCTTCTTCCCAGATCTCACGCAGTCCAGCCTGGGAAACCTTGCCTCAGGTGACCAAGAGGTGGAGAGAAGCAAAACTTCAAACATAGCAGGGGTGAAGCCAAACGTTTTCTCAGTGCATAGTGCATTAACCTGTCAACTGAGCACTCCGAGTGGGAGACTTGCTCTTTTGTTCCTCGCCTCACCGCCTACCTCTTTACATCTTTCAACTGCTCACACTTTTTCACAGGAGGAGTCTCAGGGACAGATACAGTTAGAAGATTTCTGCCACATCTACCTCCTTTCATAGGAAAAAGTAAAACTAAAAAAAAATAAAGAAAAAAAATATGCATCCCGACAGAACATGTAATAATCTCAACTACTTGAGCATTTTAGGTGCAGAAAGCCCAGGAAGTCAACTTGAGACCCAGTATGGGCAGGGACAAGCACTCATTGGAAAATCTGTTTCTTTAAACATTGTAGTTGCCTAGATCTAACTGCATTTTTTTTGAGAAGCCTCTAAGCTCCCCAGTCTGTGTGATAATTTAGACAACATCCCTATAAGATGTTATCTCTATAACTGCTCTCATGGAGTTTGGCTCCCTGTGTGCATCCCAAGCCTTGATCTCAGCTAGAGCATCTTGGTATTGCTGTCACAAAAACCATAATCAAGAATGCCTCACAATAGACCAATATGTCATGGTCTGATCCTTCATAGATAGTCTCCTGACAATACCAGTGAACATCTCAGAATGTGACAAATATCTCTGTTACTTAGCTAGCTAAGATCCCATTTATTTCAATTTACTGGCTCCTAAAGATCAGACACTCTACAGTACGAATCACCTTTTTAGAAAGTTTCTGTACCCAACACCTTCAGGGGCACTTGCCATAATGATATGCAGAGGGCATGCAGAAACATGACTTTTATTTTAATCCTAATACAGGCAGAGAAACAGAGAATTGTCCTTGACCCAGTTTGCTGACTGAAGCGAGCTGGAAGTGCTATTCATTGTTAAGGGAAATTCAAAGTGAACATGAGAATGTAGCTAATGTGCTACATGAGTATTGCTCTGCTATGGGCTTGAAGACTGAATGACAGTGTTTTAAATGACCTCTTTTGACACTGGGACCTGGTGGTTTCTAGCTGTTCAGCTCTTAGATATCCATCTGCTAGCTCTGAAGACAGCTGTACCATATCCTCTTCTTGTGAGAAGAGGATACACTATTCGCAACAACATATGAAGTAATTCAGATTGAAGATGAAGATGACTCAGAAACCAGAAGACATGATATCTGCCTCTCAGTTGTCTTTAGAAGTACAATAGGTACAAAACTAAACTAAGCCACCGAGGTAGGGACTTTGAATAAACTGTCACAGCTTGGGATGGTATCATTGGTATTTCCCACTTTGCAAGCTCCTAGAGATGTGCCCATCACATCAAGATTGCCAGTGGATGTAAAGCTTGCAAGGAGAATTTAGGAATCTCAGAAAAAAACAGTCCCAGACAGTACTGTCTTGAAACAGAAAATACTAATAGTAAACAGGGCAAGCTGAAGGCATTTCACATGGTCACTAGGGTACTACCTATCTCCTATGCCATACCAGAGCCTTGTGAGATTAATATTGCTGAAAAAGACATTGAATGTTTCAGGTGGCAGTTTCTCTGACAGGTTTTCTGTTAGCAGTGGTCACATGGCTGGTCCTGGAGGGATTAACACCAGTTTTAAGCCTTTCTATTTCCTTACTCATGGATCATGGCCCAAAATCCTGGTAGTAACCGAATTCAGTATTGATTACACTACTGAGAAACTCTGCAGTGAGGTATGTAAAGAAATTAAACTTGGCCATGGCACCATCAGTCGAACCTAGTCTTTCTGCATCCCTTCGGGATGATTTCCTTACAACTCTATAGCAGCTGTTCTCTTTTGTATTTAAGCATTATGCATAATGTTGAAATGTTGAGGGGAAAAGAGCTTATGGATAAAGACCAAAGTGTGTTTTTCATCAAGATACACATGTCTAAAGACATGGTGCAAGCTCCATGAGCTCAGACTCTGCAAATACGGACACTTAATTACTAGGTAGTCAGACAAATATGCATTTATCTTTGAACCAGGTTCCTAACTACAGAGTTCAGGTATACAAAGGGTATTTTCTGGTGTGTTATCTTTATCTCAAAGTAACTTCTGGAAATAACTGTAAGAAAATTATGGACGAAAGTATTCCTGTTTGTAAGGGGGCAACTGGTACATTTATAAACATTCATGAAATGACATGGTAATAGATTCAGTGGGCAAAAAGACATTTGGACTGGTTCATGTTTCTGTGCATGCTTCATTCTGCATCAGTGATTTGCAGAATAGTGAAGACTAGAATATAGTTTTAGGCTGAAGATTTTTTGTCATTAAAACAGAAATGTTACTGTGACACCTTGTTAAAAATTTGGAAGGTACCATGGAAGGTAGATATTTGCTGCTTTCTTATTTTTCATGTATCTTACCAAACTAAGAAAATAAGCTGAAATTTCAGGAGAAGGAAAAGCATTTTTGTGATGCTTATCCTAAAAGAAAATGAAAAAAAAAGAAAGAAAAGAACAAATAAAGAAGTGTGGAATAATGCAACTATTTCTTCATTAAAAATATCTCTTTTGATCAGTGTTGAATTTATATCAGCCTTAATAGAGGCCTGGAGAGATCTCTCTTCATTTCAATTGGACTCAACCAGACTAGGCTCAAGTGCTCAGTTTTATGTGTCTTTTGACAAATATCTTAACATTTCTATGCCTCATTTCCCCACACATGAAGTGAGAAAAAACAATGTACCCTTTTCCTCCTGCTTGCATTTGGTCTGTAAATTCCTCTGGGTGAGGATTTTTTCCTGCTGTAGATGTGATGCATAAATGGGAAATGGGTGGAGTTGAACCCCCCTCCAGCAAGGACCATTGTTTATAATGTATTTACTTTATTCAATTGTATATTTAATTTGATTATATAATTAAAATCTAAGTCAATGAGAGGAAGAGCCTCTGGCAGATGAAAGCAGAATTTGTGCATATATGTAACAGTCTGTTCTAGTCTGGTAGTGCCAAATTTATGCCAATCTCAAGACAGTAGACATAAAAGGAGAGTAATATTTGGAGGTGATAAACAGAACAAAAGAATCAGCAATAAACATGGGAAGAACCTGGAGTAGCTTGGTTTTATTCCAGTCTGATTCTAATATTTAATCTGCTCTGCAGTGAATTGCAAAGTTAAACTACTAATACAGAAACCAGGAGAGGCAGAGAGATGACATGTCCTGTCTGTCTGTAAAATCAAGGCCACTGCATTGGTGGCCGTATCAGTCTTTTTCCTCATCATGAGAAGATGTTTCTCCATCGAGCTTCAATGCTGGTGGGACCACATGTGTTTCAGGCATGCTGTACACGTGGTTCTGTATGCAATGCTTTCCAAGTTGATGTGCAATCTCACTGCCAAACTTACCTCTTGTCATGGCATTACTTATGCAGGGGTTTGCACTCATCAGTCCTGGTGCCTTTTCCATCTGTCTTTGGATGGAAGTGGGAAGAAGCCCTCTGACAGGCAGATTTTGAATTGCTTCCGTGATCTAGGCTGACACCCATTTTCTGTGGTAATTTATACAGTGGCTGGGTGGCGGCTTGTTTGTAATAAAATGTAGTCTGAAATGATTTTGCTTTTATTGTAAATCGAGTATTCATCCATCAGCATTCTCAGACGCACTCCTCTGGCCCCTGATCCATCTGGTAAGTGTCTCCACTGTTAGGTTTTTGCTCCTGTGTTTTAAGGGACATCCCTGTTCCAGATTTTCTTCTGTCATAGGTCTGAACAAGGTCAGTGTAATGGCATAGGCAAGGACCTGGGTTTCTGAAAGCTTGATTTAAGTAAGTCTAAGCTATATCACTTGCGGGAGAAATCACACAAATGATGCTTTGAAAAGTGATTTATAATATTCAGGTCCTAGTTTTTGTACTATTTTCTCAGATATGATCATGGGGAGAGGGATACATATTTACACAGACAGGCTGCACTGATCTGTTCATCAGAAATTTTAAAAAGTCTACAAAGTCCACTAAGAATTAAAGTAAAATATCTGACTCTGTATTACATCTGTGTACATTTTTTCCAGCCTTTTCTTTGCTCAAAGTAACAGAAAGGATAAATCAATATATATCTGTGTGTAAAGACTGAAAGAATAGTTAGAAATCAGCTAATTTAGTCCATAATTGTTCTGCAGAGATTACTGCTTAGTGGAGTTCTTGTTTGCCATTCCTTAAGAATCTGCCTTAAAAATTCAGAGCTTTCAAGCAACTCACAGGCATTTTCAAACTGAGTCATTTCCAGGAGGGTATTGTCACATTAGAAAATCATCCTAGGACTGAATGACTGTACTTAGAGTTTAAAGAAATGAGCAAAAAAAATGGAAAACAAAGCATGAATTCTTGTTGTGAGAACGGGCTGTTTTATCTTGTTGCAGCTGGCCACAGTCTAGGAAAAGCTGCTCCTTCACACAAAACTGTGACAAACAGCATTTCCATGTGATACCTGCTCTGTAGGTGCTCACTTTGTCCATGCCAGCTTGGGGCTTTCCCTTACCATCACCAAGAGCTCTACATGGCTCCAAAAACGAGGTATCCCAAGCTCCTATAACCACCATGAGGTATTTCTTGCTCACTGAGGCCGACGACTCAACCCCATTGACTTGGCGAGACCAGAATGTCCCTTTAGATTTGGCACCCTAGCCCTGAAACTCCACTTTTTTTTGCTTAACTCCTCTTTCAGTTAAATCAGTGGTGGTCAAAAGGGGGCAAGGTGCTTGGGGATAGAGCTGAGGATGGAAGGAATATATAGCAACATAAGGGGACTGAAGAATATGAGGAAAACAGCAGTTTAAGCAAACTCTCCTACAACACTCTTGCAATGATGAGCCACGGGCTCCTGTAGGACCCTGCAGGGAGGCAGGAGCTAATAGGCTCTTTGTTAAAGCAGAATTACCTCTCCCATCCTGTGCGGAGTGGAAACACTCGACATACCCATGCATCATTGGGTTTGGATTTCTGTCATTAAATATAAGAACTTTGTATCTTAGAAAGACTCACTTGGCGCTCCAAGCTCCCCAACCGACATGCTCTATGTCTGTCCATTTTTACCTGGATGGGGAAAATCAGATATTCCTGTTGTTCAGTTTTGGGAAGGCCAAGACCTCAGCCAGTTTGTAAGAAAATTCTGTGCCAACAGGAAAGAAAGTTGCTATCACTGATCAGAGGTTTGCTGATGTTTCCTTCTGTTTGTTCTGAAGATGGGTGGAGGTTTATCTTTTCTCTTTTGTGTTCTTGAAGATAATAAGAAGTCTATTAACATTTATTTAGGTTATTTTAATGAATTCTTATTGTTAGACAGATATTGCTAACCAGTGTCTTTGGATGTTTTTACTCAAATAAACAATCCTAGAGGAGTATGAAAACCCTCCTGTATTCCTTTTACTTTGGTGTTCATGAATATTGGCATCATAATCCCTAGAAGTCATATGTGTTCTCCTAAGAAGCTAATACCAAGGATCTGTTAGGAGTTCCTGCAGTGTGTTTAGGATAAATACAGGGCTGAAATAAAAACATCTCACACCCTTCACACCAA
The DNA here is from genome assembly GCA_013389825.1 of Crypturellus undulatus. Taxonomy (NCBI): domain Eukaryota; kingdom Metazoa; phylum Chordata; class Aves; order Tinamiformes; family Tinamidae; genus Crypturellus; species Crypturellus undulatus. The sequence continues at coordinate 170,004 of VWPW01008661.1, forward strand.
GACAATCAGAAAAGGCTGAACACTCATATTTAGATGACTAGAGCCGTGACTCAGGACCACATGTGGCAACACACAAAAAAACTCCAACTTAAGAGAAACACCTGGAATTGCAGAAAAAATTAAGTCTCTCCCCTTTTCTCCCTGGTGGAGATAGGAAAGACCTATGTTCTGCTGCGGATGCTTTTTGAGGATCTGTAACTCAACCCATTCCCGGTCCCACTGCTGAGGCAGATGGATAAAGCTGTGCTCGTAGGAGTCCTCGAATAAAATGGGGCAGCTCTCCCTGAGGATGCAGAGGTGCCTGCAAAGCGGTGCCTACCTCCACACCAGCTTTTACTCGTGAATAATTTACCTCTTTGACTTGAAAAATCACTTGTAGTTATTCTTCTCCTGGCAGAAAGTGCTATAATTGCTAATCAATCTTCATTTTCACGGGGAGATTTATATTTGCTACCTGGTGAATTTTTTTAAACTGATGTTGTTTTGTTTTGTAATTATTAATAATGATATTGTTATTTGAGCATGATGATTGCCATTTGAGTTAAATGTGATTTCCCAATAGAAAATTATTAAGCTGAAAAACCCAGTTTCATCAATTTCGGTAATATATGAGGACATCTATGCAGTGAATTAAGAAAGCAATACTTTAATTAAAATATAGAACCTAAATTCCAGCATTTTACCAAGCGTAAACCACATATTATTGTCTAATAATATCAAGACAAATAATAAACTAGGTCAACCATTTTAAGAACAGTTTATTAGTCATACTCTGGATCATTGTGGCTATCTGATGTACAGAATCATATTTCTTCTTGAACAAAATGTGTTTCTTAAGGAAGATAACAGTAAGACTGGAGGAAAACATGGGGCCACACAACTCGTGCTCCACTGTCTCTTCACTTGCTCACCCTACCCTGGACCATCTCTGCAATACTCTGCATCATGCAGTGACATCTGGTGTCTAGACTACATACTGCAAATAAACATATAATTAAAGTCTGCCGAGGATATCAAACAAAGACCAGAGAGATATTCCAGTCTGCACTTAAATCCATGAGAGAGGAGAACTGCTAATGGTTCAGAGCTCTAAGATAAGGCTTACTAATACTAAAATTAACTTAATCTTTAAGACTTTGCAGAAAATACCTCCTAACCATAGTGGTGACTTCTCCCTTTCTTGATGAATCTCAGAGATACTAATGCTTCTTGTTCCGTCATTTCAGGAGCTCATTCTCGAGCAAGTCTTCAAATGACATTTTGGAGTTTTTTCTTTGTTGCAGAAGAAAATGTGCCTGAAATATGAAGGAAGGACATGAGGTGCGTTTCTCAGTGCCACTTAAATATTTAGAAACTCTCAAGTGCATCTGTCCCTTCTTAATATTACCGAGCAGTTCTATTGCAGTATAAAGCAAAGGCCAGGATCCATTTAAGACCTACTATAAAGAGAACTATACGAGCATACTATGCATCTCTAGGATTTGACAAAGGAGTTCAGGGTCACAATCGTAAAACGTGAAGACAATGTAAATAAAGAGTGGAACATGGTGCATAGAAGAAATTATGTATCACAGCAATGTTGGAGGTAAATAGATAGGAAGACCTTATCAAAGACATCTTCAATTATAATAAAAGTCTAGAGCCTATGTGATGTAAACTGGCAATCATATGCAGAAAGTGTTTAGATATACCTAATATTTGATGTTTCTCATAACTCTTAGGCTCTTAATTGCTATTCAGGTCGGTTCCACAGACCTTCATGGTGTTCATTTGAAGACCACATTTCTCCTACTGCTTTCACATGTGTGTTTAATATTTTATAACGATTGAATGAGAACAAGTTTAATATTTTCTGCTGCCACCACCAGAATGGAGAGTTTTCATTAAATATGTCAATTAGTTGATTGCTTGCTTCATCAACACGCATTTGTCACCAGAAGTGTTCAATAAGTTAGAACCAAGGATATAAGGACACAACTGTCTAGAGCGTCTTTTAGCCCTGCAGCTGTTAGGGATTTTCAATTGCTCCATAAGATGCTTAGAAAACATACTAGAGACCTTGGTTAATTAAAACATAATTCACAGATACATGAAAATAGAATTCAGGCTTGCTATGTTACTTCTGCTTGTTGGGTTAATAAATCACTGAAATTATATAACCATTTCCCCAGCATGTGTGGAGGTGAAATGACTTTTTAGTAGTAGATTTATTGAGAAGTAGATGCTCAACTTGCCTTCTTAAACCTTTCAGTTTCTCTGATATTGAACTCGACCAGAAGAAACGGTTAATTCCATTTGGTCTTGTGAATAGAGATAATCAGTTTTACAGGGGGTTAAGCTTAGTTTTTTGACCATCTTCATAATTTAATTGACCAATGTGAAAGACACTAACATTCTCATTGGACTTTGGTGAGGAGATGGTGGTCTTGATCTGCCCACTGACTATAAATTCAGCCTGAACAGAAGCACTCTTCAGGAATCTTCAGAGCATGTAAGTACTTGTTTTTATGGCACTTCATACATTTAAATATCTGTAATGCACAATTTATATTCTCCAAAGCCTCCCAGAGCCTCCCAGATATAGGAAAGTACCATAAACATGAAGTGTTTTGCAGCTGAGAAGGTGTGGAACATGAAGTCCCTAAAGCTCTATGTCAATTAGGCAGGAGATAGGGAGCATCTGATCTTTATTCCTAGAAAGTACATTCCCCCCAAAATTCAACTTGACAGTGACCAGAACTATTAGTGAATGGATTGACTTCAGCAAAGATTCGGACTTGAAATAATGTTCAAAGGGGAAGCTGGAAAATATATGTCATTTCTAAATTTTCTGGAAGAACTTTTTTACTTTTATCCCCAAATGGATATTTTCAATTAGAAATTGATTTTTTTTTTGTTTGTTTGTTCAAGGAAGAATGGAAAACAGTTAAAAGTCTGAAAACAGAATGCCATATCCCATTTTTCATCAGAAAGAACATTTTGTTTAGCCTGGCATGAGAACGTGCCATTTCATTTTGATTTCATTAACAAACAAAACATTTCAGAGCAAAATAAAACCTTTCTTATCCCTATGCACCAGTTGGTCCCTGAAAGAAAATTTGATTATTTTTCTGCTTTTACAACACTTTTTTCATTAAAAGAGTTGTTGAGTGACAAGTTCAATGTTTGTTGCTCACAGTGAAGGCAATAGACATTTTTCTTTCTACCTGGTTGTGTCTCAAATCTGAATAATGCTATACCAACTCTTTCCACTCTGAAATTAAAATGCATGTAAATTATGTCCAACCTAAGGACATATAAGGACAATAATAACTGTTCAAGGAGCAGTTTATAGACTCGCAATTTCAATTCCTCTGTGCATGCTGAAGCAGCAACTGCAGACGGTGTGTTTGTAGCATCAGCCTCCACCAATCCCACTCTTGCCCTGGTACACTGCAAAGTTTGTAATTTACACATAAAAGCGGCCAACCTAAAATTAATGTCTGAAAAGAAGCCACCTGATAACTATTCATCCTGGCACTGAGCAAGGATGCAGTTGGACCTGGCTGGCCTAGCAATCTGAGTAGCATTGGGTGCACCTGCCTTGACTTTATGCTCTTCCTCTTTACTGTGTGGATCAGCACTTGGGTATTGACCTAAGCAAAATATTGCCCTACCTTTTATGATTCCCTGTCTTTTATTGCTATTTATTGGCATGTATGCAGGTAGACTGATTAGGAAAACAGTGTAACTTGTATTAACAAATCTGCATTCTTCCACACACAAGCACCATATAATAAACAGTCCATCCTGTGGGTCCTTACACTGCCTAATGTGTGGGCTACAAAATATCCAATATCCTTTTAACTAGGAGCATAAATATTCAAGAGTCCCAGAAGCTCCAGACTGTTAAAGGAACAGCACAAGAGACACTGTAAATATATTAATTACTGGGCTATTTTACTGATATTTTTCTTGACAGTAGTTTTTTTCTGGGAACTACCAGACGTGTGTGGCTGTGGCAGGGAGCTGTGCTGATTCTATGCCAACCTTATTAATCAATGATTTGGTGGACGTGAGTTTTTTTAATGTGTTTGTTTTCACGTCCTTTTTATCCACCTTCCAACATGATAGATGTAGAACTAATCCCATAGACTGATGGATGCTAGAGCAACAGAGTGAGAGTTGTTCATTTTGACAGGCTTATTCTCAGCAACAATTTTTCTGACTCATACTTTAAACCCATCAATTACAACTGCTTTGTACAGGGAACCCAGAGGAAATACTGCAATTCCATCTACGAAGGCCATGCATAAGAAGCCGCAGGATTAAAAAAATGGTCCACAGATGAGTAGTGTCTTTGTGTGGTTTGTCGTAAAAACATTTCAGCAGCTAACCAGAAGAGATCATATATCATCTCTTTGCCCAGTCCTAAAATAATAAAGATGGACACTGAGGTATCATTTAATCCTTTCTTGTTTGTGGAGATGGCTTTAAACCTCTTTTGTCTTCCTCTTGGTCTGATAGGCTCTTCTTGTAGTAGTAGCATTGCTCTGAATCCTAGCTGAAACCATTTCAGTGATGCTCTGGATTTATTTAGCACTTTCCTGCAGTCCCATTGGGACATTAAATACAGTCCATTAAATGAGGCAATGCTTATTATGGGCTAAGGGTATGGCCAAGGTGGAGTCTTCAACTTGACTATTCATAGGTCTGGGAGATAAACTTTCTAATTAAATATTAGACATAGACTGAGCTTCAGAGAAATAGCAGAAATCTTTCCAAAATGAGAGAAATTCAGCGGAGATTAGAGTATTTTCCAAAACAACAAAGTTCTAATTTCATGCTGTTGATGCTATTGCAAAAGGACTACGATATTGTCCCCATTCCAGCATGGTTGTGTGAGGACCCAGCACGGGATAGAAATGGTATTGTGTTATGGAGCAAGACTATCTTCATGACTAAGCTACAAACTACTGGCTACAACATCTGATTTCCAATTCTGACATAGGATATAACTTTTGATATCACTGGGATTTCAGGAAGATGAGAGGTGACTCCCACTTGTCTTCATTTCCAAAGAAAGTGTGTTAAAAACTTAGTAGAGAAGTTGCAAGGTCATGGGAAATAGACCATGAGATGATTGTTTTTAGGTATAAAATCTGCAGGAGGATTAATAGTTTAGTCCTAAAGATAGCACATGTAGAGCATTTTTGAAGATCTCCCACATCCATTAGCAGAAAAATGCTAAAAATATTAATATAAATCCACTTGCTTATGGTCAGTGTGGATTTTTTAAAACCAAAAGCAAAGGCGATGAGTCTTTATCTGTAATCTGTAAAAAAGGAGTGTTGTGCATCAGAGAAACAATCTGATTTATATCTGGGAGAGAGATGTCACAGATTCTTGTGCTCTCAGGGACTTTAATTTATTGCCTAATTAAACAGTTGCTGCCAAATTGTCCATCCTGTCATTTTTAATTCCTGGTCCAATATTCTACACAACAGAACACTTAAGGAACTTGTCTTCCACAAGTGAGACCTAAATGAAGGAAGATGTTAACGTGTGTTTCCTAATCAAAGTCAATAGTCTATCAGGGACAATTATTCTTGAGCAGGCCTGTTCTTCTGGTGGTGTGCAATATGTGTGAATTTGCCAAGAGCAAATTTGCCAATTTGCTCTTTTGACACCTTGTCCTTTGCTATGTAAGCAGAAAGCAAGGCCAGTAACAGAAAACTATGCAAAAACTTTGGCAAGATATCTGGGAAAAGAAAATGGCCAAATGCCATTTGGCCAAAGGGGTTTCTGTCTGTCCCAGAATTAGGTTAGTTTCTTTGAGAAAGATCTGTTGGACTCTATCCTTGGATAGACTTTTTTTTTCTCTCTTTTTTTTTCCCTTATATCCATTCAGAACAACCTCCTGTTTCAATTTATGGCCCTTTTATCTCACTGACCCTCTGGACATCTTAGTGAAGAGCCTGGGTCTGTCTTCTTGATGACCTTCCCATAGCTACTAACAGGCTGCTTTGAAGTCTCCTGTGTAGTTTTCTCAAGGCTATGGCACATCCAGATCCCTCAGCCTGTCTTCATATGACATGTGATCACCTTTTTGTCCTTCAAGTGTCTGAAAGTAACTCTTATAAGAATTTACTGTGTATTGTCGCTAGGAAATAAGCTGAGGCTGGTCTTACAGCTCCCTGCATCATTTTCCTTTCCAATTTTGAAGATGGACGTGTTAGTTCCTTTACCCAGTCATCAGCAGTATCTTGTTTTGACCTTCTCTTTGCTTAGCATCTCTATGGATGCTGCATATCAGCAAACTTACTGCTCCCCTTGAGGAGTGAGATCCATCACCCTTTGTGGAAACCTCCTCACAGGCATCACAAACTATTTTGTTCCTTGTTATGGTGATTTGCTGGATACAAAGAGAAGAGACACCAGGCCCACAGCAGTGCCAGGTTCCTGCCCAGGTAAGAGGAGGTAGCACTGACCATCTGGACAGCTTCAGAGCCTTGCATGAGCCTTCTCTGTCTATAAAGATGCTCTACACTTATCCCTCTTCCCTGATTGTTCTTTTGTGTACAGACACCTTTCTGACCATGCTAGACACCATGGAATAAAAGCAACATGGGCTAGGATACTTTGAAACTTCTCCAGGTTCACAGGCACCCCAGCTTCAGATAATTACTAACTGATCAGGTTTCTGTGCACCATCCATCTCTCATTTCTCGCTTCCTATTCACTCCTCCCTTCTTATTTAGCTTTTGTCACTTTACCCTTCAGATTGGTGGAATGATATTTTCTGCCTCTGTTTTACTTGACAGGCCATCATGAATGCTGGGAATGTGTAGATCTGCTGTATGGTGTTCTATTTACCATCCTCAGTAAATCCAGTAATATCGTATGACGGAGTTTATATCCCTATTATAATCAATTCGTATTCATAGGGCTTCTTAGCAATTACTGTCTGATTTTTTTTTAATTAGGGCAAGTAATAACATATATATATGTAAGTGTGTGTGCATATACATAAATATAAATTATATATATTAAATTGGGATTTTCTTCATTTCTCTAATGACGTTTCAATATAAAATAATTTTCTCCCACTAAGTCTTTATGCCTCCCCCTTGCAAAAATAAAAATAAAATAAAAATAAAAAACACCCAAACTCTGCTTCTCTTTTCCATCCCTGATAAAAGCCTACAGAAACAATAGCAGAAGATAAAGTCAATGCCACCTTCATTTTCATTACTGGTGGGATACAAGTGGAGTAGGAATCTCCAGTGTGTCCCTTTACCTAAGCAAAGGCAGGTATCTGCTGCAGGGTGCTCTCTGAGCTCCACTGAGTTTCAGGACCCTTGCCTGAACAGTGGCAAATGGATTAAATTGAGATGATGCAGCTTTCTGTCATAACTACCAGCTTCTACATCCCTTCCTTTGTAGATATTTTTTCCTGCCAGCTCTGTCCCAACATCAAACAGTTTTGCATGGTCAGCTGAACCAAGCGCAGGTCTCCACTCCTTTAAATGTTTAGATGTGTAACACATATGCAGATCCTTGTGTTTAGACATCAATCTTATAAGACTTGGTCTGAATCCCTACTCCACTCTTCTGAGCGGTCCATGTGTAATGATAGCACAACAGTGCTGACCTTACTGTAATAGAGATGCTTTATACCAGCACAGGATGAGCAATCTCATCTACATCTGCATGGTGCTACATTATGCCACACACATAGGCGCAAAGGTTTACACCAGGTGGCATTTATGTCCCCTAACCTCAGGTGTCAGCTGCGTATCTACAACTCGGTCTTCACATGAGTTGTCCAGACCCCTGTTATAATCAATGAAGAGCCAGCTAACACACTCAGTAAAGTCACGTTCAATTCAGTTTAGTAAATGTATGTCTGTGTTGGGATGAGGAGCAACATCACCTATTTTCTTGATCCTGTTGACTCACTCTCCAGCATGGTCACAGGTAGAGGTCTGTGTGGCCGACTGATGCACTTAATCAGCTCAGTCACACCTTCATAACAAATGCACTTGGGATTTGCTTTAGGAGGAAAGCAAGGTATGAATTCACCCGAGGCCTCCAGGTTCATTTTCCTGATCCCTGACTAAACCCTCACGGGAAGGTTTTTCTTCTTTTTATTACCAACTTGTGCTGGAAGGCCAAGAACCTCTGTGTCTGCTGTGCAGTCCCCTAAGGAAGAAGAAATCCTTTCAGTGCTCTGAGAAAAACAACCCTTCTTGAATTTAGCCAACTTTTATGGGCTACTGGGCTTGTTTTTCTTCATCCACCAAATACAGCAGCTGCTAAATATGCCTAAATATCCCTGTCATTGGACTTTAAGAGTTCTTGTCTCTAGTAAGAAGGGGGAAAGGGCTACAGGCACCAGTTACATTCGCTTATAAATAATAGATATTGAGAACTACACATTTTCTCCTGATACTATTACCCAAATGTTGTTCCAAGAATTCATGCAAAAGATAGTGTTTTGCCCTGTTCCTCTCACTACTGAAATGATGCTCCACAGACTTGCAAGGAACAGGATAATGCGGATCTTAGAAAAGTGCCAGAGTGCATAAAAATGCTCTGCAAATATATATGTTAGGACTGAAAGCCCCTGAGAAAGGAGGAGACTGAACTAAACTTTGCATTGCTAAGATGGCACAGCACAGTCTTTGTTGTCTTCTGGAATGCAACTATGCAGCAGTGAGAAGATTAGAAGTATTAGTTTAATTTACTTCTGTTTGAATTGTCTAGTGGAAATTTTTTTGTGATAACAGATTAATTTATTTTCATTTGGAGCTGTTATGATAATTCACACAAGTTTATAGTATTAAAACATGATGTTGTGAATAAGATAATCAGACACATTAATGGAGCCTAGAGATAGCAATGCAAGAGCAGGGAGGAAACCCCCAATATGTAACAATGTTTGGAAGCTGGCAGAAATTATAGAAAAGGAGATCTGAGGCACATGCATAGCAATCATCTTTCAGAAAAAGAATGCTCCTACCTGGTCATTCTTCTAAGGAAATTCTGTTTTTTTTTTAAGCAATTCCACACACAGCTCCAAACAGAAGAAAAAAAAAGTCTTCTTTTGTAGAATTTTCTCCATCACTCTCCAAAAGCCTGAAATTCAGCTTTCAAGATATGTGTAAAAATTTAGTTCCATCCATGCTTTGGGGATGAGTATTTACAGATACTAAGATGGGATGGGCTTAGCAGCAGAGGTAGGTACCTGATAGCAGAGTTTAGTAGCTCAAGTGTAGCACTGTGCTGACACTGCAAAGCTGCTTTCAGTCTGGAGTTAACTGGCCAGCCCCTGCTCCATGTCCCTTGGACCTCTCAGATTAGACATGCGCTACATCACAGGAACCTGTCAGATTTTCTAGAGGAGAAACATCAGAGTATAAGTAACGCATGAGTCAACTTAAAATAGATTCTTTTCTTTTCTTTTCTTTTCTTTTCTTTTCTTTTCTTTTCTTTTCTTTTCTTTTCTTTTCTTTTCTTTTCTTTTCTTTTCTTTTCTTTTCTTT